>CM031240.1:699733516-699863006 GCA_018340775.1 Taxus wallichiana var. yunnanensis
GCACTCAATTCACATTATTTGGCACAATTGAGGCCCACACCTCCATCTTCTTCAATAATTTCTCCACCTCTTCAAGATATTATCATTTGGTAGATTAATTCTACCTCCTCTCCTATCATAGATAAACATTCAAAAAATAAAAAACATTCACATATTTATAAAAATATAAAATCAAGAGTTGTACACTTAGCTTACATTATTAGAAATTTACATTAAATATGTTTTTTTCTCAAATTTTTATAGATAAAATATCTATTTACTCTTTATACACATGCATTCACATGGTATATTGAGATTTATATAAGACATACATATCTGTTGACACGATGATAGGTGCTAGTTGGACTTTTACCCATACATTATATATGTCTAGGGGCATATATTATACACTACACATAGGTATTATTATTTCATTATAGCTCCTTTCTACTTATTAATTATGCTTGATTACATATATTTCATGCATCTTATCTTTTGAGATAAAAGGACTAACACATGTGTCTTGTGCGGTAAAGTTATTGACCACGTATTGACACCTCTTGCTTTCAAATGTTTCTATCTATATTAGTTTATCATATGATGGCACTTTTATCTTATATACATGCTTGCTAGTTGTGTGTGTTACTACTTGCTTGTTTCATTGATTATGACCTAGAAGTGCATTTATTGTTTTTGTGACACTTTGTAGGTGTCTTATGTTTGGGAGCTCTATGTCTATCTTGTGTGACATTGTTTATTATGTTTATAGTCCTAAAAGACTTGATTATCTTATGACACACATGGGTGTCCCATGTTTGTAACTCTACACCTTTTGTGAGACACCATTTGCATACTATTAACTTCTGATTTTACTATTTATGCACTTATTTTCTTATACATGTGTTATCACTAATGTTATTATTGTTACTATTTTTCTATTGTTTGAATTTTTTTGTGTGCCATGGTTTCACCATGCGCTACCCCCTTTTGTACATCTACATGTTATTCATGTTGGCTACCTCTTCAACATTATACACTTTTTAACTCCTTAGACATACGGTGCATTGATACACATATTTTATTTTGAGTTGTGCACTCAAATGCTTTATCACATGCACCTCAAAATAAGGTCCATTCATTTGGGTATATTTGACAACTATAGAAGACATGGTCGGACTTCTTGTATATACACATGTATTTATCTAGGTATCGGTACTTAGAAACAACATCAAATATATAAATCCAAAAATCATGTATAGGTTAAAAAATATGTAGAACTTGGTCAAGTACGTATCTAGATGGTTTTGACCTTTTCATATAGTTTTTCTAGGGGTAGTTACTTCAACCTTTCTTAGCAATTTCAATTTTTTTAACTACGGAGTACAGGTTTCTTAACATAATTTCAGATACATTTCACTTAATTTAAATCAATTATAAGGGGCATTAAGTACTTCACTTCAACCACAAAACTTAGTTTTAGTTACATTTTCAAGGATCTAGGGATATGAGTCTCCTTTCTTCACCTACATTTCATCACATTACAATTTTCTATTTGGTTTTATTCGGTTGTGTGGCACATGAAGGGCATGGGGGCACTTATTCTATTTTCTACTATATATGTTCTTATTTATAGAATCAAGACAAGATCCATCTGTAAAGGTGTGGTCTATGGGGTTATAAAAGTTATCAAAGTGGATAATTTATTCAAAGGAATTCCTTTCTTTCCTATTACATTCAAAGTGAAATATATTAGATTTGTTGAATGAATTTGATACATGGTATTCTTCCTTCACAGGATTATTTGGTATCTCAATACTATCTCTCTCTTCTCCATTCTATTTTGGTTTTCATGCACCTAAAACTATATTTTCTCCTTGGAAAAATTGGGGACTGATCACCCCAATCCTTTAGCAAGCTCAAAATATCAAATCTTTTAGTGTAATAAAATAATGAGAACTTATTCATATGTAAAATAAACATGTGTAATCCTTCCATTTTTTACATCGCATCTATTTCATTTTATGCAAATGTAAAATTTACATATTACACTTTACATTTGAGTTAAAGTTCATTATTTACTATGGAAATTGACTACACTTTGTATGTTTAATGTTTCATCATGGAGTATGCTAATACCAACACAATAAGAGCCCCTAAAATAAATTTCCGAGAGTGAAGACAAAGTGTGTCTACATACTCATATATATATATTTTTAAGCATATAATTTTCATTTCATACTTAAGGGGGGATGTAAACACTCAAAAATAGTAATTTACTCTTTGACACTCTGGTTTTGACAATGCACTCTTGCCAAGATGACCCAACCTTTTTATCCCCTCTAAGTACATACCAAGACATCTTTTCTAATGTGCTTAGTCTTACACATTGATATGTTGATTTTTAAAATAATTAAATGCTTAAAATCCATAGGAAACTAAACTTAACAAGATGTAACCCTCATTTATCATTTTTCTTGTCATTGTGAAAAAGCTGAATGGTTTGTTCAACTTGTGACATCCATTCCTAGAAGACTTGTACTATTTTTGAACCAACATATCCTCCATGTGATATTTTAATTCAATATTATTTTTTTTGGGTAATTTACTCCCTCTAGGCCATCCTTTTCATGTTACTTTTCCTTTAGAAACATATATAAGCAAGTTAACACTACCTCATTTAGACACCTAGAAATCATATGACACTAAATTAACATAATCTCTTGAAAAAATCACAAAAGGCACCAAATCTCCATAGATCACACCAATTCTCGTGCATATTCATTAGGAAGAAATAACTATAGGTATGATACATCATACCATGTCAAGGAATCATATTATCTCATTTTCATGAACTCAAACATCCCCACTCCAAGTATTAGAAGGAGAAAAACTCAATTCAAGCATTTTCAAGGATTTCTCAATTGCAAAATCTATTCAATTAATTTAAATATCATATGATAGGTGGAGAATTATGTTTGGTTTGAGACCTCTTTGAAGTAGTGTTCATGTTGGCGGTGCAAGGATTACACTTCAACCCAAATAATGTTTATTTTGTAGGGTCTGCCACCCATGAATAGGGTTTGAAACCTCATTCCATTTATTTATGGGGATTTTAAACATGAGAAAATATTAGGGTTTGATAACAATGATAGAAAATTTTAGGCGGTGAAAACCTCAAGAACTTATAGAGATAAATTCATAGTATGTCTAAAATCGTATAATAGGGTCAAAAATAAAGATTACCTTAAAAGAGTTGCACATTCTGCACTAGAAATTTTCTAGTCATATTTCTAAGAATAAATATTTTTTAGGTTCATATCTCTCTGAGTTCTGACACTCTATACACCTATAACTTCCTATACCTATATGTAATCATCCATTCACTCATCCCCATTGTGTTTTCAAGTTCATATCTTACTTTGTACATTTATTACAAGAATTAATGCATTATTATGATATTGCATGATTATGTTAAAGTTAATTAATCAAAATAACCTCATCTAGCTCCCCTTTATATTTTTCATGTACTTAACTCAATAAATATAGATGTTAAATATAATAATGGTGTAAATAGTTTCCATATATTCTTTCAATTAAACTCCAACATGTGGAGAAAATAGTGTAGTTTCTCATTGATGAAATTTCCAAATGCTTTGACTCCTTGGGCCATTAATGTCAAAAATGGAATGAATTGGTTTTATCATGCATGAAAAGGTTTTAAAATCTTGGGCTTCATAACTCTCTTCTCTGCCAAGTCTGAACACATATCTTGCATTGATGAAATTGTTATCTCATATTATTTTATATTTTGATTTCCTAACTCCTTAAGTCACTCATCATGGAAAATTTTCATCCACAGAGTGCCATTGAATATCACAAACCTCAATCTTATAATATATATAAATATTACCTCAGCGATCTCATGACATGTGGCATAAATCAATTTATATGCTAACTAACTGATGTTTTAAAATTTGGATCTCAACCTCTCCAAAGATTGAAGATGGAAGACATGTTTCTTTCATCTGTACTATAGAGTCTTTCATGATTTTAAAACTTTTAACTCTCAGCTAAGCACACTTTCTGATGCGATGGTTGACACTTGTCTTGAATTGGTGAAACATCAATCCATCACAAAGTTTGATCGTTATGTTAAATTTTATGTATTTGATTCAAATAGAAAATGAAAAATTTAGCCATCAAGTGGGCACATTAAAGCTAGTTTATCTCTAGAAACTAGTAATCTTCTAGGTTTTCATCTTGTTTCACCTTGCTCACACACTTAACACATTCAACATGAAGGAAATGTAAATAATAAGAGATATAAAAGATGTCATAGAAAAAACAAGTATATGTAATATAAGGGGTATTTAATAATAGGAGTGGTGTATTGGGATGAGGTATTAATAATAGAATATTGAAAATTAGAACTTGAAATAGGGGTATTATTTATTATCCTACAAATGAATGTTATATGCCACGAGTTTACTTAGTGAATCCCCATGGTAAAATCCTTCATACTATGTTGTGTAGGAAGGAACCCTATAATTTAAAATACATTCCCTACTATGAATTTTTATGAACTTATGTGAAATGTGATTCACTTCCACAATGTAAAAATAAAAAATAACAAGTTTTTATTCTAATGGGTCCTACTAGTCCACTATTCATAGCCACCTTGATATCCTCTTTGTGCATTATATCCTCATTGTCTCTACAAAACACCTCATCCATTTTTTCTTATTCTGATATCCTCTATATGGGCCTATAATGGAGATTAGATTCCATTATGGATAGTCATATAGAGAGGGAGAGAAGTCTAACCGACCATGTTTTTACTGAAAGTTTGAGTCCAAGTTTGAAGAGGTTACGGTGAGGCGAGATCCCATCTTACTAGAGATGCAATTACCACATCTTGTACAAGATCTTTGAAGTTGGATAAAGGTTTGGGATTGAATTCAAAAGTGGCACCTTTTTTGTTCCCCCATATTTAGGTATACACATAGATATTATATGCTCACTTCCTAAGGTATTTAGGATAAATGAAAAATATGTCACATTAAGTGTTACTTAGTAGATTTGTATCACAAAAGGCCACATAAAGTATGTTTTTGTAAAATTGGATATTTTAAATTAGTCCAGGATAGAAACCTTACCTTTAGTATTATTAAATCGGTTTATGAGATTGTAATCCTTTCTTGTATTTTTAGCCGCTTCTTAGTAGAGGTAGAATGGATCATTTTTTTCATTTGTTCCCCTGTTAGGGTTGGAATTGAACATCTAAAGATTTACCTTGCGACTTGTAATTATTGCTACCTTATGTGTCTTTTACCTTGAATTAAAATCTTAAAAATAAACCAAATATTTGTGTTGACCCACCTTACCATTAGTTGAAAAGGATGTGGGAAGATCGAATGTGGATATAAGACCCCCTCCCTTAGTGCTTAATATGAATAATTTTGAGTACATACAAACTATGAATCAATTAAGATATATTACCGAGTGGGTCCTAGAATTTCTATAAATATAGCATTGTAAATATGTGAAAACTTGACATAAACTAGAACTCTATTAGTGATTCGTTGTATTGAATTTGTGATTTTTTGAATAATGCATGAAAAATTTCCATCGAACTATGTGAATTGGGGTTCTTTTCCATTGAGAATTTACCAATGTAACTCGGATCCATGGGAACTAATTTAATTATATGAAGATAAAATATTAACACAATATTAATATCTAACTAATCACATGCTTGAGATAAATTCATGAAAGCACTCAAAGATCACGTCACATCTGACGTAAATAGGTTAAAGTTTGTGTGACACCTAATATGTAGAATAACCTTTAAATTAGAAACCATAAAAGGTTAAAATAAATTGTAGGTTGTGTATTCAAAATTAAATATTAGGTTCACCAAAATTTATAGATAAAATTACACAAAGGGTATAATTAATGAATTACATTGAAATATTAATATAGACTAATAAATGGTAGTCTTAATACAATATGAATTACGTTATATGTTAATATTTGAAATTTATTAATCACTATATGAATAGTACAACATTGATAAGGCCATAGAAATGGAGTGAAATAAAAATTACAAGGTGTCGGATGATGAAATATGATGCTCATATGTTGAGTAGAAGTGAATATTTTTCATCCGAGATTCTCCAATGAAAATTTAGAATCAATGACACATGTAGAATAGGTTCAAAAAGGTAAAACACATTTGGGAATGACCTAAATGAGGTAGAATTTATCGAGTTTGAACATGTAAATAGGATATGAACCTATTTAGGAATAATTATATGGCTATTATATGTAGCTTCAACTAGATGTATTCTCCTAGTTTTACGGCATTAGAATGTTTTGATGTAGCTAAATTGTCTTCTCATTTAAAAAACCCTATCCTATCTTTCCTTAAAGATGAGAAACTTTAAAAGGGCTATCATTTTGGGTAAATATGGAAATAAACCCCAATGATTGAGTGTTTATACATAGTAATACATATTATTGACCTTAAACCCACATATTTATCACATAAACCTATGATGATATGAAATAAAATATACGAGAAATAAATTCGGTTATAATGAAAACCATTATTTGAATTTGGCACTTGAAAACATGAATTTTGAGCTTTGTATAGTTTATATTTCACCTATTTTCTGATCTACGATTTATTTTGGAAGATATGGATCTTTGTTTATAGTTACTCTAAATGATGAGGTATTTTCTAGATAAGTTATATATGGTTTGAATGGGTTACTATGCATTTTACTAAATAGTGTATATAAACCAAGATTCTAAAGCGACGAGGTGAACATTTCATTGAATATGTGAACCTATAGGATCGATTCATTTTCCTTATAATCATATTTGCAAGTATGTATATGAATGTATGGAAATTATTTTGTACTAAACAATGTTTAAGATGTTTTCATTTCGGAAGAAAATGCAAACCTTACTCATGCAACATTTCAACAACTTTCCCAATCTAGTTGCTTGGTTCTATGAGTATCCCACCAAGTTTTGTAATCCCCTTTAATTCATGGTTGAATGTGGTCACTCTAATTTCTAAATGAGGCACATGCTCTTGGAATTTTATCGGAAGATATCTAAGTTCTCGGTAAAAACATATTGTAGAATCTATATTTCAAATTCCTACACCATCCTAATGGGACACATTTCATGTTACATTCACATACAATCATTCATATCAATACCTTAGTCTCTACTTGGTTGAATAGTCGAAGCCTATTGAAGATAACTTTATCCATTAAGATATGTGAAATCTTGGCATGTCTCCGTAAAATCATGTATTCCACTTATTTTAGACTTAGTGGGTGACCAGATAAGATATAAAAAATATTCATTGATGAAAGGTTTCTTATTTTATGAAAATGAAGGAATATCTGCATTATTTTACATAAGTTTCATATCCCTTCTATCTTCCATTTCTTATGGAATGGTCGTGTACTTAGTTTTTGCTCATTGACCTAATTGTCCACATTAAACCAACCTTATCATTCATATGCATATAGTGACATGGGTTCCTTTGCGATGGTGTAAGGTCTCTAATATACCATTTTCATAGGGATCATAATGCCTTAATCATCAAGTGACATTCAATATGATTAAAGAGAGTATTAATGGTCATGTTCCCATACCAAGCCCTTATTTTCCAATCAAGAATAGATAATGAGTATTAAATGTATTCATGGAAACTAATTAAAAATACCCTCCTAGGCTAAGATCTACCGCCTAATTTCAACATCTTCTAATTGGGTAATTGGTTCCACCCTACCACAATTTCTTAGAATTAGAGTTACGGGACTATATGCGAAATTCATATTACATATGGCTTCTCATATAATTCGTGGCATCATATTTACTATGATGCAAAAATTAAATACATTATACTTGATTTCATACCCTATCAAGATGATATTAAAAAATCTATCTAATCCCAAAGTTTCTTATTTTTAACACACCATAGCATCTTATCAATGTGCAACAAACTTCATGTATGCTTTCCAATAGAGAGTTTAGTAAATTGGCTACATTATGAGATATATACTCATTGTGAAATAAATTTACTAACATTTTACTACCCTATATCATTATTCTAGATATGATTTTTAAAAAGGAATGGATTATTCTAGAAGTACCTTTTTCCCTATTAGGATCGAGGTATTCTTCTTCTTATTATTATATTATTTGGAGAGTTGTTGGCATTTCCATGGACACTATCCCTTGCTCCTTACTCTACAACCTTGTCATTGCATGTAGATTTCCATATTCACTTGTTATTACATTCACCATGTTGACATTATATAATCATTTTTATTTTTTTAATGTGGGAAAATCCAATGGGGATTCACATACTATAAATATGCTATTAAATGTCTATTCATTAAAGGGATTTTGATTTTCTTGAATTTTAGGCAATATAATGGCATGTTATAAGGGGTTAAGGGGGTTTAAATATAATTGTTTTACAAAAATAATGGTGGTAATGTACATGGGAGGGAAGAAGGGAGAATGAGGAGGAGTAAATAGGTGATGCTTGACATAAAATTAATAATCCCTACAGGTGTTTTTCTTGACCTTTTCTCCTTGAAATTTTCACCCCTTCTAATCTCTTCCATGTAGCCTCTACCTTCTTACTTGTTCACTACATAGTTTAATTTTTTTAATTATGTTTCATACTCTTGGGCCACCAATCAATGACATTTTCATTTATCTAGAACTCATGCACTATAGACCTTCCAAACTCTTTGGTTTCTCTAGATACTCAAATTTGGAAATTTACTCTTTGACACCTTCTTTGGTTTTGACAATACACTTTTTCTAAGATTAACTCAACCTTTCTATCACCTCTCAATACATCCTAAGGTCTCTTGTCTAACTTTCTTAGTCTCACACAACTCTATATCAACATCTTCTTATAATTAAATGCATAAAATACATAGAAAAACTCAACTTAATTAGATGTAACCCTCAGTTCTCATGTTTCTCCTCCCTATGTAAAATTATATGGTTTGGTTGGCTTGTGATATATATTCCTAGTCGACTTGTAAAATTTTGAATCGAAATATCCTCCATCTGATCTTTCAATTCCATATTCTTTTTGGGTCATTTAATCTCCTTAGGTTAGCCTTGTTATAACATTTTATCTTGAGAACCATATATAAACAAGTTAACACTACCTCATTTGGATGCACGGAAATCATATGGCACCACATTTACATAATCTTTTACAAAACTCACAAAAGGAACCCAAGGCTACCTAAATCTCACCAAATCTCATGCACATTCATTAGGGAATAAATTAATACATGGTTGAAGCATTATACCAAGTCAAGGAATAAATTTATCTCAATTGAAAGCACTCGAACATCCCCATTACAAGTATTAGAAAGAGCCAAAATAAAGTCAAGCTTTGCCAAAGAGTTCACAAATTCCAAATCTATTTGCATTAATTTAGATATCACATGCTAGGTGGAGAACGATGCATGTTTTGATGCCTCCTTGGAGTAGTTATGACGTCGATGGTGCAAGGATTGCACTTCACACCAACTATTGTTTTTTTGCAGGGTCTCCCACCCATGGCTAGGGTTTTAGAACTCACTCATAATATTTAGGGGCTTCACATCATTAGAAAAAATTAGGGTTTGACAATGATATACATTTCTAGGTAGGTGACAATCTTAGGAAGTTACAAATCTAGATTCGAGAGGTCTAAAAATGTACACTAGGGTTGAAACCATATGGATGGTCCTAATAGAGTTATACATTCATTCACTATGGAATTTTACGGTCACGGTTCCAATAAAAAATCATTATCAAGTTCAAAATTCCTATCTGAAACACTCGGCACACCCAAAACTTCCTAGATCCATATGTAATTAGCTAATTGCACTCATCCCCGGTGTTTTAAAGTTTTGTATTACTTTGTACATGAGTTGCGGGAATTAATTCTTTGTTTTGATATTACATAATTAATTTTGGAATTTTAATTAATTATATTAACTCATGTATCTCCCTTTTCATTATTTTAGTTACTTAACCCACTAAAACTAGATGCTAAATCTAATGAGGGTGTAAACATTTTGGTGAACCATACTTGTGACTCAATTTTTGCTTCAAACCTAGTTACCTTAGGATTCCTTTCTTTTATCTTGATGTATGATTCTTATTTTAGGCCTACTTATTTTATTTTTGATGGAAATAATGGCTTTCTCTCATGACAAGACTATCTCATTCCTTGAATATCTAAAGCACAACCCCACATGTAATGAAGCAATCATTAAGCTCCTTCACATTGTGTTCATCTCAACACATCTCCCGATTACGTACTAGAATTATTTCTACACGGATTTATCTCTGAAGAGGATCCCATATCTTTCACTTCCAATTGTATTAACATGGTTCCTAGTGCTCAACGTTATTCTATTGTTGATATCTTCTCTAATACTTTTCTCACTATTAATGATGATCCCATCCCGGTCAAAGATCCAATAATAAACACGAAAGCCACTCTCATGAGGTTCTCAAAGAAGGCGAACAAAAAAATATTACACATTTTTACAAGAGAATCCTACTAATATTTATATTCTTCTATATGCTACAAGAGATCAACTTAGATGTGCTTCATTTACTCATATAGAGACATATGTTATTTTAAAATCTATAATTCCTATATCCTTGGGGAACCTAATATTTCAATGCACAATGTCTCTATTCATATTCCTACAGCAAATATTATGACTACACATCCAATATGCAATCATAATGATTCACACGCTTCTTCATATAGCACATAGACTCGTGAAACCCTTGTTCGGACACTATAAGCTCAAATATTACAATTACAATAAGGTGAATCCACTTCTCCTTATTATATATAAGTTATACTTAGTTACTTCATAACCCGCTTGCACTTGAAGTGGCTTCGTATCCTTTTCCTATTGGTTTTATTACTCTTAAAATCCCTATCTATTATGGTAAAGGGTACCCCATAGAGCACATTTGATCATTTCATGTGGCTTATTTTGACTATGCCTCTCATGACATATTACTCACTAAGATCTTCCTTATAAGTATTAAGTAATTTGTGTAGGGATTGTTTTATGATCTCCCCACACACTCGTGTGCTCTTTTACCACTTTTGAAAATAATTTTTGGCACAATTATCTATCAACATTGGGGAGAAGGTTTCTTACAAACATATGTATAAAATGTTACAAGGATATAATGAATCTAAATCATTAGGTCTTATGATATAAGACCATGCTTACTAAGATGAGAAATATCTTGGATGACAATGAATTAAAAGATATTTTCCCACAAAGCTTACTTCCTCCTTTGTAATAATTGGTCATATTTAATCAATGTTAATCATGTTTTACCATCTATGTGGCGCACTCAAAGAGTACAAAGATAAGTTGTTACATATGAACAAAATTAAGTACATTAATAACACTCTAATAAATATAATTCCAAATTTCCAAGAAAATCCACATTCAAAGGAAAAAATAATTATGTTAATGATACTTCTAAGGAAAGTGTAAATGTCATTTCTAAACCTAGTAAGATACAATTACAACCCAGGATGACTATAGTTTAATTTTTTACCTTGATCTGGACACATTGTATTAAAATAATTGTTTGAGTGTGACCTTGTTTCTCTCCCTCCACTATTTGAGGATTATATGAGAAAACCTCAAAGTAAGAGTTTCGATACCATTGTTTATTGTGATTATCATAGATGTAATGTCCACCTCAGCGATATGTGTATAAAAATTCATCACGCAATTCAATATCTTATTGAATCCAATTATATTTAATGGGATGAGCCCATTGAATTTTAAAGTCAACCAACGATAATGCCAAATTGAATAATACAACCTGTCATCACCTCCATCTGAATCATCCCGCCACCACTTCGACAAGGCTAAACATAGTCATAGATACACTAAGGTTGCATACATACAACCACATAGGGAGAGAGGAAAGAATCACATGTTATCTACTAAACCGAGTTTTGACTCGAGTTATTGACCCATGGTACACCATTCCTCACTCTCAACATACACTTCTACCGATTTCCCTCAGGATCGGTTAGCGTAAGGTTCACAACATAACATACAACAACATCACTAACATAACGGTGGCACACACATAACTACCATAACGTCTTACATATGGTACATATACAGGGTAGATCACGATCATACATTCACTGAGTGTAACACATCACTTTACCACATTCTGCACCCAAAGTGCAAGCACCATACGATAGGGTTCATATCACATGACCCTAAATGAAACACGGCTGAATACATATTTGCACAGTCATACATACGATGAACATAGTACATCTCAACATAACATCTACTGCTGCATAACAAGGTGGTACACACATTTCTTCAGAACATGGTAAAAACATCATGATACAACTCATTTCCTTTAACATCAATCTAGTCATACAACACATTGATACACCCACATATCACAATATGTCACAATGCTCTAACACTATGTCATCCACTTTATAATTCTTTTCACACATCACAAGCAGTAATTCACCCGTGAACTCTTCATAGAATCCACAAGAAGGAGAGAGAATACTCCCATCCCCAACATATCAACATGATCACAAACACGCACAAGGTGACATACACATCATGTGCGTTCACAAAAACACAATTACGACAATAATCACATCACGTTTAAAGCACATTACTCTTCCAATATCTACCACCATCATGCAACATCATCATCATCATCAGTATCATCATGTAACACCACCACCACCATGTAACATCATCATATAACACCAATCCGGCCCATAGGCTCGAGAGCATGAACCTATGCTCTGATACCAAGTGTAACGACCCAAAAATCCACACACGAACAACACAGTGAAATACAGGATAACTTTTTTTTTTGACTTGCTTGACACATAACATGACACAACATGTCGTCACCAAGGATACAACTAACACTGTGAACAACTTGATACAAGGATGGCCATAAAGGCAGCACGGAAACGTTCACACCTATCAAGGACAATTTACTTTTCTTTTGTGAAAGGACATGGCAAAAGACCAACCACATTACATAGTTATAGCTGAAGACATCCCACTGTGAAAATCTTCTTAAGATTACTGATTTACTAGAGACATCTTACAATTCTTAGCTTACGTTCTAGAAGGTTCATGATATGTTTCATACCATTCTTCTTATAGGATTAAGTTTCTTTTCTTTTATATAACTTGAGGACTATCCTAGGATCACCTATAATATGAAAATTCCTTGATTAATTTGTTTACAAAACCAGGAGGTAAGCAATTCCACAAGGCTATCTATCTAAACCCCCACTACTGAAACTCGTTTCATACCCACATTGCATAAGGAGGCAAGCATAAGATCAAAAGGAGAGGAGTATCGTTAAGGTTCAGAACCCTAATCATCTTTGATCAAGAATTAAAAATTTATCATAGCTTAGACAAGGACTACAAGGTACCATGGTAATGGTTAGAGAGAGAAGATAATTTATTTTATTATGATCTATTTAGTTATTAACCGGTCTTTTAATGAGTCTTAAGAGTTCAATTGAATTTTGGTAAAAGCTTCATTTAGAAATCATCTTGATTAAGTTCGTCGGGGATACACAGGGGTTCCCAACATGGAAGCATTATACTTAATGTGTTTTTATTCAAACTCCTGTACTAGATAAGATCTACCGATATCCCCAAAAGCCAACAGTGATATTACTTTTAAAATTAATTAACGTTTCCCAACAAGAGGACAATGTTTAATCCATAGCTTAAGGTTAGCAATGGTAGGTATTTTTTTTTTACATCGTTAGATAAACACTTTCTTTCCAATTAAAGACTCTTAATTTTATCAACCAAATACAACTTCATTATTATCTTCTTTATTTATTCATCTATGTATTCCTCTTCTTTTATCTTTGATTATCTTTAGAAAAAAAGGGTTTCAACCCACTAAAATATGCCTAGAATAACATTGATACTAGTACCATGGAGGGTTACTAAACCAATAAGCATTATGACCTGAAAGAAGAAATTATCGTTATTTAACAAGAACGCAAACCACGGTTATAACATTTCCATTCAACATGGCACATGAACCAAAGGAGTCAAGAGATTGGATTTCACTTGGGTCAAGAACAAGAAGGTAACAAAATAAGCCAAGCCATGCTACAAAATTTCCATGACTGTAAATGATATCACCAAAAGAATACTCATAACAAGGTCAAGATTGAATATTATTTCTCACAAAGGTAATTTACCAGTTAACCTACAGAAGGACAAGACAACATCATCACGAAATTTCAGAACAACCCAAGGCAAGAGGTTTTCTAAACTCCTTTGCAAGCACTATTACAAAATTTACCTCACATTGGACATTTTTACAAGGAACTTCATAAATTGCACTGATGAAACCTTTACAACTCTTTCCTTTAATCTACTCGCATAATCCATCTGCCCAAATACTAGCTGGAATCAGTTCGCGAGAACTGAGCATGTTAAGGCTACTCATTGCAACAGTAAGCTAACATTTAACAATATCAAGAAAGGAAAGTTCTAATTCAAAAATGGATTAAAACACAACCCACAACTCCAAAATTATTCACATGAGAAAGAAATCTAAACCATCCAGCAAGGAGAAAGTCAAAATACCAGTAAGAACAAAATCACATAAATCAAGGCAAGACCTTATGGGTTAGGAACAAGAAGGTCAAGAGTGTTGATATTTCCTTCATGTAATCCTATGGATTACGTGATTGGAATCCAATACTCAATCCATCCATCTAAAGAGGTCCAAGAGAAGACAAAACATACTAATTATGATCGTAGGCGCGAAACAAAACGACGTTATCCAATTCTCCCAGGGAGAAGCTTCATAGTAATATGGGTTCGACGCCCTTAAAAGAAAACAACTATAGTTTCAGTTTTAACCAAGGAGTTTACCACTACCTTCTTATAGGATTTCTTAAACGTAGGACTAGCTAACAATACAAAACCACTCTTCCAAAAGCGTACAAATGAGATACAAAAAGGGCCATTATTCTACCAACAAACCTTATCCTAATCGTCAACTTCTCTACATAATATAAGGGGAGGCTAAACCCAAAAGTTCGTTAATAATTTTTATATATTTCCGACAATGTCAATAAGTATTAAAATAAAAATTGATTTCCTTAACAAGGCCACAAAATGGGACCTTTTAGTAACCAAGTTTGAAGTATAAGATATTCGAGTTCGAAAACAAAGGGATTCGATACGCAGAGGGTAAAACACCAACGATGCCCCAGACTCAAAAGACCTTACCACGAGTACAAGCACAAAATAAGAACCAACGCACATATCCATCAGGAAGGTTACGCAGTGCAGTCAGGCCTAGAAGTTCTATGAACTCCTTGCCAAAGGTATAGAAGATGGAAATTTTACCCGATCCATGTGGGCTTATCGAGGAAAAGTCTAGCAAATATCAAATAGATAAATATAACAGCCACCTATGATATTATCACTGAAATCAGCTGTCATTTAACAGGAAACGAGTTCACGAGTCCAATACCATGGATTCACCTACAACTTTTGTTTCAGTCCAGCTAGTAATAGCTTGCTTGCGACCCTTAATAAAAATTGTAGAGATTTCATTCAATTAAACTTACAATGTTTCCCCTTACTTTAATCAAACAAGAGTTTGCACCAGAAGTAGGTATAGTAATTCTCTCAACACGTAGAGGCCAAAATAGATGTCAGGTTATTCCTCCTCTAGAACTGGGTACAAAAGTCAACCATGTACACTTCTAAAACAAGACCCTAATGCCATTTTCCAATTAAACAAAAAGTAAGGAATGCCCACAAAGCTTAAACAAGTTTTAGAACACAACATCACTATTAATGTACCTTTTAGCAAAACAGAGAGCCCTAAACAGAAATACGTATTTACTCAACCAAATAGAGATATGAAGGCTTAACCTTCCATATAGTAAGCCTTCTATTATAAATACCATCACAAAATTCTTTTAAAAGAGGGTCATATAAGCAAACAAAACTCAATAATGTTTCCTTCCCTACGAACTAGACTGCATCACTCAATATTACAGTAGAGCCAATAGACAAATATAAATAGAGTAAGCTATAAGAGAGGAAAGAACATTCCAAGCAAAACCAACGAAATTGGAACGAGATTTAAAGGAACAACCACACAATCAGGAAGTGATATAAACAACTACGAAAACATCTTGTCTAGGCGCCATTCAAGAGGAAAGAATATTCATTTCAAGATACTGAAAGAAGGTAGAAAACTATTACGAGGAGTAGATTTAACATGCCTGATTATAGTTCTTCCCACCAACAAGCACGTCGACCAGGGCTCGAGCAACAACAACACAACCTGCGCAACTTCTCTTCCTCAGCCTGCTGAAGGTCCAAACTCTGTTAACGGCCATGCTTGGCATAGGAAAGGGGTGATTGAAACATGCCTTCTTGAAATCCTCGGGAGCAACTCCGAGAAGATAGAAGCACTCTGCTATGAAGAGCATCACAACCACCATAGAAACCCACACAACCATCGTCATGACTGCCATATCCAAAGAAGATCTGTATCTGTTTCTATAACTATAGACCCCCTTTTCCTTTTGCCCACAAACCCAACTATATTCTCCACCAAATCCTCACGCAGCCAGCCAATAATTGGCATGAGCAAGTCACCACAAGAAGAACCAGGGCATACGTTTAATAAGCAAAAGTAGCAGCGAATTTCCAGCCACAGAAAATCTCAACTGCCATATTGATAACAAATGCTGCAACCCTGTACCAATACCAAAGAGAAATGCAAAGAACCACTTGACAGACACAAAGTATCCAACGTATAACTTTCCTCTTTGAGCCTGGTTTAAAACGCCATCTCAACATGCATCTGATTGTTCCTGATTTGGACCTCCTAACCTTGGTGCTCTCATATTAGGAGCAGCCCTGGTCTAAGACGAAGCAAAAGAAGATGGCTTTAATAACCAAAAAGAAAATTTCTTGGAACAGATTCCATATAAAAAAGCAGTCCCTAGACTTAGCATCCTCGATTAAGGACCGAGTACACTAGATTGCTTCAATGCACCGATTGCTTTGAATTACAATAATAATAGAAACCCGATTTTAGAATGGGTATTACAAATTAATAGTAACCACAAGAACCCAAAAATACAGTTACATTTATTCATCCAAAACAATGTTAGAACACAAAATTTCCAACAATACATTAATCCATCATCAAGTAGCCACGCACAAAGAATAATATCTTCAAACGGATATGCAATACCCATAACTATTCCACCCACTACGTAGATCGACCAGGTTATAATGCAAAAGATTATTCAAGAAAATACCTGTGAAATAAGCCATTAGGAGATAGTTATGGTTATTCATGCGGTGAATAACAGCTACAAAGCCAACCCCAAGATTTGAAGCTCGGACACAAGACATAATGATTACCTCCCGCTCCCGGCTCGAAAGGCATCTACCGTAATGATACATAAACCTTTTCTTCATGATTTGAGGACAACATCAAACTCTCGGTGTAAACATTACAGTGGTAGCTTGTAAGGTGTGATAATTCCAAAGAACCCTTATGCCTGCCAACTTAGTGACTCGGAAGAAGCTCATAAAATTGTAAAGCAAATAGTGCTTCATGAATATTCTGATATGAAATAGATCGCCTCTATGAGGTGATCTCTTCCATGAGTTACATCGTAAAACAAGTAAGGTCTCAATAGAGAATCTCAGTAATAAATTTCATCGGGTCTCCTAGTAACACTCTTCTTGTCACTTAATCGATTTTGATAAAAATACCTTGAAGGAGAATCCCAAATTTGAGGATGCAATCGATCTTTGACAATGTATAACATCAAAGTTGGACAACCGCTTGTTGAGGCACTCAAAACGGCTTCTACCTTGTTGTAGCGTGCTGTAGCCCGGCTAGAAAGCTATCACATGTTGTTTCTTTGTGGAGATCCGGCAAGAACACACCTCGCAGCACCCACGAAAATGGAGGAAACGTGCCTTCCTCACTAGTTTGAAGCTTTGTCTAACAAAAAACACGTGCGCAAGGAGGAACCAGGACAGAAAAACACCAAGAAAATCATCTATTTGCTCCCTGTGATTACAAACTACAGCGTACAGACTGGTAAAGGTTAGAGCTCCTTCAGGATAGCCCGTGCAGACAAACAACAACCAAGCAAGCAAATAATCCACGCAACCAGCATAGGCAGGGAACGTCTCTCACACGCCTCCGCACGCAGTCCAACCAAAGGAGATCTCACGCGGTCAGAGGAGGATAACAGGCAGTCAAACAAGAAACCAAGAAGATATGCAAATCAGAAAATAATTGAGTGCGGCCACCAGCAAGGAATCCAACACGCCAAACTTTAATACTCCACCCTCCACGCCAAGAAGGAGATAAGGCTGACCGTGACAAAGTAGGTTGGGGCATTACATTCTCCTCCCCTTAAGAAAGCATCATCCTCGATGCGACATTACACAGAGGAAAGGAAATGGTACGCAACAAGGGATAGATAAAGAAGAAAACACACCCTATGGTTTAAAATTTTAGTTGATTAAAGCACGGTCACAAAGTAGCCTTAGGAACATTTGGTAGAAATTTTAACTTTCAAGGTTCTTGTGAAGATTGGCAGTTCCCTCTTGTTTGTTATTTCATTAGTCTCTTTCCATTAACATTATTCCTAGTTTAATTTCTTTAAAATTTCATCATTCAAGAGTTTTGATTTATTCCTTATTGTGGGTGCCCAACATGAACTGCTAACACAACACCCTATTAGGTTCACAAGACCCTACAAATTCACAAGCACACAAGTAAATACTTCATGATTGTATCACACCACAAAAAGGTTACTCAAATACGAAATGGAATAGGCACAGATCCACATAACATAGTACTTGTCACACATCAATGACCCGACATACAAAATACTCAACCAAAAGATTACTACTGAATCCACCGAGACATTTCCTCAATTTGCATCGATGAAACGAATTCACATATAACCAAACAAATGCTACAGGTACATAGTGTCCACAAGGGGATCAATGACATGTCCACAACATCACAACACATATCCATCTCGACATGAGTAACACATACATCAAAAGACCTCTACCAAACATCACAATAACTCAACATATATCCCGATACATCGACCATACAGATAAATATCATAAGCCTTCCTCAAACTCTTATGCCTCCCTCAAGTCTCTTATGCCTCCCTCAAGTCTCTTATGCCTCCCTCAAACTCTTATGCCTCCCTCAAGGAGGCCGGTTGACCCATGGTCCAAGACACATAGAGTTTGAACACTCCTAACCCAAGTGACATAATAACGCGTGGTTCAACAACCCACTAGTTATCTCAGTACTCCTTGGGGGCATACCCCTATCAACGAAAGCGGGTCCATAGGTCCAACCATTTCATGGTGCATCCCATGACCCTATTCCACACATCACGACAATAGAACCAAAGACAACAATCCAATCAAAGTGCCAAGTGGCAAAGTACAAGCCTTGGGCAAGGCGGTAAAAATTCCAAATTTAAAAAGAAGACCCAAATTCAAGCAAAATAAATGGCCAAATAGCCATAGTTAGTATAAAAATCCCCATGTTAGTGCCATAAACCAAGAAATGCCCAAAATTGCAATGCATGGCAATCAAGAAAAGCATTGGTCCTTACAAAATAAAGTAAAAAGCAATCGGAAAAGCTCTCCGGATGAAGGCCGGCTCCTATTCCTCCTGCTTCGATGCACCAATAAAATGCAGAGGTTTACCCCAAAAAACCTAATCTAACTACCAAGGAGACAGGGAGAGAGAAATGCATAAAAATAAACCTAAGCTAAGGAGGTGATGCACCGAGGAATGAAGAACATATGTTTTGCCAATTAAACACAAACCACGTAAAATGTAATGCAATATTATGCATGATAAACATATTCACAAAGTGAAAGATCAGAGGATGCAAAATGAAACACATGAGGGTTGAGAAACATCCACAAAATGCATGCATTTATTTGCTCCAAGGTCGATACAATACACCGCAAAAATGCCTGTGAGGCAAAGGTGCATTACAGTTTCAAATGGGAGGTTTGAGCTCCACAACTCCACCTGCCAAAGAGAAGAAGGGAGGAGGCACAAAACAAAAATGTTCAACCTTTTTAAAACAGCCTCTCCTTACATTTATATGAGAAAAATGAGGGAGAAGAGAAATTCGAATTTCTTCCAACCACCTCCACATCCGCACCTAACTCGTCTCATTATGGCGGACTGTATTTCGAATCGGGTTTGGAAGAAGCCCCGGCATGTGTTCGATGCTTGCGTTTTCCCGAAACCCGCTTCCCACGTGATTCCGAGCTTTCCTTTGTGTCGGGGCGGAAGATGAACCCGCATGCGCATCGGGTCCGGAGGGGTGCTCGACATGCTTCTTTTCCATGTTTTCCCCCGACGTGCTTCCCCGACCCGAGACCCGATATTTTTTTTTGCATGGCCGGGTTTTGACGACCCCCGACATATTTCTTTTTCATTGGGTTTTGGAGAACTCCCGACATGTTCCTTCATCGTGTGTTTCCGACCTGAAAACCCGATTCCATTCGCATTTGCTTCCGTGGCGGGTTTCATGGCCCTTCCGATATCCCGCGCCATGTTCTTCCCCCCTCGTCCTCCCGACCACTAAACCCGCCAGCCGCTTCGCGTGGTTTTTCGGCCTTCGCGACATATCCTTTCGCCAGCGGGTTCATCCTTCTCTCCGACATGCCTTTGCGCGCCCGCTCCCCGCCTCTCGAAACCCGCTTCCTTTCGCGCCGTCCATTCTTACTATTTGCCAAGGGGGGGAATATATACAACAATTTGGCGACTCACGGGGGTACCTGCCTGCTAGGTAGAAGATCAGTGGCCCTTTAGCAATCCATTGGGCATGGAGTCATAAGCAACCTGAAGCCAACCTGATATCTGAACTTCTTCTCCGAGAACACGCAACTTAAGAGTTGTTCTCACCAAAATCCGCTGCAATGAACTATGCAAGAGCAAAAACCAGCAACACCAAAAACTATGTACAAAATTGAAAATCATACATGCCCCAAATGGAACATGCAGAGTGTGCACAAGCACTTCTTCTGCTGAAAGCAAACCTACCTACTCTACTCTAACTGGAAGCAAAGATGAGCTAAACAAACCCCGCAATCGTTGTGCAAAATAGCTTCCTTTCTTCAAAATTGCAGCCATGCAATTGATTCGCATCGATCATGGCTGTTTGATGGATGGAAAATCAACAAGAAGTCGGTCTTCTACCCAAATCATCAAGGTATCAATGAAGGCAAATCCAATACCTCTTTTAGTTGCTCGCATTTGAATCAAGAGGTATGGCAGCTGATCCTCGTACTTTAGATTCACCCTCATGCTCGAAGCGAGCATGACTGGTTTTGGCTTCTCCTTTGGCTCCAATGAAGCCAAGTATCCGATCGGGCACACGGCATGATCCTTTGAGTATGCCCATTGCTCGATTTTCAACTCCAGAATGGAGTTCTCTTGAGACCTCCTCAATGGATGGCGTGGAAGAAATGGTGAAATTCCTCTGTCCTTTCTCTTCCTCCATGGCTGATTGTGAAAGATTAAAATCTTCCAATCTTGGTTCCAAAGAGCTGCTATAAGATGCAGGCTGCTGTAAATGAATGTTCTCCTTCATGACAGCAGACTCGAGTGTTTGGAATGGGGATGATGAAAAAGAGAAAGGTGGAAACTCAACCGGCTCCTCTCCATCAAAACAGTCCTCCAAATTTGACAGATAAACTGCCTCATTGTTGTCCTGCTGCGAATGCTCAACTTCCTCCATGGTGTCTTCTTGTTCTGTAACCTGACCACCATGGTTTCCTTCACTCTCCGACATTGAGTTTGAGAGATAAAACTCTTCTTCAGCACTAGAACTCGAGAGAGATGAAATAGAAAGAAGAACTGAAGGTTCTCCCATAGCCTGATTTGCGCTCAAAGCCCTTGGATCCGCAATTTTCTCCTCCACAACTAGGATGTGCTCCTCTTCTTTTGCCTTTGGAGCAGCTTCTTCCTCCTCCAATTTTCGAAGACAATCTTGCTCTTGAATGAGCTCCTCCTCCAGCATGAAGTTCGTCAAGTCAAACTCTTCGATCTGCTGCTCTAGAGGACAAGTTGGGACTGCAAGATCTCCTTCTTCTGCTGCAACAGAATCAGTCCTGACCACCATTTGTTCTCCAACCCCAACCTCTTCTGTAGGCCTAACCATCAAGGGGATCTTTGTCATCCCAAATCTAAGAGCCCAACTCTTCAGACTTTGAATTTCTTCCTCTTTGTTGGCACTCTCTTTTTGCTGTGGTTTTCCTTGGCTGGCATTCTGATTTTCATCCTCCCAACATGGATTAGGGGATGCAATAGGAGGGATAGGTCAAACTCAACCGATTTGACAATTTTGTGTGGTGGTGGAGGCGGTGAAACCTCTTGTTTCTTTGGAGTGGAAGGTACTTCATTTAGCTCTTGTGGAGGGGGTTTGGATTTGGAAGAGAAGAGGGCAGAAAAACTGAGATGGGATGGAAGACTAGGGGGTGGAGGGATGGATTCAACATTTAGGGCAGCAGATGGTGAGTTTAAAACTTGACACTCGCTGAAATGATATAGATTGAGAAGGAGGAAAAGAAAGAGTATGAGGTGGTGTGCTTACCCATTGACAAGGTTGCAGCAGTATACTTCTCTCATACACCTCTATTCCTTCAATCCACCTCAGTAAGTAATGGCAAAGTGTTGCAATCATGAAGTCTAACTTCTCGAGAGTCAGTAATGCCTTGAAAAGGTCCCACCCATGGACAAGGTGCTCTGCAACCAATTCCAAATGCTTTCATTTGTGCTCGAGCCCTAGATTGCACCATGTTCACCTCCATCTTTTGGATTTTCTCCAAAGCAGATCTGCATTTTCTTCTTCATTGTCTTCTATTGCATGCGCATTCTTTGCTCTTGAAAGCTCCATAGCCAAACTGATTTTGGCATTGCTGCTCATATGGGTATGCATGTTGATCCCGAACTTGACCAAAATGCTGATTTGGAGGATTTGTAAAACATGTTGGAGGTGTGATATATCGTCATGCTGATGTGGATTCCATGATGGAAATGAAGTCATGGTTGCACAACTTCATGGAATGGAAAAGAATGAAAGAGATGGAAAGAAAGATGGGTGGAAATGGATGGGAACGGGTCTCAGAATCTCGAGAAATGGGTCATTGATCGTGTGGAGTCGCCAGATGTGTTTTTTGAAAATGCCTCTAAAAGGCTGGATGTTGCCAAGTTACACACCAAACTTGACAATATCGAAATCGAGATTTAAAATTTGAAAGACCCGGAGGAATGCAATCTTCAGTTCGGAACTCATGTCATGTTGTGCAGCTGCGGATTCCCGAAAAGCACAAATCGAACTCGTCATGCGATGCAACTCACAAAACCCGAATTGCTATGTGTCGGAACTTGGAACATGTCCGACACCCCTCAAAACCCGATTTTCTTTGTTGTCGGGAATAGGACCATGTAATGCATCCCCCAAAACCCGAATTGCTGCTTTGATGTTCTCGGGTCCCGAAAACCCGAAATCACTAAAAACCCAAAATTTTGAAAATCAAAATCTCAAAAACTAAAGATACCCTTTTGAAGATTACAATGATCTACCAACCGGTGAAATTTTGACTCGTTTTGAGCAAGTTAAGCCCTTGAAAATTGATTTCGGGTTCAGTTAGAGGTGCAAAATCAAATTTGTAAAACTGCAAATTTTTAGTGCAAATTTCATGAAAACTCCTTCAAATTTTGATGGAATGACCTCTTGTCCCACCGGCATGCCAAACCGGTGGTGTCGAATCACAAAGACTTTCGGGACTCCGCAACGCGATCGCTTGAGACTCCCAACAGTCGATTGCATCACAGACAACATGGAGCTTTTCCCAAGTGTGGACCTCGCGAAATCGGAAAAGCTCTCCTGATGAAGGCCGGCTCCTATTCCTCTGTTCAGATGCACCAATAAAATGCAGAGGTTTACCCAAAAAAACTAATCTAACTACCAAGGAGACAGGGAGAGAGAAATGCATAAAAATAAACCTAAGCTAAGGAGGTGATGCACCGAGGAATGAAGAACATATGTTTTGCCAATTAAACACAAACCACGTAAAATGCAATGCAATATCATGCACAGATAAACATATTCACAAAGAAAGATCGTAAGGATGCAAAAGAAACACATAGAGGGTTGAGAAACATCCACAAATGCATTTATTTGCTCAAAGGTTGATACATACACTGCAAAATGCCAAGAGGCAAAGGTGCATTACAGGCCAAATGGGAGGTTTGAGCTCCACAACTCCACCTGCAAAGAGAAGAAGGGAGGAGGCACAAAACAAAAATGTTCGACCTTTTTTAAAACATGCCTCTCCTTACATTTATATGAGAAAAAATGAGGGAGAAGAGAAATTCGAATTTCTTCCAACCACCTCCACATCCGCACCTAACTCGCCTCATTATGGCGGATCAGTATTTGAATCGGGTTTGGAAGAAGCCCCGCATGTGTTCGATGCTTGCGTTGTCCGAAACCCGCTTCCCACGTGATTCCGAGCTTTCCTTTGTTGTCGGGGCGGAAGGTGGACTTCTGCATGCGCATCGGGTTCGGAGGGGTGCTCGACATGCTTCTTTTCCATGTTTTCCCGACGTGCTTCCCCGACGCCGAGACCCGATTTCTTTTGCAAGGCGGGTTTTGACGACTCCCGACATATTTCTTTCTTGCCGGGTTTTGGAGAACTCCCGACATGTTCCTTCATCGTGTGTTTCCGACCTGAAAACCCGATTCCATTCGCGTTTGCTCTGTGTGCGGGTTTCACGGCCCTTCCGGCATATCCCGCGCCATGCTCTTCCCCCCTGTCCTCCCGACCACTAAACCCGCGTTTGCATCCGCGTCGGGTTTTTCGGCCTTCGCGACATATCCTTTCGCGTCGGGTTCATCCTTCTCTCCGACATGCCTTTGCGCCCGCTCCTCCGCCTCCTCGAAACCCGCTTCCTTTCGCGCCGTCCATTCTTATCACTGCCGCGTGGGGGGGAATATATACAACACAACTATCATCACCTCCATCCTGAATCATCCCGCCACCACTTGACAAGGCTAAACATAGTCATAGATACACTAAGGTTGCATACATAAAACCACATAGGGAGAGAGGAAAGAATCACATGTTATCTACTAAGCCGAGTTTTGACTCGAGTTATTGACCCATGGTACACCATTCCTCACTCTCAACATACACTTCCTACTTGATTTCCCTCGGGATCGGTTAGCGTAAGGTTCACAACATAACATACAACAACATCACTAACATAACGGTGGCACACACATAACTTCTGATAACGTCTTACATATGGTACATATACGGGGTAGATCATGTCGACACTAAAATTTTCCTCCGTAATTTCTATTTCATTAATGTATGATGTTGTTAAGTATAATTAGTAGTAGCATCTGATAGAAGATAACGGCGCCATGCAGTACGGTGCCGCCAATAATGTGGAGTACGGTAACAGTCAAAGTACAATAGGAATGTTGTAAAAAGTAAATATTTGTCGTAAGTGGTCCGGTAATGTTAAAATGTCAAAGTTTGGGTAATTAGAGAAGTAGGGTCTACGTGATTAGGAATTAGAAATATTATATTGGTAATAAGGACAAGGAGTGAGGTCATAAATATTTTGTGTATTTTATTTGTAAAAAGTCTAAAAATGTGGAACCCATGTAAAATGATAAGGTTTATCTTATCTTAGAAGATAAGCTTACATGTACAGATAAGAGTTAAGGTATGGAATATGATTCGTCAGAGTGGATTTCTTATCCTATCTTAGAGATAAGATGGATAAGCCTGGAAGTTCTATAAATAGAGAGGCTAACCCCCTCATTTAGCATAGAAAGAAGTAGTGAGAAATATTGTAGGAAGTGTGCGAAGGAAGCCATCAGTTAAAGGTGTGTTGAAGAAGCCATCAAGAGGCGTAATTGTAAAGTTTCTCCCATAGTCTTGTTGAAGTACCTCATGGGTGAGATTGTAACAATTTCATGTTAATATTATTATTTCCTTTGATATTTCTGATTTGTCATCATTCCGTCTTATCATAGTCGATGGTATTCTTGTGTTATGTTGTTGTTTTGTTTCCAGATTACATCCACCAAACTAAAGGCTATGCATTAGTAAATAATCATAGCATGAGGAGTTCCCGGTGAAGAATTATCATAGTGCTGGATTGGTGATGACATTTTGGTTCCGTTGCCGGGACCATTCCTCGTTGGTGGATTTTCTGGAGAGATATTCCCACTTAGTCAAAAATCAATTAGAGGGTAACCTTGTTTTTACTGTGCATAGTAGTTACCATGGTAAAGTCATTTTTGCCATGAATAGTAGTTACCATGGTAAAGTCATTTTTGCTGGAATAGTATTTACTGCAGTAAAGTCACTTTTGCTGGAATAGTATTTACCGCAATAAAGTCACTTTTTACCGTGAATAGTATTTACCGCATAACTTCACTTTTACCGTGAATAGTGTTTACCACATAAATTCAGTTTTTACTGACGGTAAAGTCAAGTTTTACCATAGTTTACCGTGGTCATTTCTATTTTACTATAAAAGGCGTAAATTCACTTTCTAGTATAGTGATTCCAATTATTTGTGCACATAAGTCTTGTTAATTGTGCTTGTGAGTTGGTATTTCACGGTGGTTACTTTTGAAAATGGGAAAGATTCCTGTTTTTAGCTCAATCTAATGAAGATGATTCTTCTTTCATTCAAGAGTTTAAGCGATCTTGTATTTGTAATGGCCTTATAAGAAGGGGAACAATGGACTGAATTTTTCCTACCTTTTTGGATGGTTCAAGACTTAGGTGGTTTGAAACACTAGGTGATAATGTGAAAAATTCATGGGATTTATTAATCGAAAGTTTTCTTGAAGAATTTGGTGAACAACGAAATATGCGAGATCTCATGATCGAGATCACAAAGCTATCCCAAGGAGAGAAGGAGAAGATAAGGGATTATCATGCTCGTGTTCTAGAGCTAAGGAGGAAGCTCGATGCCCAGTGATCCGGAAGGAAGGACTAGCGTATGGGTTGATGAATGGTGTGGATAATCTCCTCTGTAAGCACTTCATTCTTGGGATGAAGCCAGAGATCAGACAACGAGTGAAGTATGACCGCCCAGCCACCATTGAACAAGCAAAGGAGATTGCAAGAAGGCAAGAAGAAAGCATGGAAGAGGAGCCCAAAGAAATTGTTGCTAAAGTAGAGCCTACACCAACACCTTTGGTCCAGAATCCACAACCACTCCCGATGAGCACAAATATTTCTCCTAGTACATCTACTAAGTATGAAGATCTGCTAAAAAGATGGGTCAGTTAACTATTAATCTTCTTCAAGGAAAGGAATTTAGTTCTCGGGGAGGAGATAGAGGTCCAAAAGAAATATTTCAAGAAGTTGTTTGTTATGGTTGTCATAAAAGGGTCATTATAAGTATAATTGTCCAGATAGAGCTTCTACATCTGGTAAAGGAGATAATGATAAAGGAAAAACACCTGTGAATTCTTTTGATGTAGTAGATAAGAGCAGAAATAATGAAGTAGATGTGTTTGTAACAAAAAGAAAGAAAGAAAAAGATAATCAAGATGGAAATGATCCTAAGAAGATGAAAGAATAAACTAGTAAGAAACATAGGAAAAGAAAGTTGGGTGTGCAGGATTTTCTGATTTCACAGGGCAAGGACCATACTCCATCTTGGAAGATCTGTCCAAAAGGCTTGCAAATATTACATATGGTCAACTCTTGGCTATGTCTTCTGAGAAGAGGCGGGAGTTGCGAGGTGGACTCAATGCTCGAAGAAGGAAGGAGGTTGAGGTCCCTGTTTTGGAGGCAGAGGCAGATCCCTATGCTCCACAAGCTGAGGTATTATGTAATGGTATTTCAATTCATGATGTCTTAGTTGATGGAGGTGCTGCAGTTAATGTAATGACCGAGTCTGTAATGAATATGTTGGGTTTAAAAATTGATCGCCCTTCAACACTTATGTTAAGGTCATTAAATAAAGGAAAACTAAACCGAAGGTGTAGTTTCAAATGTGGCAATATCTCTGTTATGGGTGTGGTATGTGTGGTAGACTTTCAGGTGATGAAAAATGGTACTGTTGCGTACCCAATGCTGTTGGGAAGACCATGGCTAAGGAGAGTTCATGCAAGAAACTACTGGAATGAAGGTTTCATGACACTTGGACGTGGTAGAGAGAGGGTGAAGATAAATGTGATCCCTCGACATCATAAGGCAGAACCTGTGGATTCAAGTGATGAAACTGATGATTGGACATCCTCTGATTACTCTAGTACCAGTGAAGTGGACACTGAAGATGAAGAAAGTGAGGTTGATGTTTCAGTCATGGATATCCTTCCAGTCACACCAACTCATGACCCCATAAAATTATCTGAAGAAGAAGTTGATGATCATCTCCAACAAATAAAGATTGGTGATGCTGTGATGGAGAGTGAGAAGGAATCCTACCTCCAGCTCTTTCAAAGGTACATACACCTATTCACTTTTGATTACAAGGAACTTCGTTAAGTAAGTTGGGTAGAACATTCTATTGAGCTTGGTAGATGGTGCTAAGCCCATAAAGCAAATGCCATATAGAATGAATCCTAATTTTTCCAAGACTCGTAAAAGAAGAAATAGATAAATTGCTTGATGCAGGATTCATATTTGTCATTTGGAGAATTCGTAATGGGTTTCTCCCATTGTGATCTCAATAAAAAAGAATGGGAAGCTACGCATTTGTGTTGATTACAGAAGCTCAATAAGGCAACAAAGAAGGATCATTACCCTCTTCCATTTTCGATCAGATCTTGGGCGAAGTAGGCGGCCAGAGTGCTATAGTTTTGCCGATGGATATAGCGCTGATACAACCAAGTTCGTATAAGCAGAGAAAGATCACCAAGACCACGTTCACCACTCCTTGGGGAACATTTGCTTATAGAGTTATGCCTTTTGGGTTGTGTAATGCTCCAACAACATTCCAGCGTTTGATGAATAGGGTGTTCGAACCCTACATTGGGACCTTCATCAGAGTATTTCTGGATGATTTTTGCATCTATGGGAGCAAGTTGGACCACCTGCACCAAATGGAGACAACATTTCAAAGGTTAGATGAAGCACAAGCCTCACTAAACCCTACAAAGTGTGTCTTTGGATGTTCTAAAGGCGTTTTGTTAGGGCATGTTGTATCCAGAGATGGTATTGGTACTGATCCTGATAAAGTTTCAAAATCAAAGATTTACCATTTCCTCTTAATAGAAGTAAGTTGAGATCATTTTTAGGCCATGTGGTTACTATAGAAGGTTCATCAAGAATTTCTCAAAGATTACACACCCTAACCCCAGTTCTTGAAGAAGGATGTTACTTATGAACCAGAAATAAGGCGCATGAAGCTTTTGGACAATCGAAGGAAGCCCCGAGTCTTCACCTGCTTTGAAGAATCCAGATTGGAGCAAGCCATTCATTGTATACACGATGCCTCGTATACAACACTAGGAAGTACTTTGAGCCAAAAGGATGAAAATGGGAATGAACATCCAATTTACTTTGGGAGCAGATAAATGAGCAAAGTCTTGAGGTAAATTATACTCAGAATCAAAAAGAGGCTCTGCTATCATTTTCTTGTAAAGAAGTTTAGAAATTACTTGCTAGGGAAAAAATTTCTAGTTGTATGTGATCATCGTGCTCTAAAATATATTGTAAATAATCCTAACCCATCAGGGAGGATAGCAAGATGGATAATTTTGCTACAAGAATTTGAATTTGATATTATAGATAGGCCAGGAAAGAAGCATGTCAATGCAGATGCACTCTCTCGAGCCTATGATGGTTTAGGATCATCTTGTGATGATGATGATTTCCCCGATGCAGCCTTGTTATCCCTTGACACAATCCCTAGTGAATACATAGATATTTGGAATTATCTGAATGAATTCAAGTTTCCTGATGGTGCCAATGCAAAGACTAAGAGAAAGATTACTCAAGCCAGTCGTCCATATTCTATTCTGCATGGAGTATTATTTCGAATAGGACCTGATGGACAGTACAAGAGGGCAGTTGGACGTGATCAAGGGAAGGAACTGCTAGAAGAATTCCACAATGGTACATGTGGAGGGCACTTCTCTGGACAACTTACAGCAAGAAGGATCTTGGATGTAGGTTATCACTGGCCCACTCTTTTTAAAGATTGTTATAATTATTGTAAGACATGTGATATTTGTCAAACACATGGTAACCGTAAGACTTCATCAGCTCCATTATGTCCTATTCTTCCCCTTGGTCCCTTTGAAAAGTGGGGAATAGACATTGTAGGTCCACTTCCAACTACATCATGCCAAAATAAGTATATTGTAGTTGCCACAGATTATTTAACCAAGTGGGTTGAAGCTAGGCCATTGAAAACAACTTCCATGGATGAAGTGGCAAGGTTCATGTATGAACGCATTGTCACCAGATTTGGTTGCCCATTAGAAATTGTAACAGATCAAGGAAGCCACTTCATTAATGAGGTGGTAGAAGCCCTAGTCAATAAGTTTTCTATTAAGCACAGGAAGGCAACAACATACAAGCCAAGCACAAATGGACAGGTGGAACGAACAAATTTTGTGTTGTGTCAAATTCTAGCAAAAGATGCAGCCTTGCAGGTACATAAATGGGATAAAAGGATTCATGCAGCATTGTGGGCATATAGGGCAACATCAAAGTCAGCAACAGGATACTCCCCATTTCAGTTGGCCTATGGCATTGATCCAGTTCTTCCTATTGAGTTTGATATTCCCACTGTGAGAGTTATGAAAAATGAAAGGATGGATGAAAGTGATTCAGTAAAAGAAAGGTTGGTACATCTTCATTTGCTGGAGGAAATGAGAGAAATAGTAAAGGATACAAGTCATAAGAAGAAAATGAAGCGAAGGAATACTTTGATCAAAAGATCCGGTGGTCTCCATTTCATGTGAATGACTTGGTTCTAGTATATGATTCCGTATACCAAAAAAGAAGACAGAGAAAATTTCTTCCAAAATGGATGGGGCCCTACAAAATAGCAAATTGTGCATGAAAATGGTACGTACTAACCGGGAGGAATTGGATGGCACTCCCATTACGAAATGGGTCAACCACGACAAGTTGAAGATTTTCCAAGCACCAGAATAGTCTACTCCGAGGACGGAGTAGAAGCTAGGAAGGGGGAAGATGTCGACACTAAAATTTTCCTCCGTAATTTCTATTTCATTAATGTATGATGTTGTTAAGTATAATTAGTAGTAGCGTCTGATAGAAGATAACGGCGCCAAGATGCAGTGCCGCCAATAATGTGGAGTACGGTAACAGTCAAAGTACAATAGGAATGTTGTAAAAAGTAAATATTTGTCGTAAGTGGTCCGGTAATGTTAAAATGTCAAAGTTTGGGTAATTAGAGAAGTAGGGTCTACGTGATTAGGAATTAGAAATATTATATTGGTAATAAGGACAAGGAGTGAGGTCATAAATATTTTGTGTATTTTATTTGTAAAAAGTCTAAAAATGTGGAACCCATGTAAAATGATAAGGTTTATCTTATCTTAGAAGATAAGCTTACATGTACAGATAAGAGTTAAGGTATGGAATATGATTCGTCAGAGTGGATTTCTTATCCTATCTTAGAGATAAGATGGATAAGCCTGGAAGTTCTATAAATAGAGAGGCTAACCCCCTCATTTAGCATAGAAAGAAGTAGTGAGAAATATTGTAGGAAGTGTGCGAAGGAAGCCATCAGTTAAAGGTGTGTTGAAGAAGCCATCAAGAGGCGTAATTGTAAAGTTTCTCCCATAGTCTTGTTGAAGTACCTCATGGGTGAGATTGTAACAATTTCATGTTAATATTATTATTTCCTTTGATATTTCTGATTTGTCATCATTCCGTCTTATCATAGTCGATGGTATTCTTGTGTTATGTTGTTGTTCTGTTTCCAGATTACATCCACCAAACTAAAGGCTGTGCATTAGTAAATAATCATAGCACGAGGAGTTCCCGGTGAAGAATTATCATAGTGCCGGATTGGTGATGACAATCACGATCATACATTCACCGAGTGTAACACATCACTTTACCACATTCTGCACCCAAAGTGCAAGCACCATACGATAGGGTTCATACACTCACCGTATGACCCAAAATCACAACATGAAGCATTACATATTTGTACAGTCATACATACGATGAACATAGTACATCTCAACATAACATCTACTGCTGCATAACAAGGTGGTAAACACATTTGTTCGAACATGGTAAAAACATCATGATCTGACTCATTTCCTTGAACATCAATCTAGCCATACAACACATTGATACACCCACATATCACAATATGTCACAATGCTCTAACACTATGTCATCCACTTTATAATTCTTTTCACACATCACAAGCAGTAATTCACCCGTGAACTCTTCATAGAATCCACAAGAAGGAGAGAGAATACTCCCATCCCCAACATATCAACATGATCACAAACACGCACAAGGTGACATACACATCATGTGCGTTCACAAAAACACAATTACGACAATAATCACATCACGTTTAAAGTACAATACTCTTCCAATATCTACCACCATCATGCAACATCATCATCATCATCAGTATCATCATGTAACACCACCACCACCATGTAACATCATCATATAACACCAATCCGGCCCATAGGCTCAAAGAGCATGAACCTATGCTCGATACCAAGAAGTGTAACGACCCAAAAATCCACACACGAACAACACGGTGAAATACTGGGATAACTTTTTTTTTTTTTGCTTGACACATAACATGACACAACATGTCGTCACCAAGGATACAACTAACACTGTGAACAACTTAATACAAGGATGGCCCTAAAGGCAGCACGGAAAACGTTCACACCTTTCAAGGACAATTTACTATTCACTTGTGAAAGGACATGGCAAAAGACCAACCACATTACATAGTTATAGCTGAAGACATCCCACTGTGAAAATCTTCTTAAGATTACTGATTTACTAGAGCCATCTTACAATTCTTAGCTTACGTTCTAGAAGGTTCATGATTTGTTTCATACCATTCTTCTTATAGGATTAAGTTTCTTTTCTTTTATATAACTTGAGGACTATCCTAGGATCACCTATAATATGAAAATTCCTTGATTAATTTGTTTACAAAACCAGGTGGTATACAATTCCACAAGGCTATCTATCTAAACCCCCACTTCATCGAAACTCATTTCATACCCACATCGCATAAGGAGGCAAGCGTAAGATCAAAAGGAGAGGAGTATCGTTAAGGTTCGTAACCCTAATCATCTTTGATCAAGAATTAAAAATTTATCATAGCTTAGACAAGGACTATAAGGTACCATGGTAATGGTTAGAGAGAGAAGATAATTTATTTTATTATTATCTATTTAGTTATTAACCGGTCTTTTAATGAGTCTTAAGAGTTCAATTGAATTTTGGTAAAAGCTTCATTTAGAAATCATCTTGATTAAGTTCGTCAGGGATACCACAGGGGTTCCCAACATGGAAGAATTATACTTAATGTGTTTTTTTAATTCAAACTCTTGCTGTACTAGATAAGATCTACCGATATCCCCAAAAGCTAACGAGTGATATTACTTTTAAAATTAATTAACGTTTCCAACAAGAGGACAATGTTTAATCCATAGCTTAAGGTTAGCAATGGTAGGTATTTTTTTTTTACATCGTTAGATAAACACTTTCTTTCCAATTAAAGACTCTTAATTTTATCAACCAAATACAACTTCATTATTATCTTCTTTATTTATTCATCTATGTATTCCTCTTCTTTTATCTTTGATTATCTTTAGAAAAAAAAGGGTTTCAACCCACTAAAATATGCCTAGAATAACATTGATACTAGTACCATGGAGGGTTACTAAACCAATAAGCATTATGACCTCGAAAGAAGAAATTATCGTTATTTAACAAGAACGTAAACCACGGTTATAACATTTCCATTCAACATGGCACATGAACCAAAGGAGTTAAGAGATTGGATTTCACTTGGGTCAAGAACAAGAAGGTAACAAAATAAGCCAAGCCATGCTACAAAATTTCCATGACTTGTAAATGTTATCACCAAAAGAATACTCATAACAAGGTCAAGATTGAATATTATTTCTCACGAAGGTACTTTGCAGTTAACCTACGAGAAGGACAAGACAACATCATCACAAAATTTCGAACAACCCAAGGCAAGAGGTTTTCTAACTCCTTTACAAGAACTATTACAAAATTTACCTCACATTGGACATTTTTACAAGGAACTTCATAAATTGCACTGATGAAACCTTTACAACTCTTTCCTTTAATCTACTCGCATAATCCATCTCTGACAAATACTAGCTGGAATCGGTTAAGCAGAAACCGAGCATGTTAAGGCTACTCATTGCAACAAAGTAAGCTAACATTTAACAATATCAAGAAAGGAAAGTTCTAATTCAAAAATGGATCAAAACACAACCCACAACTCCAAAATTATTCGCATGAGAAAGAAATCTAAACCATCCAAAGCAAGGAGAAAGTCAAAATACCGGTAAGAACAAAATCACATAAATCAAGGCAAGACCTTATGGGTTAGGAACAAGAAGGTCAAGAGTGTTGATATTTCCTTCATGTAATCCTATGGATTACGTGATTGGAGTCCATTACCAAATCCATCCATCTAAAGAGGTCCAAGAGAAGACAAAACATACTAATTATGATCGTAGGCGCGAAACAAAACGACGTTATCCAATTCTCCCGGGGAGAAGCTTCATAGTAATATTGGTTCGACGCCCTTAAAAGAAAACAACTATAGTTTTAGTTTTAGCCAAGGAGTTTTACCACTACCTTCTTATAGGATTTCTTAAATGTAGGACTAGCTAACAATACAAAACCACTATTCCAAAAGCGTACAAAGGAGATCAAAAAAGGGCCATTATTCTACCAACAAACCTTATCCTAAACGTCAACTTCTCTACATAATATAAGGGAGGCTAAACCCAACGATCGTTAATAATTTTTATATATTTCCGACAATGTCAATAAGTATTAAAATAAAAATTGATTTCCTTAACAAGGCCACAAAATGGGACCTTTTAGTAACCAAGTTTGAAGTATAAGATATTCGAGTTCGAAAACAAAGGGATTCGATATGCAGAGGGTAAAACACCAACGATGCCCCAGACTCAAAAGACCCTACCACGAGTGCAAGCACAAAAATAAGAACCAACGCACATATCCATCAGAAGGTTACGCGGTGCGGTCGAATTGCCTAGAAGTTCTATGAACTCCTTGCAAAGGTATAGAAGATGGAAATTTTACCCGATCCATGTGGGCTTATCGGAAAAGTATAGCAAATATCCAACAGATAAATATAACAGCCACCTATGATATTATCACTTTGAAATCATTGTCATTTAACGAGAAACTAGTTCATGAGTCCAATACCATGGATTCACCTACAACTTTTGTTTCATCCATAGTAATAATAGCTTGCTTGCGACCCTTAATAAAAATTGTAGAGATTTCATTCAATTAAACTTACAATGTTTCCCCTTACTTTAATCAAACAAGAGTTTGCACCAGAAGTAGGTATAGTAATTCTCTCAACACGTAGAGGCCAAAATAGATGTCGGGTTATTCCTCCTCTAGAAGCTGGTACAAAAGTCAACCATGTACAGTTCTAAAACAAGACCCTAATGCCATTTTCCAATTAAACAGTAAGGAATGCCCACAGGCTTAAACAAGTTTTAGAACACAACGTCACTATTAATGTACCTTTTAGCAAAACAGGAGAGCCCTAAACAGGAAATACGTATTTACTCAACCAAATAGAGATATGAAGGCTTAACCTTCCATATAGTAAGCCTTCTATTATAAATACCATCACAAAATTCTTTTAAAAGAGGGTCATATAAGCAAACAAAACTCAATAATGTTTCCTTCCCTACGAACTAGACTGCATCACTCAATATTGCAGTAGCCCAATAGACAAATATAAACAGAGTAAGCTATAAGAGAGGAAAGAACATTCCAAGCAAAACCAGTGAAATTGGAACGAGATTTAAAGGAACAACCACACATTAGCAGTGATATAAACAACTACGAAAACATCTTGTCTAGGCGCCATTCAAGAGGAAAGAATATTCATTTCAAGATACTGAAAGAAGGTAGAAAACTATTACGAGGAGTAGATTTAACATGCCTGATTATAGTTCTTCCCACCAACAAGCACGTCGACCAGGGCTCGAGCAACAACAACACAACCTGCGCAACTTCTCTTCCTCAGCCTGCTGATTGTCCAAACTTTGTTAACGACCATGCTTGGCATAAGAAAGGGGTGATTGAAACATGCCTTCTTGAAATCCTCGGGAGCAACTCCGAGAAGATAGAAGCACTCTGCTATGAAGAGCATCACAACCACCATAGAAACCCACACAACCATCGTCATGACTGCCATATCCAAAGAAGATCTGTATCTGTTTCTATAACTATAGACCCCCTTTTCCTTTTGCCCACAAACCCAACTATATTCTCCACCAAATCCTCACGCAGCCACCAATAATTGGTGTGAGCAGTCACCACAAGAAGAACCAGGGCATACATTTAATAAGCAAAAGTAGCAGCGAATTTCCGATACCGAAAATCTCAACCGCCATATTGATAACAAATCTGCAACCCCGTACCAATACCAAAGAGAAATGCAAAGAACCACTTGGCAGACACAAAGTATCCAACGTATAACTTTCCTCTTTGAGCCTAGTTTAAAACGCCATCTCAACATGCATCGATTGTTCTGATTTGGACCTCCTAACCTTGGTGCTCTCATTTTAGGAGCAGCCACAGTGCGAGACGAAGCAAAAGAAGATGGCTTAAATAACCAAAAGGAAAATCTCTTGGAATAGATTCCATATAAAAAAAAAAAAGCGGTCCCTAGAATTAGCATCCTCAATTAAGGTGACCGGTCACTAGATTGCTTGAATGCAATTGCTTTGAATTACAATAATAATAGAAACCCGATTTTAGAATGGGTATTACAAATTAATAGTAACCACAAGAACCCAAAAATACAAAGTTACATTTATTCATCCAAAACAGCGAGAACACAAACATTTCCAACAATACATTAATCCATCGTCAAGTAGCCACACACGTGATAATATCTTGAAAACGGATATGCAATACCCATAACTATTCCACCCACTATCTTGTAGATCGACCCGAGGTTATAATGTAAAAGATTATTCAAGCAAATACCTGTGAAATAAGTGTTAGGAGATAGATATGGTTATTCATGCGGTGAATAACAGCTACAAAGCCAACCCCAAGATTTGAAGCTCGGACACAAGACATAATGATTACCTCCCGCTCCTGGATCTGAAAGGCATCTACTGTAATGATACATAAACCTTTTTCTTCAGCAAATTTGAGGACAACATCAAACTCTCGGTGTAAACATTACAGTGGTAGCTTGTAAGGTGTGATAATTCCAACAGAACCCTTATGCCTGCCAACTTAGTGACTAGCTGAAGAAGCTCATAAAATTGCAAAGCAAATAGTGCTTCATGAATATTCTGATATGAAACAGATCGGCCTCTATGAGGTTCTCTTCCATGAGTTACATCGTAAACAAGTAAGGTCTCAATGAAGAATCTCTGTAATAAATTTCATCGGGTCTCCTGGTAACACTCTTACTGTCACTTAATCGATTTTGATAAAAATACCTTGAAGGAGAATCCCGAATTTGAGGATGCAGTCGATACTGAACAGATAACATCAAAGTTGGACAACCTTTGCTTGTTGGAGGCACTCAAAACGGCTTCTACCTTGCAGAATGGCGTGCTGTGCTTTGGCTAGAAGCTCACAGGATGTTTCTTTGTGGAGATCCGGCAAGAACACACCTCGCAACACCCACGAAAATGGAGGAAACGCGCCTTCCTCACTAGTTTGAAGCTTCGTCTAACAAAAAACGCGCGCAGGAGGAACTAGGACAGGAAAAACACCAATAAAATCATCTATTTGCTCCCGTGATTACAAACTACATCGTGCACAGGCCAGTAAAGGTTAGAGCTCCTTGAGGATAGCCGTGCGACAAAACAACAACCAAGCAAGCAAATAATCCACGCAACCAACATAGGCGAGCGTCTCTCACATGCCTCCGCACACGATCCAACCAAAGGAGATCTCACGCGGTCGGAGAGGAGGATAACAGGCGATCAAACAAGAAACCAAGAAGATATGCAAATCGAAAATAATTGAGTGCGGCCACCAAAAGAAATCCAACACGCCAAACTTTAATAGTCCACCCTCCACGCCAAGAAGGATATAAGGCTGATCGTGACAAAGTAGGTTGGGGCATTACACCGTGTTAGTTAATATTTTTTCCCATCAAGTAAATACATAAAAGTTACTTGCATTCTCGTATTTTGAAAGTTACATTAGGGCCATAATAAATCAAAATTTTAGATTAACTACTATATAAAACGAATACAAATATCCTATTAAATTATCGAGAGAAGGACAAGAAATATTCCAGGGATGGAGTTAATTAATCGCAGGAGGTGCTCATAATGCAACAAATATAATTTTTTATACAAGGTTACTTGCAAGTTCAATTTACCAATATCAAGTAGGTGATGAGATTCAAACCTAAACAAAGCTCCATTTTTTCATAAAGCAATAAAAATTATTATGTAGCTCTCATGGTTTTGTGAAGAGTGGTATATGGACAAGGCCTACTAATTCCTCCATAAAAAATAATAGACATTTCCCCAAAAATTGGGAATATATAATTGGAGACTTTTTTCCTTTCATTATACTTGCCTCTACAAACTATGCTAGTGTCATTATCAAATATACATGATACATTTCCTAGAAAAAACTATATAGATGCATAATCTAGAGCTACACTAGAGAATGGGTAATAATACCAACAAAATCATATGAGCTCAATAATATGTCATGTTTGTTTTTACTTGCAAAATTTTTATAGTACCTTTTTATATGTATTTCACTTATGTCATATGTACTAATATCAATAATTAGGTCAATAAATATTCAATTTTCAGGTAAATGTTTTTAATGCCTAAGTTCTAAAAAAAGCTTAAAAATAAAAGAAATCTTTAGACTCAAGCACCCCCTAATTGTTAGCGCCACTAGGCAACTACATAGTTTTCCTAGGGCCTAACCCCCTATGAGCTCATTATAAATTAAGAGATAAACTTCTTTCTCATTATAAGTTACAAATGTAGTGACTTTATAAGCTCTTCCATATTGAGAGGTCTTCAGATAAATTGTGTTTTTCTCAAATTATTAATCTCGCAAGATAATTCATTAAAGAACAAAGAGATAACTCATTATAAATTAAGAGATAAAATTCTTGCTCATTATAAGTTACAAATGTACTGATTTTAGAAGCTATTCCATAATGAGAGGTCCTCATATAAATTATGTTTTATTCTCAAATGGTTAATGCATTAAAGAATAAAGAGAAAAATTAAGCTCATTATAAATTAAGAGAAACTTCTTGCTCATTATTAGTTACAAATATTGTACTACCTTTATAATCTCTTCCATAATGAGAGGTCCTCAAATAAACTATACTTTTCTCAAATTGTTAATGTTGTAAGATAATGCATTAAAGAACAATAAACTAAGCTCATTATAAATTGAGCGAGATAAACTTCTTACTCATTATAAGTTAAGATATAAACTATGTTCATTGTGCACTTGATTAAGCACGTTGAGGTAATCTAAATTTTTCTCAAACTAATAACACACTATATTCTTCAGTCTACAAATCTTTCATAACATCATTGGTGAGTCTTCATTTTTTTCAAACTACACCATTTGAAGAAACATTTCAACTAACAAATACTTCATTTACCGGATAATGAAATGCATGAGCCTCATGCCATATATATAGGGGCTTATAGATCTAATAATGCGGACAAGTTTAAATAACATATATGAGTTGGTGTTGGTTGGTTGTTAAAGCATGGATTGTTTAAACTTTTTATTGTCTCTAGTGTGAAATTCAATGTGTTCAACACTAATGTTAAGCCAAAAGAAAAACAACAACATACTTTAATGAGAAATTAAATGATGTGAAGCACAAATATTCAGTTTATAATAAAGATTTTTTTGTAATCATGCAAGCATTTAAGAAGTGGAGATATTATGTTTGGCCTAAATAATTTGTTTTGTATATAGATCATCATGCATTACAATTTATTAATAATCGAAAAATTGAATCGAGGGCATATGAAGTGGATAGAATTTATTCGTAATAATCATTTGTGTTGAAGTGTTATAATCCAAACATACTTGTTGATGCATTGAGTATGATAAATGTTTCATTGACCCAAATGTCTAGGAAATAATAGGTTTTGACCTTATAAAGGAATTTTATGAAGATTATGAAGATTTCAAGGAAGCATGATGTGCATTTGTACAATGAATAAGTGTAGATTTGAACACCTTGGTTGGATTATTTTATACTATAAAATTTATTATTCAAGGATAGTTAGTTATGCATACCTAGAGGGTCAATTGGTGAGCAATTGGTAAAGGAAAACACAATGGAGGATTGGAAATTAATTTTGTTTATGACAAGATGTATGCATAGTTAGCTGAAAATTAATTTTGGCCTTTACAATGAATGTAGATGTGTACAAGTATATGAATGATATGGAGTATGTCAATTAGCAAAAGTAGAAATAAGAACTCATGGTTGTATCAACCATCACCTATTCCAAAGAAGTCACGGGAAGAAATAAGTATGAATTTCATTTTTGCTTTCGAGGACACAACAAGGTATTGATTCCATTTTTTTGTAGTAGATAGAATTTAAAATATGGTGCATAATTTTTGTAGCATGTAAAAAGAAAAGTACATGGTTTTTGGAAGCATTGTATACGAAAAGGATGCAAAATTTGTTGGAAATTTGTGAAAGATATTGTGGAAGAATATGAAATAAAAATTTATAATTCAATTCAACATACCATTCGTAGATAGAGGTAGTTATAGGAGTTTGGTAATATTTTGAGATTTTTAGTTGGAGATAAACGGGAATGTGGAAATCAATGCTTACACAAACGTGTGTGTGTGTGGGGTCAATGAATAGAATTACATTAAAAACACCATTTTAAATTATATATGGAAGTAGTCCAAGAGGAGTTGTAGATTTATACAACATTAGTAGCGACAATAGAAAGAATGCAAATGATAAATTTTCTACACACTATATATATTCAATGTCCACCAACAAGTGTGCAAACAATTACAAAGGAGTAAAACACAATACATAAACAAATCACAAATATGAAAATAAGGGAAGCTGAGTTTTAGGTGGGTGAAAATATGGTCGTATCTCATGATCTGCATAGGGAAATATTTCCAAAATGGACATATGATAAGTTAAAGTGGAAGAAAATATGATCATGAAAATTATTGTGGAAATTTTCATCCAACACATAAAATTGATTTTCCAAAAGGTATTAACATATTAAACATTTAAAATGTAGCAATATAATTATTTTTAAGGACAAAGTACTATAGAAAACACAAACATATATTCGGATTCAGTTAATTAGGGAAAATATATGCTAGAGATGGTGCACAAGGAAGTAGAAAGAGTGATTTTTTTCAAGATTAAGATAACATAAAAAAGGATTTCAAGGTATACTTAGTCAAGGGAAAGATAGATAAATTGAAGATGTGACATTGATCATCATTGTGAAGTCAAAAGGCATAGAATACCAACTATATATCTCCGTGATCGTAATACATGAAATGTTTTCTTACCCTTGATCGTATATGATGCAAGAGCATCCGGTTCACTAGAAATTTACATCAACTAAATATAGTTATAGTAGTTTTCATGTTTTTATACCCTTTTTGTTTGGTGGTACTAGTAGAAGATTTTAGAAGGTTTTTGGTATCTTATAGAGTCTAGAAAAATTATAATAATCAGGCACAACCAATTATTTCAATGGCGCAACACAAAATTAAGTTTGAGAAACTAAGAGATTGACCATAGGAATTGGAGGGTCAAAGGGTATCACAAAATCTTTGTGCTATGTATACATCTTGAGAATGATGGTGTGGTGCTTTATACACTTGGCGTAAGACTTGAGAACTTGACAGAAGGCTAGGGAAAACTTCATATAGTTAAATTTACATCACCTTGTCTTTGTGCATGATATTATAAACTTCACATTCCAAATATTAGATTATCATATAGGTTCATCTTGATGGAACACATCTATCATTCAAACCATGAAGTCATTAGAGGTCAATTCGTAGAAAACATGCAAGTATTTAATTGGAATAATTGTGCATAATTTGTGCACAAGTACATAAAAAGCGGGTGATCTTTGAGAGTACAAGTATATTCTAAATTCAAGTAGTTCATTTCATAAAATAAGGAGTTGATGAATATTAACACGACCAATAATTTTTTTGTTGAGTTCTCACACTTGATCAATTTTTGTTTCGCATGAAAATGTTTTAAGGAATATTTGAGGGACTTATCTTGCATAGAAGGTTTTGACACATTTAATATTGTAGGAGTTTCTAGTAAATGTCATATGGGTAGTGTCTAGCTACGATACAATATTGTAAGTAGGTGGTGTTTGGTTCTATAGAAACTCACCATTACACTTTAACAGAAGGTAATTTTCATGGTAGTTCTACTCTTATAGATTTTGGATCTTCTAGTATTCCTTTAGGATTATACAACTTGATATTGTTAGTAGTGTTGTAGATCATTAATCTAATTAAAGAAAATAGTGTTGATGTATTTTCTCATAGATTGTGTAAGGGATGTATCTATTACAATTGGTCCAATATATGTGTAATATTTGTTTCCTTAGAGAAATATCAAATAAAGTGTTGTCCATTTTAATTTACTATGCATCCTAAGGCTTTGAGTAGTTTAATGTTTGTGTTGTTATGAAACATTACACATGGTATGAGGTTCTTCTTTATTGAACTACTAACCATTGTTGCATCATCTGTCTTGTACATTTCATGCTTTTAGTAGTTCCTTGCTTACATATTTATATATTGATTCACTCTCATTTACTTATACTTTGAGACACAAAAAGAATGAATGTGATAGATGATTGTTTTCATTTTGTATCACATCAAGATAACATAAACATTTGTTTCACTACAATATGTATGTGTGCATGAACACATACACGTACATCAAAGTGTGGCAATATATAGACAACTACATTTCATACATTGCAAGTAGTTAATTGTAATAGTATTAATGTATTTGTGTGTTTATAGATTGTTAGTCCATGTTAGACTCTCATTGGCACACATGTTTTCTAGTGATTATTGACTTTTGACTTGTTTTATTTGTGTCATGACACTCTCTAACTTTATTTTGATTGGATTCTACTTATTCTTCTCTCGTTGACATGGTTTTACCTTATTTTTATCAATTTCTCATGTTTTCTCTCTTTAAACTATTTCTCCCTTACCCCTAGTTTTTGACATGTTTTTTGATTTTTCCATTTTCATAGGAACATGACCATTTTTGAAGGAAACTGACCATGTTCATAAGAACATGACCATTTATATATTACACAAAAATGGTCACATGTGTATTTTATGGGTTTTTTTAATCAAGTTAAATTTTACCAAGTTTTGGACCCCTTTTGGTCAGTTTTCCTTCTCATTGTTTATGGCCTATGTGCTAATAGGGTCCTAATTTGAATTCAAGAAGTCTATAAATATAAAGGGGCATTGTTGCATTAAGGGGGAATTGCAAGACAAATGAGATCACATCTATATTGAAGGAAAAAGGAGAAAATTTGTTATTTCTAAAGTATCCCTACACCCAAAGGTTGATTTGAAACATATAGAAGCATGTAGATTATCCTAATTGTTGTACATATTAAAAGGATAAGGGTTGGGGTAGTGTATTTGCACATAACTACTTATTGAATGTATTATGCTTATTTTTGTTTGCCACATTATTCTCCAATGAGTGGCACTCGATAAATATTAGAAAGCTTAGTTTTTCTTTGAACAAGCATTAATAAGCTCCAAAATGCACTTATTTTTACATTATCTACATATTTTTCAGTGTACATGCTTTGAATTACATTTTTTTGACAAGGAGATTAATTTTCATGTGATTCTTGAGTTATCTAGACGAACTAAAATAACCTTTCATAAATTACGACACATTGAATTCATTTTTCAAGTGGAACCTAAATGTTTATATGCAAAGTCATTTATTTAGTAGCTTTGGCACTTTTGTCCCCAATGAAGTTGTTCATTGTCTAATGAAAATGGTCAAAGGGTTTAACAATCGATTTTTATGGGAGTTGATTGTCTCTCTTTCTAGAGTTGTTTTCCTATAATTTCTACTACGATGATAGCTGAAAAAAGTGATTTTTTTAAATATTATCCCACAATGCTCTTACAAGTCCCAAACACGAACAAACTAGTAATTATCCTAGGACACTTTACTATTTTATTATTTTTCTATGATCTAAATAGACTCATATATATATTAATCAAATATTCCCTAAATCTGATTGCAATATGTTGTGATTAGTTTAGTGTATTTATACATGATTAAAGATGCTTCAAGAAATATCATGATGCACTTTGAAAGGTAAGAATTAAACTATACAAAATACACTATTATACATACTTAGGTACATGCATACCATACTTCCTAATCAAACAAAGTCAAATTTATACGTAATGTTTTAATAAAACCAAACCAAATCAAATCAAATAGTTTTATAGTCACTCCTACAACAAAATTAAAAGATGAATGAACTAAAAAAATATGGTAAAATGCACCATTGTGCCTACGTGGTGCATGCATATCATGCTTCACAATCAAACAAAGTCAAATTTACATGTAATTTTTAATAAAACTAAACTAAATCAAATCAAATAGTTCATGCATACCAAACTTCCCAATCAAACAAAGTCAAATTTGCATATAACTTTTTAATACAACCAAACCAAATCAAATAAAATAATTTCATAGTCACTGCCACAATAAAATTAATAGATAAATGCACCCGTAAACTATGACACGTGGGTTTTTAATTATGAAGTTATAAAGATGAAAAGAAAGCCTACCAAAGAGAAATACTATAGATTTGTTTACAAAAGTGATGTAATAAAAATATTATGAAAAATTAAAGAAAAAAACAAACATTTATGATAGCTAACCTTACTTGTAAATCAGGACTCTCATCATTGACATACGTGTGATTACTTTTGGATGTGATCATAGTTGACAAATTGCTTGTTTCCTATTGGCTTGTATGACCCGCAATTGTCCATTAAATAGTTTTCCAACCTTTTTAACCAGTTGCTGAAAACTTAGACTATTGGGCACATTTACACTTTTGGGGGCAAATGCTCTATGGAACTATTTGAAGAATGGATGTTTCCATACCGTTGAGACGCTAGAAAAAGAGAGTCTGTTAAATTTTGAACAATAATAGTCTTACGAAAGAACAGAAAGTACATAGAATGTTTTATTCTAAAAAAATAATAGCAAGAAGAGAGAACGTCAATCAAGTCTGTGTATGCTATGTTATCATGGCCAAATCATTGGCTGTTAGGAACATTCCACAATCCCTGGTCACGAAAACAGTAGCTCAGTGATTGAGTCTACTCTGCAGTAAAGACTTTATAGTAAACAGTCAGTTAACATAAATTAATATTACAAATTGTTAGATATATAAGATTTTTAATATTGAGTGCATAACTCCGTGGTAAAGTATACTCTATAAATAAAACTCTCATATAAATAGTTCAATGATATACCAGTTTACAGTAAAGTTCTCACATAAAAAGTCGACCCATTCATCATTTGACTGAATGTAATATGGTAAATTGTGGGTACGTTCGTTTATTGATTGAATGTAATGTGGTAAACTATGGGGAGTTCGGTAAGTAGATTAACATGCTAACTTTATAAACTGTTCTAGCATACATACGAAGTCCTATTAAAAATTCAGAGGTTTAAGAAAATAAGTTGATGATAAATGACTTTGGAAGCAAATTGGAAGTTATGGGTTCAAGTCTTGAATATTTAAATCAGAGACAGGAGAAACCCTAGCTCAAAAGAGGATGAAGAGGATGAGAATGTCAGTGGTAAAAAAGCTTGACAGTGAATTATGAGCTCTCTTATATAAAGGGTTGGCAGATAAATCACATTTACATTCTATCAATCGATTACAAACGTCCCAGTTTTCAAGGGGGGATTAAGTCCTAGGCAAACTAGGCAATTGCCTAGGGCACTCCCAGTCAGGGGGTGCCTAAATTTAGAAATTTCCTTTTTATCGGTTAATTTTATAACTTATCTTTAAAATAATTTATTTGAAGATTTAATATTGATCAACCCATTTATAGATATTATTATATAGTAACATAAATTTCACGCATACAAATAAAAAGGTTTTGTAATATTTTTGCAAGTAAAAGGAAATATCACATATTTATAAGTGCATATGATTTTGTTGGTATTATTACCCATTCTCTGATGTAGCCCCATATTTTGTAGGTGTATAATTTGTTCTACAAAAAGGTTAATGTATTATTTATAACGTCACTGGTGTATCTAGTAGAGGTGAGTATAATTGAAGGGAAAAAATATTTAATTCTCTATTCTTAATTTTTTGGCGGAAATGTCTATTATTTTTTATGGAGGAATTGGTAGGCCCAGTCCAAATACAAATCTTCACAAAACCATGGGAGATACATAAACATTCTTGTTTCTTTGTAAAAATGGTGCTTTATTTTAGGATGGAGTTCCTGTCACCTACTTGATATAGCTAAATAAGACTTCTAAGAAGCCTTGTATAAAATATAGTATTTTTGCATTCTGAGCATCTCCTACCATTAATTTTTTCCATCCATGGAATATTTTGCATACTTCTCTAATAATTTAATAAGATATTTTTATTATTATTTTATTATGACTATAATGTAAATTTAAAAATACAAGAATATACGCATATTTTATTTATTTACTTGGTGGAAAATATTAACTAAAATTGTGAGGAGGGCGTCCACTCAAACTATTGCCTAGGGCACTCCCGACCTTTAATTCGGCTCTGCCAATTTTATAAACTTTTCCATTACGAAAGTTCCTAGTAGTTAATGTAGTAACATTATGCATTAAAGAACAAATTAGAGATGAACTAAGCTCATTATAAATTAAGAGACAAATTGAGCATTGAACTAAGTTCATTATGTACTAGATTGAGCATAGCGAGATAAAAAGTTGGCACATGTATCATTTGATTGAATGTAATATGACACAATGAATGTAATATTGTAAATTTTGGGTATGTTCGTTGATTGATTGAATGCAATATGGTAAAATATAGGTACTTGAACGTAATATTGTAAATTGTGGGTAGATTTGTTGATTTATTGAATGTAATGTGGTAAATTATGGGCGCTTTGGTAAGTAGGTGAACATACCAACTTTATAAGCTCTTTTGCCATAAATACGAAGTCCTATTAGAAATTTGGAAGTACGAGAAAATAGGTTTAAGATAAATGAATTTGGAAGAAAATGGAAGTCCCGGGTTCAAGTCTTGATTATTTAATCGAGCGAGAGAAACCCCTAGCTCAAAAGAGGATAAAGAGGATGAGGATGTCGGTGGTAAAAACCTTGACAAAGTGAATTATGAGATCTCTTATATAAAGGGATGGCGAGATAAATCACGGTCACATTCCATCAATCGATTATGAATGTACCAATGTATAAGGTCTTCCGTTACAAAGGTCCTAATAAACTAAGCTTTCCTCAAACCGTTAATGTGATAACATTATGCATTAAAGAACAAAGAGATGAACTAAGCTCATTATAAATTAAGAGATAAACCGAGCATTGAAATAAGTTTGTTATGTACTAGATTGAGCGAGTGAGATAAAAATTTTGCACACTCATCATTTGATTGAATGTAATATCACACAATGAATGTAATATGGTAAATTGTGGGTACGTTTGTTGATTGATTGAATGTAATATGGAAAAATACGGGTAGTTGAATGTAATTGTTGGAAAAGAGTAATTTTCCCCCAAAAAAGTAAAAAGCAGTTTGTTTTTTAGATGCTTTTATTTTTAGTTTATTTTTAGATGTTCTTAAGTTTAGGAACAACTAATAAAACAAATAAATCAAAAGCTTTGTATTACACAAAAGCATGTGCTTTTTAACTCTATTTTTATGAGTTGAGTGTTTTATTGTTAGATGAAGCCATCTATTTATTAGAGGCAATTGTAAGTGTTTTGATATATCAAACACATTCAAAGAGATTAGTCGAGCCGAAGCTCTAAATAATTTGGTTCAGAATGCACAAGATAATATACAAAAATACTTCATATTATTATGCATAGAAGAGATACAATTATATAGGAGAGGTAGCTCCTATATCTAAGGAAAACCGCCTCCACAAATATCTCGCCTAACTCCTATATACGAGTGTGGTTACAACCACCACAATTCACGTATAATCAATTTATAATAACATTATTGTTATAAAACAATAATATAACACCCTAACCATAATATTTACCACATCGTAAATATCATATAATAAATACTCATGTAAATACTAATTTCCTAACATTCCCCCCTTAGTGTTTACATGATAAAACATATCTCGTTCTTTAATTGTAGCGTGCCACCTCTGTGTGCTCATGATCAACACCTCAACTGTGCAGCATTGGGCTTGCACAAAAATCGTACATGTGCCAACACACATTTCTTCCATTGATGGTTATTTATGGCTTCTACCAACAACCTTACCTAATTGGTTTTACAGGTGTACCAATAACCTTTCACAATTGGTTTTATAGGTTCACCAAAAACCTTACAAAATTAGTTTTACAGGTTTACCAAAAACCTTACAAAATTAGTTTTCCTGGTTTACCAAAAACCTTCACATCATGATTGCTACAATACATTTTGATCAATATTCTACAATGCTTCTACAAAAGGGGTTACATGAGGATTACTCACAAGTGAATAGGAATTTACATCATCTATTCTTATTTTTCACGCCACACTGAAAAAAAAAAGTCATCATACCAAAAGTGTGGCCCCGTCGTTGATCATCGACGGAGGTCAATGTCCGACCTCCTTCCTCCGTTGCCTCTATCCTCAAGTAGAAAATTATTTAATAGAGGAAATCCTCATCAATTTGATTTTTTGTATGAGCAGTATTTCCTTCCTCTTCATTCTCTCCTTCATCAATGTAACCATGGCATTATCTTGCAGTTTCCCATCAAGTAAATCTTGTGCTCTTTTCCTACAATTTGTAGATATATGACTGGTTTGTTTACAATAGTAGTAGGTAAGTTGCTTTTTGTACCTTTCGAAGTTGAACCATATTTTGATTTCTTAAAAAAAAATTTTCTTTCTTGTTTCTACCGTACATTGTAGTTTCTTCTGGTTCAATAGTCATAATTCTTTTTTCTTCTTCAAGTAAAGAAGAAATGAGATCTTCTAGACTAGGATTAATTTTTCTCAACGTAAAAACCATATTAGAATAACATCTTTGGCATGTTATTCAATAAAACAACCTTTGCATCATCATTAGGTACATCTATTTTAATTCCAGCTAACTGATTTGAGATGGATCGAAACTTACTAATGTGCTCTACCATGTTGTCACTTTCTTCCATTTTAAGACCAAATAATCTTTGCTTCAATGCTATCTCTGCGCTTCCATCTTGCAAACCAAACAATTTGTTTAATGTATTCCAAATTGTATGAGAGGATTTAGACAAATCTTTATGATGCAAATAGGCATCAAATAGTCCCAGTCCAATGATTTTTGAGGCTTTTCGTATTTTCTCTCCCATTTCTATCGCTTTCTGCTGCATCCATTGGTTTCTTCACTTTTCCGTCAATGATATCCCACAAGTCTTTATTAATAAGAAATAGATGTGTTCGTACTTGCCATGTGTGGAAATCATTTCCATAAAATTTTTGAATATGAATTAATTTATCCATGCCAATACAGTTTTGAATTACCACATAACGTGATGTCCTCCTAAATAGTTTTTTTGCAACAATATTGTAGAGACATGGAAGCTGAATTAAATACACATAATACTGAAGCAAATACATATAAGAGTGCATAGAACGTCTTCCTTTATTGACTTCAGGTGTCAAAACAAATGTGACTTGGAAGAAATACTTAAAAATATGACCTCATGCGACATAGCAATTTCAATTCTGAATCCACATATTTTCTATGTGTTGAAGGTGAATTTCCTCCTACCACTTGTATTCTCCTTCACTACAAATACCACAGGTCTGTGTATGCATAAATACCACGTGTAGCATTACCTAGCTAGGGAATCAATGCATGTTGATGACTCAACTACACAGATCCGATCCGGAACTATATTCGCCACATTCCTTTATGCGCCCAACAATGAAGATAGAAGTGACTATTAAAACTTGTATCTAATCACCAAATTTTTAACAAGATCACCCTCCAGCTACGTGATCATCACTCTACACGTTTTATCCTTATTCTCCTTATGCCCAAAAGTGATGATTTGATTTTGCAATAATATGTTTTATTTGCAATTCTTTATTTTATTTCGTTAGTTTTTATTTTATGTGACTAATTTCTACAAATTGGTATCAGAGCATGGATTTTTTCAGTAGGTTTCTAATTGACAACAGGTTATGACTTCTATATCCGTTCTACAAACACCACAATTCACAGGAAAGAATTATGAGTATTGGTCATTAACCATGAAGGCACTATTAAGATCCCACGATGTATGGGAAAATGTAGAGAATGGGTACACAGAGCCTTGTAAATGTAGCAACATATAACACACTCTCACAGGCAGAGAAAGAAACTTTGAAGGAATTAAGAAAGAAATACGAAAAAACTCTTTCTTCATTAATCAAGCCATGAATGAAATCATCTTACCCAAAGTGGCAAAGAACTGAAGAAAGCACAAATTGTGTGGGAAACTCTCCAAGTTGCATATTGTTGTCCACTCTAAATTCCTGCTTTCCGATGAAAGTAAAAATTTCAAAATTTTGAGTTTAAGTGTTTTCTCTAATGTACCAAGTCGTGAAATTGAGAAAATCATGTTTTGGGTCATTTGTATGTATTTCGGGCATGTCGGACATTTTTGTCCCGCGTGTCCCAAGTTTCGAAGTGCGTGCTTCGATTTCGATCGCCGAAATCCCGAAATTGTTCCATTTTCGGCCCGTCAAGCACTTTTCATCCCAAGTGTCCCAAATGAAATTGTGCAAGTCGTTCCCATTTTCAGTGAAACAAACACCGAACAATGTGACTTCGTTCTTTCATGTCCCAAATGTCCCAAGTTCAAACGGCCTTCTGCTCCATTTTCTACTAAAACACCCGAATCACAGACTTGAACTTTTTGTCCCAAATGTCCCAAGTCAAAAAGTGCAAGTTGTTCCAATTTCGGCCGAAACACCCGAACCGCGTACTTCTAACTTTTTGTCCCAAATGTCCCAAGCCAAATTGTGCGAGTTGTTCCAATTTCGTAAACACCCGAACCGCAGTGCTTCGAACTTTTTGTCCCAAATGTCCCAAACTTTTTCGGACCCATTGAACCTTTTCGGCCTAAACACCCGAATCGCAGACTTCTCAGACTTTTTGTCCCAAATGTCCCAAGTCAAAAGTGCAAGTTGGAACCTTTTCGGCCGAAACACCCGAACCGCGTACTTCGCGCGTTTTCGTCCCGAATGTCCCAAACTTCTCCGGACCTATTGTAACATTTTCACCCGAACCGGCCGAGTCGCATACTCCAGAATTTTTTGTCCCAAACGTCCCAAAATCAAATAGGGCTTGTTGTTCCATTTTCAGCCGATTCACCCGAATCGCGCACTTCGCGCATTCATGTCCCGCATGTCCCAAAATGCATTTGTGCGTCTTCTCCTTGTTTTTCCCGAATCCGCCGAGCCACGTGTTTCACGCATTCGCGTCTCACATGTCCCAAGCGAACCAAATGCCATTCATACTTAGTTTTTCCCGCTCTACCCGAATATGCTATTTTTCAAACTGATAGATATGAATGTAATGCACATTGATCACCCTTCTCTCTCCTCAACGGCTATATAACTAGTGAGACCCCCTTTTGCATTTTTCCCATCGCTTCCTTGCTATCTTTTGCCCGAACCCCGCAATCTAATTTCCTGCGCACATACCCAGCTTCCCTACTGCAATTTCTTCCATGATCTAGATTGCACTCTCTCTCTGTAATACCAATATGAAGATCAAATTCCAGGACAAGTGGCTCGACATCTCGACTTCGGTGATTTTGGGCAAGGATGGCGTAGATATAGGCGAGGCGTTAAAGAAATTCAGTAGCGGATTCTCAAGTCGGTGGGTCCCTCTCGGTGGCCTCGGCCACCGTCTTCTTCTCCTTGTTCTTTTCTCTTCTTCCCTTTCTTTTTCCGTTTTCTTTGTAAAGAAGTTAAGGTATTGCGATTGGTGGTCCTTAACTGTTCTTGGTTAAAGAAGCGATACTGAAGAGTAACTCGATTTGTAAGCTATATAATGGCATTTCTACGCCATTCTAAAGAAGGAAGAACTTGGCTTATTTTCTGAAAAGTGTAAATAGATTATAAAGAAATCAATACAGAAGGACTTTCCTTTCCTTGTCTATCTGATCTCTGTTATTCCTAAGCTTTCATTTATTTTCTTTGTGAAGATCATTTGTCTCAACTTCGTTAGTCTTACCGATTGCATACTCTTCAACTTTGCAAGCACGGTGATCTTGTATAACCAAGAAGGAACTTTGTTTCCTTGATTAATGAATCTGTGTCATGTTAAGAAACTTTGTGTTCTAAGCAGATGTTATTTACAGAACTTTGTGTCTTTAAATTCCATCTTATTTATTCGATACAAATGATCTTGTTTCAATTCACTGTGACTTTCGCATACATAAAGAATTACTCTGATATCTATAATTCTGCATGTTGCCTTTCTGCTCTTTCCCGTACTCTCATTTCCTCAGTCCTTTTGTAATTGATGATCTTCATAGAAAACACTTTCGTGATATCCAAGTTTAACCAACAAATCATGTCTTGTACATTTGTAAATAAGTTCGTTTCTGAATAAGGGAACCTCTCCCATTAAAGAGGAGGGACTTCTTGTCCCCTGACTGTTGCTCTTCGTAAAGTCCTATCTGACGACCAACAGTTTTTGGCGACTCCGCTGGGGAAAATCACATTCCAGTTCTGTAATTTTTCGATCATCCTTTGATCTGGCGACTCCACGTTTTACTCGAGGGAGAAGGACCCTTGGTATTGAAGACTCTCAGTTTCAACTTTTGGAGCAGCAGGGTTTTCCTTTTCCTTCAACAAGAAATAGAAGAACTCGTTCGACAAGCACTCCACCTGCTCAAGATAGAATTCCTACGGGCGGTACTCCTTCAGAGCCAGCTAGCCCTAATCTTCGAGCTTTGATTCTTGCTGGTGTAGCAGTTCCTCTCCAAGCCGTTTTTCCAAGAATGATGGCGCCATTACCATGGGGTCATCGTGTCGGGCCCCTTGCTCTTCCTCAGCCTTTGCATGAGTTACCCAGAGGTAACCGGAAGAACTTCCCCAAATTCAAAGGCGATGGCAAAGTGCATCCTGATGAACACATCGCAGCCTTCATTGTTGCATGTGGAGTTCTGGGAGTCGAACATGAAGACGTCTCCGTAAGGCTGTTCGTTGAGACGTTACAAGATAATGCTGCTGATTGGTTCTACCACCTTCCGGCTGGCGCTATCACCGACTGGGACACAATGAGAACTCAGTTCGAAAACCGTTTCAAACCAGCAGAAGATGTGCATGCCTTGCTTGCCCAAATTTCTCAGATAAAGAAAGATTCATCAGAACCCATGAGAGAATTTGTGGCCCGATTCAACAGACTGATCAACAAAATTCCTGTAAATACTTGACCTGTTGATCAAATCCGAAAATGTTTCTTCTTAAATGCCCAATCGTCTGAAGTCAGTTATGCGCTGAGAAGGGCTAATCTCGCAACATTGGTGGAGGATCAAACTCTTGCTGTTAGTGTCGAGGATGATCTGATCATGTCAGGGAAGTTGAGGAGAGACCCTTCCAAATCTAAGTCTGTTGCTTCCTCCTCCTCCACTCCTGGACCTAATACTCGATCCGTTAGTCCAAAAGATTGCGAATGATCTCATTGTTATAAATAAACAATTAGCTCAAAGATGCTCCTTATACGAGATGTTCCAAGGAGAAATTTCCAGCCCAGAAATCGTTTGCCTTCTTCTCAAACAAGACTGGCACTTGAAGGACCTCCTGTTAAGGTTCCTGTGAATGCAACCTATGAAGTTGAAGAGCCAGATGATGATGAGGATAATGAAGCTTGCGAGGAGTTTGTGGAAGAATTTGATGATGAGGCAGAAGAACTTGAGGGATCTCGGGTTAATTTCTTCACCACTGAAGGCATTGATGATGGAGATGATTATGATGAAGTGGTAGCAGATATGAATAGTGAATCATTTGCTATCATGACTAGAGAGCAGACACATCAGAGGGAGAAAGTGACGCAGCCCCCCAAGAAATCTAAGGAGTAGCCGGCAACTATCCCTGTAATTGCAAAAAGAGGATCTCCTATCCCTACTTCATCTGCACCAAAGGTGAGTCCTGTCAATCCTACTAGCAAAGTTCCTTCTTTTTCTCCTAAAGTTGATAAGCCTAGAATTTCAAATGATGATGGCCCGTCTACTTCTGTGTCTTTTGATATTATTGATCATCCTGAAAAGACTAAGGTTCAAATCTCGGAAGCCGTGAGTACTATCAAACCCATCCCAAAGCTTTTGCCAAGATGATTCAATTTGTTAATTCCCATTCTAAAACCATTTCTAAAGGCCTTTTACCTACTCCTTCTGCACCACGACCTAGTTCGGTAGCTGCTTTGTCACACTCGCTTTGGTGACAAAATTAAACCATTTTATGTAACATTTCTTATAGCTGGTCATAGGCTCGATGGTGTGTCATAAACTCGGGAGCCTCGAGATAATGTGATGCTCTAAAGTAGCTCATGCTTTAGGCCTGACCCTCACACGCACTTATGGATCTTGTTACTCCATGGAGAGTAAAGAAGTGCCCCTGGTCGGAAGAATTAAAGATGCACAAGTGGCTTTTGCTGCCTTGCCTGAAAAGAAAGTGTTGGCTACCATCTTAGTAGCAGATATCCCTCCTTCATACGGGATGTTGCTAAGTAGGAACTTCTGCAAAGATGTGGGTGGGGAAATCCAAATGGACTGGTCACATGCACTCATACCTGTTAATGGACAAATGAAGAAGTTGATGCCTGAGAAGCAATCTGAGTATATTGTGCAAAAACAGATGATCCTAAAGCACAAATACTCTATGAGGATATGGGTCATGGCAATTACATGATTATGTCCCCTGATGAAATCCAACTTCCCAGAATGTCACCTAAAGATCCTAATGGTATTTGGATTTTAGAGTTTGATGGAAGTTGTTCCTCAGCTGGTTCTGGAGCTGGTGTCCTGCTAGTGTCACCTGAAGGATGCCTACATCCTTTTTCATTTAAGTTGCAGTTTGAAAATACTAATAATACAGCAGAGTATGAGGCTCTCATTCTTGGATTGCAAGTAGCCAAGGAACAAGGTGTGAAGAATCTTCTAGCTCGTGGTGATGCGTAAATTGATTGTAAAGCAAGTCGAAGCCTTTTCAAGTAAAAATGGGAGGTCAAACATTACCGAATCAGGTTTGGGATTCCATTGAATTCCTTGATGCTTTCTCCATCAAGCAATGCCTAGGGAGAAGAACAGGCGGGCTGATTCGTTTAGCAATCTCGAGGTCGCTATTGATTTCTCATCCCGACTTCTCTCGGGGTAAGTTCACTATTGAAATGGTCCATCGGCCTAGTGTACCTGATAATACCAATAACTGGCAGGTTTTCAATGATGATCAACATTTTCTTTCCTTCCTGGAACTCAAGGGTAATTTCGAACAACTGTATTTTGAGGGAAGTGACAACCTACCTCGTGAGAGTGTGCCCTTTGACAAAGTAGTCACCCAAGGGGAGGAAACAGATCAGGATGGATGCCTCAATCTCAAAGGAAACAAGATTCCTAAAGGGTTGGTGAGTTTGGAGGAACTATTTGATAAACATGACAGGTATGTGAAATCTAGAGCTTCTACTGGACCTCAGCAATCAGCTGAGCATGACAAGATTAATATTGGGAGTCCTAATGACCCTAAGCTAGTGAATATTGGAAAATGTTGCACAGCAGATGAGAGGAAGAAAGCAATTGATCTTTTAAAGAGGTATAAGGATGTTCTCGCTTACTCTTATGAAGATTTGAAAGCTTTCAAACCAAAAGATATGCAGCACTCTATTCCTCTTAAGCCTGGAATTAAGCCTTTCAAGCAGAAACAGAGGCAATACAACCCCAAAATAGCTGACACCATCTTTCAGGAAATTTAGAAGTTGTTGAAGGCTAAAATCATTTTTCCCATTCACCATTCAACATGGATTGCAAATATTGTTCCCCAAGTTAGGAAGAAAATGGTGAGATCCGCATCTCGTGTTGATTTCGGGAATCACAGAATCGGGCTTCTCGAAAGATAATTACCCTTTTCCCGTGATGGATCGTGGTCTTGCAAGCGACAACGGGATCTGAAATGTTATCTATGCTTGATGGATTCTCGGGCTATAATCAGGTAGAGGTTGATACTGTAGATCAACACAAAACAACTTTCACTACTCCTTGGGGTACCTTTGCCTACAAGAGAATGCCTTTTGGGCTTATTAATGCTGGTGCCACTTTTCAGAGAGCTATGGATCTGGCTTTTGGAAGCTTAAAAGGGAAGTGTATTTTCATATATCTTGATGACTGACGGTATTTTCCAAGACAAGGGCGGATCATTTTGATCACCTAGAGACAGTTCTGTTAAGATGCAGAGAGCATGGAATTTCTTTGAACCCTAAAAATCTATCTTTTGTGTTACAGAGGGAAAACTATTAGGGCACATTGTCTCCAAGGATGGTATTAAGATTGACCACGAACGAGTACAAGCTATCCAAAAATTCCCCTCCCAACCAAGAGAAAAGGGCGTGCACTCCTTCTTCTGGTAAGATCAATTTTTGAGAAGATTCACCCCTGATTTTGCGCAGAGTTAACTTTGAATATTTCTCGGATGATGAAAGGAAGCAAACATTTGGTTGGTCTTCTGAAGGAAAGGAATCCTTTGAGGGTATCAAGAGAGCTATCGCTAAAACTCCAGTTTTGGCCTGTCCTGATTTTAGTAAAGATTTCATCATCTATTGCTATGCTACAGATAATACCTTGGCTGCTGTCTTAACTCAAGAAGACTCTAATGAGCATGAACTCCCAATTGCGTTCATGAGCTATATTCTGAAGGATCATGAGTTAAAATACACCATGATGGAGAAGCATGCTTTTGCAGTGGTCAAAGCTGTAGCAGTTTCGTTTTATATCCTCAACTCTCACTCCATGGTGTTGGTTCCAGATACAACTGTTAAGTCAATCCTCACACAACAAGAATTTGGATCCAAGAGAGGGAATTGGGTTGCTAAGGTCCAAGAGTATGACATTGACATCAAACCGACCAAGCTGGTTCGCGGAAAAGGTCTTTGTGAGCTCATTGCTGAAGGAGCTAAGCATGAATTATTGGAGAACAAAGTTGACCTTCCTACTGTTCTATTCCTTAGTTCAGTTGACGAATGGTATGCTGACATCGCCCATTTTCTCACCTATGGGGAATGCCCCTCTCATTTAACTGCCAAAGAAAAGAGGACTGTTAAATTGAGGTCAGTGCAATATGTATTATGGGAAAATGCTTTGTTCAAGCGTGGCTTAGATGGGAGATTTTTGAAGTGTGTGGACAAGGTACACGCAGAAAGTTTCTCTCGGCTTTTCACGATCGTGCATGTGGAGGGCAATATTCATCAACGGTTCTGACTCATAAGATACTCCGTGGAGGATACTACTGGCCTTCCTTGTTCAGAGATGCATCCAAGTGGGTGGATAAATGTGAGGCTTGTCAGACCTTTGTGGGAAGACCTAAATTGGCTTCTTTGCCTCTCAAGCCAGTTGTGATTGAGGAACCATTTCAACAGTGGGGTTTGGACTTCATTGGTACACTTAATCCTGCTTCTAGTGCTGGTCACACTCATGTACTGACTGCCACGGACTACTTCACCAAATGGGTGGAAGCTATTCCAGTTAAGAGCACTACTTCTGAAGTGGTATGCAGCTTCATCAAAGAGAACATCTTGGTAAGGTATGGTGTACCTAATAAGATTGTAACAGATAATGCTTCAAATTTCTCTTCAGCTGAGATAATGGACTTCTGCTACGGATATGGCATCTCCCTGGCTCATTCTTCAGATTACTACCCTCAGGGAAACGGGCAAGCAGAATCCACTAACAAAAATCTGGTGACTATTATAAGGAAGTTAGTTAATGAGTCTCAACGAAATTGGCACAAGAAGCTCTACGATGCTCTTTGGGCAGACAGGATTACACCAAAGAGAGCTATTGGAATGTCTCCTTTTCAAGTGGTATATGGAGTAGAAGCTCAATTGCCAGTAACAGTGGAACTGCCAGCCTTGCACCTAATGAAGGCCATTGAAGATACTAGTTTCAGAGATGCTTTGGACAAGAGAATTATGTACCTGCACAAACTGAATGAGGATAGATTGGTGGTTGCTGATAGAATATCTGTTCACCAGCAGAAGGTTAAGGTCCTGTTTGACAAGAAAGCCAGGTTCAGAGATTTCCAAGTTGGAGACACTGTGTTGCTATGGGATAAAAGGCATGAACCTCGTGGCAGCCATGGCAAGTTTGATTCCCTGTGGCTCGGACCTTTCAAGATCGACACTTTCTTTGGTGAGAATTCCTTTTATCTTGATTACATGGATGGTTCTTCTCTCCCACTTCCTTATAGTGGGCAAAGATATCTCAAGTTGTTCAAATCCTAGGTGATTAGGGAGTCCTCAGTATATTCCACAGATGCATGCTGTTTTTGTTTTTCTTTCCTTTTCTCGTTTTGGTGTGTTGTCCTCTATATTGGTGCCTTTTTGACTCCGTTGCCCAATGGATAAGGTACTGGTCTGCTTCTCCCGAGTTTGTCTAAATTCTTGCCTTGTCTCATTCCTTGAATTTATGCCAAGTCATCCCCAGAAGGAGCCAGCTGTTGTCCACTCAAAATTCCCTGCTCTGATGAAAGTAAAAATTTCAAAATTTTGAGTTTAAGTGTTTTCTCTAAAGTACCGAAGTCGTGAAATTGAGAAAATCTGTGTTTTGGGTCATTTTGTATGTATTTCGGGCCTGTCGGACATTTTTGTCCCGCGTGTCCCAAGTTCCGAAGTGCGTTCTGTTCCCCGATCGGCCGAAATCCCCGAAGTTGTTCCATTTTCGGGCCCGTCAGAACTTTTCGTCCCAAGTGTCCCAAATGGAATTGTGCAAGTCGTTCCATTTTCAATTTGAAACACCGAACGCGTACTTTGCTCTTTCATGTCCCAAATGTCCCAAGTTCAAACGGCCTTCGTTCCATTTTCACCGAAACACCGAACCACGTATTTCTAACTTTTTGTCCCAAATGTCCCAAGTCAAAAAGTGCAAGTTGTTCCAATTTCGGCCGAAACACCCGAACAGCAAGCTTACTGGAACTTTTGTCCCAAATGTCCCAAGCCAAATTGTGCGAGTTGTTCCAATTTCAGCCGAAACACCCGAACCACGACTTCTGAACTTTTTGTCCCAAATGTCCCAAACTTTTTCGGACCTATTGAACCTTTTCTACTAAACACCCGAACCGCGTACTTGAACTTTTGTCCCAAATGTCCCAAGTCAAAAGTGCAAGTTGGAACCTTTTCTACGAAACACTGAATCAGCGATTGCCATGCTGCGTTTAAATCCGAATGTCCCAAACTTCTCCTGACCTATTGAAACATTTTCACCCGAACCGGCCGAGTCGCATACCTGCAATTTTTGTCCCAAACGTCCCAAAATCAAATCGGGCATGTTGTTCCATTTTCGGCCGATTCACCCAATCGCGCCTTCGCGCATTCATGTCCCGCATGTCCCAAAATGCATTTGTCGCGTTCTCTCCTTGTTTCGCCTCGAATCGGCCGAGAGCCGCGTGTTTCGCGCATTCGCGTCTCACATGTCCCAAGCGAACCAAATGCCATTCATACTTAGTTTTTCCCGCTCTACTCCGAATATGCATTGTTTTTCAAACCGATAGATATGAATTTAATGCGCATTGATTTCCTTTCTCTCTCCAAAACGGCTATATAACTAGACCCCCTTTTGCATTTTTCACACTGCTTCCTTGCTATCTTTTGCCCGAACCCCCGCAATCTAATTTCCTGCGCACATACCCGTTCCCTACTGCAATTCCTTCCCAAGTCTAGATTGCAATTCTCTCTCTCTGATAATACCAATATGAAGATCAAATTCCAGGGACAAAGCTCGACATCTCGACTTCGGTGATTTTTGGGCAAGCAAGATGGCAGAGATATAGGCGAGGCGTTAAAGAAATTCGCAAATGATTCTGAAGTCGGTGGGTCCCTCTCAGTGACTGGCCACCTGTCTTCTTCTCCTTGTTCTTTTCTCTTCTTCCCTTTCTTTTTCCGTTTTCTTTGTAAAGAAGTTAAGGTATTGCGATTAGCGGTCCTTAATCGCTCCATTTTCGGCCGAAACACCCGAACCAAGCGTGCTTGAACTTTTGTCCCAAATGTCCCAAGTCAAAAAGTGCAAGTTGTTCCAATTTCAGCCGAAACACCCGAACCGCGACTTCGAACTTTTTGTCCCAAATGTCCCAAGCCAAATTGTGCGAGTTGTTCCAATTTCGGCGAAACACCCAAACCGCGTGACTTCTCAGGAACTTTTTGTCCCAAATGTCCCAAACTTTTTCGGACCCATTGGAACCTTTTCTACTGAAACACCCGAATCACAGATTTCGTAACTTTTTGTCCCAAATGTCCCAAGTCAAAAAGTGCAAGTTGGAACCTTTTCGGCCGAAACACCCGAACCACGTGCTTCGTGCGTTTCGTCCCGAATGTCCCAAACTTCTCCTGACCTATTGTAACATTTTCGCCCGAACCGGCCGAGTCGTACTCCTAACTTTTTGTCCCAAACGTCCCAAAATCAAATCGGGCATGTTGTTCCATTTTCTACGATTCACCCGAATCGCGCACTTCGCGCATTCATGTCCCGCATGTCCCAAAATGCATTTGTCGTCTTCTCCTTGTTTCACCCGAATCGGCCGAGCCGCAGTGTTTCCTCGCGCATTCGCGTCTCACATGTCCCAAGCGAACCAAATGCTATTCATACTTAGTTTTTCCCGCTCTACCCGAATATGCTTGTTTTCAAACCGATAGATATGAATGTAATGCACATTGATCACCCTTCTCTCTCCTCAACGGCTATATAACAGAAGACCCCCTTTTGCATTTTCACACTGCGTCTCTCGCTATCTTTTGCCCGAACCCCCGCAATCTAATTTCCCGCGCATACCCGCTCCTCTACTGCAATTTTTTCCCAGTCTAGATGCATTCTCTCTCTCTGGTAATACCAATATGAAGATCAAATTCCAGGGACAAGAAGCTTGAAATCTCGACTTCGGCGATTTTGGGCAAGGATGGCGAGATATACCGAGAGGCGTTAAAGAAATTCAGCAAACGGATTCGGCGAAGTCGGTGGGTCCCTCTCGATGGCGCCACCTGTCTTCTTCTCCTTGTTCTTTTCTCTTCTTCCCTTTCTTTTTCCATTTTCTTTGTAAAGAAGTTAAGGTATTGCGATTGGCGGTCCTTAATCGCTTCCATTTTCGGCTTAAACACCGAACGCGTGCCGGAACTTTTGTCCCAAATGTCCCAAGTCAAAAATTGCAAGTTGTTCCAATTTCTACGAAACACCCGATCCGCATACTTCGAACTTTTTGTCCCAAATGTCCCAAGCCAAATTGTGCGAGTTGTTCCAATTTCAAATTAAACACCCGAACCGCGTACTTGAACTTTTTTGTCCCAAATGTCCTAAACTTTTTCGGACCCATTGTAACCTTTTTCGGCTGAAACCCGAACCGCATACTTGAACTTTTTGTCCCAAATGTCCCAAGTCAAAAGTGCAAGTTGGAACCTTTTCACCGAAACACCCGAACCGCAGCGTACTGCTGCGTTTCGTCCGAATGTCCCAAACTTCTCCGGACCTATTGTAACATTTTCGCCCGAACCGCCGAGTCGTACTCCTAACTTTTTGTCCCAAACGTCCCAAAATCAAATAGGGCATGTTGTTCCATTTTCGGCCGATTCACCCGAATCGCACTTCGCGCATTCATGTCCCGCATGTCCCAAAATGCATTTGTCGTCTTCTCCTTGTTTCGCCCGAATCGGGTGAGCCGCGTGTTTCGCGCATTCGCGTCTCACATGTCCCAAGCGAACCAAATGCCATTCATACTTAGTTTTTCCCGCTCTACCCGAATATGCTGTTTTTCAAACTGATAGATATGAATTTAATGCACATTGATCACCCTTCTCTCTCCTCAACCGCTATATAATGGGCACCCCTTTTGCATTTTTACTTCGCTGCTTCCTTGCTATCTTTTGCCCGAACCCCGCAATCTAATTTCCCGCGCACATACCCGTTCCCTACCGCAATTTCTTCCCGCCTAGATTGCAATTCTCTCTCTCTGTAATACCAATATGAAGATCAAATTCCGGGGACAAAGAAGCTCGACATCTCGACTTCGGCAATTTTTGGGCAAGGATGGCGAGAGATATAGCCGAGGCGTTAAAGAAATTCAGCAAATGATTCTCAAGCCGGTGGGTCCCTCTCGGACTCGGCCTCCTATCTTCTTCTCCTTGTTCTTTTCTCTTCTTCCCTTTCTTTTTCCGTTTTCAGTAAAGAAGTTAAGGTATCAAGCGATTGGCGGTCCTTAACTGTTCTTGGTTAAAGAAGCGGTTACGAAGAGTAACTGATTTGTAAGCTATATAATGGCATTTCTACGCCATTCTAAAGAAGGAAGAACTTGGCTTATTTTCTGAAAAGTGTAAATAGATTATAAAGAAATCAATACGTATGGACTTTCCTTTCCTTGTCTATCCGATCTCTGTATTCCTAAGCTTTCATTTATTTTCTTTGTGAAGATCATTTGTCTCAACTTCGTTAGTCTTACCGATTGCATACTCTTCAACTTTGCAAGCACGGTGATCTTGTATAACCAAGAAGGAACTTTGTTTCCTTGATTAATGAATCTGTGTCATGTTAAGAAACTTTGTGTTCTAAGTAGATGTTATTTACGTAGACTTTGTGTCTTTAAATTCCATCTTATTTATTCGATACAAATGATCTTGTTTCAATTCACCGTGACTTTCGTGATACATAAAGAATTACTCTAATATCTATAATTCTGCATGTTTCCTTTCTCGCTCTTTCCCGTACTCTCATTTCCTCAAATCCTTTTGTAATTGATGATCTTCATAGAAAACAATTTCGTGATATCCAAGTTTAACCAACAAATCATGTCTTGTACATTTGTAAATAAGTTTGTTTCTCGAATAAGGGAACCTCTCCCATTAAAGAGGAGGGACTTCTTGTCCCCCGATCGAAGTTGCTCTTTGAAAGTCCTATCTCGACAACCAACACGTATCAAGGTAAAGAGAACGTAAAACTGCCAAGCTACAAATGCTTACTTTGTAGAGATTTTGAAAATATGTCAATGAAATATTCAATTTCCATAGAATCATTCTTTACATTTGTAGAGTGGTTTAGTTAATCAAATCAAATCTCATGGTGAAAATATTGAGGACATGGAAGGATTATTGAAAAATTGCTTAGAATTTTTCCCGCAAAATTTGATTCTTTGGTAGTTATTCTTGAAGAAACTAAGGATCTAAGTTAGTTTTCAACTAATGAGTTGCATATATCACTAATAAATCATGAACAGAGGTTAAATAGATCACATGCAATTGTAGATCAAGATTTTTTTATCACGGTATCGGAAATCATGGAAGAGGAAGATGAATAAGTTCATCTAGAGGATGTAGCAGTGGTCCATCAAACTCAAGTGGAAGAGGACATAGTCAAGAGCACAATCATAATCATTTTTCAAGTCAGAGACATGATAAATTACATGTGCAGTGTCACTATTGCAAGAGATATGAGCATTATGCTTTTGAATGCAGGAAAAAGTAGTATGATCATAACAAGCATAATCAAAATCAGGTTGGAAGCTCTACTCCAAGATCCATGTTTATTGCATGCACAAAGATTGCTGAAGCATCGCCTATTGAGTGTAATCTATCCCAAGAGAGTCATTTTGATCTCGTGGTATTTGGATTCTGGTTGTAGTAATCACATATAGTCAGGTAACTTAGATTTATTTTCTAATTTGGATGAGTCAGTAAAGACAAAATTTACCCTTGGGAATAATAATACAGTGATTGTAAAAGACAAATGAACAATCAATATTCTAACAAAAAATGGGGAGCAGAAGATTATGTGGGATGTTTATTTTGTTGCGGGTTCAAAACACAAACTTATGAGCATTGGTACAAAATGGATACAAAGTTTATATTAAAGACAATGAATGTTTGATCGTGAATAAAACTCCAAGTACCCAGGTGATTGATAAAGTGAATATGACAAGCAAAAATGTTTCCTTTGAAGATTATACCAGCCACATCCGGAGCTCATACTACAGATCAGTCCGGAGCTAAGGAGATTGAATCAACTTTTCAATTAGTTGAAAAAGATGAATTGTGGCTATGGCATCTTAGGTTTGGTCATTTAAAATTTGGTGGTTTGAATTTATTACATAGAAAAAATATGGTGAAAGGTTTGCCTTTGATTCAAAAACCAGATAGATTTTGTGAAGGTTGTATTTTGGGAAGCAACATAGAGTGTCCTTCCCAGTTGGAAAAATAAGAAGAACAAGTGCACCACTTGAAATTGTTCACTCAAATTTATGTGGACCAATGCAAACAAATTATATTGGAGGTTTTTCATATTTTATGACATTCATTGATGACTATACAAGGAAGACATGGGTGTATTTTTTAGAGACAAATCATATGCTTTTGATATATTTTAGTAGTTCAAGGCTTTAGTGGAAAAGTAAAGTGGGTACTACATCAAATTTATGAGGAAAGATAGAGGAGGTGAGTATGTTTCCAATGCTTTTATGAATCTTTGCAAATATCGTGGTATACACAAGTAATTTACTTCCAGGTATACACCACAACAGAAAGATGTGGCAGAGAGTAAGAATAGAACCATCATGGAGATGGAAAGAAGTATGATGAAGGCAAAGCATATTTCAAATGAGTATTGGGAAGAAGCAATAACAACTATTGTTTACATCATAAACATGTGTCCAACAATTTTTTTTTTGAAACATGGTTCCTCAACAAGCTTAGACTAAGAGGAAACACAATATTTATCATTTTAGAGTTTTTGGTTGTGTGGCATATGCACATGTGCCTAATGAGCTAAGGAAGAAGTTAGACAAAAAAGGATAAAAATGCATATTTGTTGGATATTCAGAGAATACAAAAGCTTACAAGTTGTTTAATCTAGTTACTAGAAAGGTCATAATCAACAGAGATGTACAGTTTGTTGAAAATGAGGCATGAGTTGGAACTATTAAGAAAACATTCTTTCTAGTAGCAGTTATTCCTCGTGATGATATGACAAATGAAAGCATTGAGCAGTAAGATATTGTATCTTCATCGAATCTTGGACATGCACCACAAGTTGCAGCACAATTTGCACATCCATCTACATCTAGGAGGTCTCTAAGATTTCAATCATCTTCAACCATGTAACAGACACCACAAAGAACACCAAAATTTACTCCTTTAGTACAAAATAATTCATCATCAGATAGCCCTTTGTAGTGGAAAACAAGGATTCTTAGTGAGATTTATAATGTTGATACAACTAATGTTTTTTCAGTTTTTGCATTGTTTTATCAAGTCAGCAGATCCAATATACTTTGAAGAGGCTATAGACAATGAAGTTTGGGTTCAATCCATGGATGATGAGATAGACACCATAGAGAAGAATCAAACATGGGAATTGGTAGATCTTCCAAAATGAAAGGATGTGATAGGAGTGAAGTGGGTCTACAAAACCAAATATATTATTGATGGTAAAGTACGAAACATAAACCAAGGCTGGTTACCATAGGTTTTTTACAACAATATGGAGTAGATTACAACAAGACATTTGCACCTGTAGCACGTTTGGACACAGTAAGAATGGTTTTAGCAATTACAACTCAAAACAAATGGCCTATTTATCAGATGGATGTAAAATCAACATCCTTGAATGGTTTTATTGAAGAAGAAGTCTATGTGAATTAGCCAAAAGGTTATGAGATTGAAGGTCATGAAAGAAAGGTATACATGTTGAAAAAAGTGCTCTATGGTCTCAAGAAAGCACTTAAAGCTTGGTACAACATGATTGATTCTTATTTGATATAGAATGGTTTCAGTAGGAGCACCAGTGAGCCTACCTTATACATCAAGATCAATGAGAAAGGTAAAATTTTGATTGTTTTTTATATGTGGATTGCATACTATTAACTTCTGATTTTACTATTTATGCACTTATTTTCTTATACATGTGTTATCACTAATGTTGTTATTGTTACTATTTTTTCTATTGTTTGAATTTTTGTGTGCCATGGTTTCCACCATGCGCTACGCCCTTTTACATCTACATGTTATTCACGTTGGCTACCTCTTCAACATTATACACTTTTTTACAACTCCTTAGACATACAATGCATTGATACACATATTTTATTTTGAGTTGTGCACTCAAATGCTTTATCACATGCACCTCAAAAGAAGGTCCATTCATTTGGGTATATTCGACACCTATAGAAGACATGTGGTCGTCATACACATGTATATATCTAGGCATCGGTACTTAGAAACATCATCAAATATATAAATCCAAAAATCATGTATAGGTTAAAAAAATGTAGAACTTGGTCAAGTCTCGTATCTAGATGGTTTTGACCTTTTCATATAGTTGTTTAGGGGTAGTTACATTAACCTTCTTAGCAATTTCAAATTTTTAACTACAGTGCGAGTTTCTTAACATAATTTCAAATACATTGCACTTAATTTAAATCGATTATAAGGGGCATTAAGTACTTCACTCAACCACAAAAATTAGTTTTAGTTACATTTTCAAGGATCTTGGGGATATGAGTCTCCTTTCTTCACCTACATTTCATAACATTACAATTTCTATTTGGTTTTTATTCAGTTGTGTGGCACATGAAGGGCATGGGGCAACTTGTTCTATTTTCTACTATATATGTCATTATTTATAGAATCAAGACAAGATCCATCTGCAAAGGTGTGGTCTATGGGGTTACAAAAGTTATCAAAGTGGATAATTTATTCAAAGAAATTCCTTTCTTTCTATTACATTCAAAGTGAAATATATTAGATTTGTTGAATGAATTTGATACATGGTATTCTTCCTTCACATGGATTATTTGGTATCTCAATACTATCTCTCTCTTCTCCATTCTATTTTGGTTTTCATGCACCTAAAACTATATTTTCTCCTTGGAAAAATTGGGACCGATCACCCCTAATCCTTTAAAGCAAAGCTCAAAATATCAAATCTTTTAGTGTAATAAAATAATGAGAACTTATTCATATGTAAAATAAACATGTATAATCCTTCCATTTTTTGCATCTGTTTCATTTTATGCAAATGTAAAATTTACATATTACACTTTACATTTGAGTTAAAGTTCATTATTTACTATGGAAATTGACTACACTGTATGTTTAATGTTTCATCATGGAGTATGCTAATACCAACACAATAAGAGCCCGTAAAACAAACTCTGAGTGAAGACAAAGTGTGTCTACATACTCAAATATATATATTTTTTAAGCATATAATTTTCATTTCATACTTAAGGGGGGATGTAAACACTCAAAAATAATAATTTACTCTTTGACACTACTGGTTTTGACAATGCACTCTTGCTAAGACGACCACAACCTTTTTATCCCCTCTAAGTACATACCAAGGCATCTTTTTTAATGTGCTTAGTCTTACACATTATATGTTGATTTTTTAAAATAATTAAATGCTTAAAATCCATAGGGAAACTTAACAGGATGTAACCCTCATTTATCATTTTTCTTGTCATTGTGAAAAACCGAATGGTTTGTTCAACTTGTGACATCCGGTCCTAGAAGACTTGTACTATTTTGAACCAACATATCCTCCATGTGATATTTTAATTCAATATTATTTTTTTGGGTAATTTACTCCCTCTAGGTCATCCTTTTCATGCTACTTTACCTTTAGAAACATATATAAACAAGTTAACACTACCTCATTTAGACACCTAGAAATCATATGACACTAAATTAACATAATCTCTTGAAAAAATCACAAAAGGCACCCAAATCTCCATAGATCACACCAATTCTCGTGCATATTCATTAGGGAAGAAATAACTATAGGTATGATACATCATACCATGTCAAGGAATCATATTATCTCATTTTCATGAACTCGGACATCCCCACTCCAAGTATTAGAAGGAGAAAACTCAATTCAAGCATTTTCAAGGATTTCTCAATTGCAAAATCTATTCAAATTCATTTAAATATCATATGCTAGGTGGATAATTATGTTTGGTTTGAGGCCTCTTTGAAGTAGTGTTCTTGTCGGCGGTGCAACGATTACACTTCAACCTAAATAATGTTTGCTTTGTAGGGTCTACCACCCATGAATATGGTTTGAAACCTCATTCCATTTATTTATGGGGATTTTAAACATGAGGAAATATTAGGGTTTGACAACAATAGACATTTTTAGGCAGGTGAAAACCTCAAGAAGTTATAGAGATAGATTCACAGTATGTCTAAAATCATATAATAGGGTCAAAACCGTAAAGATTACCTTAAAAGAGTTGCACATTCCTACACCAGGAAATTTTCTAGTCATATTTCTAAGAATAAATAGTTTTCAGGTTCATATCTCCTAGTTACAACACTCTATACACCTATAACTTCCTATACCCATATGTAATCATCTAATCGCACTCATCCCCTTGTGTTTTCAAGTTCATATCTTACTTTGTACATTTATTACAAGAATTAATGCATTATTATGATATTGCATGATTATGTTAAAAGTTAATTAATCAAAATAACCTCATGTAGCTCCCCTTTGCATATTTTTCATGTACTTAACTCAATAAATATAGATGTTAAATATAATAATGGTGTAAATAGTTTCCATATATTCTTTCAATTAAACTCCAACATGTGGAGAAAATAGTGTAGTTTCTCATTGATGAAATTTCCAAATGCTAACTCCTTGGGCCACCGATGTCAAAAACATGGAATGAATTATTTTTATCATGCATGACAAGGTTTTAAAATCTTGGGCTTCATAACTCTCTTCTCTACCAAGTCTGAACACATATCTTGCATTGATGAAATTGTTGTCTGCATTATTTTATATTTTGATTTCCCTAACTCCTTAAGTCACTCATCATGGAAAATTTTCATCCACCAGTGCCATTGAATATCACAAACCTTAATACTATAATATATATAAATATTACCTCACTGATCTGTGACATGTGGCATAAATCAATTTATATGCTAACTACAATGTTTTAAAATTTGGATCTCAACCTCTCCAAAGATTGAAGATGGAAGACATGTTTCTTTCATCATCGTACTATAGAATCTTTCATGATTTTAAAACTTTTAACTCTCACTAAGCCTCGCCTACATGCTAATGGTTGACACTTGTCTTGAATTGGTGAAACATCAATCCATCACAAAGTTTGATCGTTATGTTAAATTTTATGTATTTGATTCAAATACAAAATGAAAAATTTAGCCATCAAGTGGGCACATTAAAGCTAGTTTATCTCTAGAAACCAAGAATCTTCTAGGTTTTCATCTTGTTTCACCTTGCACACACACTTAACACATTCAACATGAAGGAAATGTAAATAATAAGAGATATAAAAGATGTCATAGAAAAAAAAGTATATGTAATATAAGGGGTATTTAATAATAGGAGTGGTATATTGGGATGAGGTATTAATAATAGAATATTGAAAATTAGAACTTGAAATAGGGGTATTATTTATTATCCTACAAATGAATGTTATATGCCAAAAGTTTACTTAGTGAATCCCCTATGGTAAAATCCTTCATAGTATGTTGTGTAGGAAGGAAACCTATAATTTAAAATACGTTCCCTACTATGAATTTTTATGAACTTATGTGAAATGTGATTCACTTCCCTGCAAAAATAAAAAATAACAAGTTTTTATTCTAATCTGGGTCATACCGTCCACAATTCATAGCCACCTTGATATCCTCTTTGTGCATTATATCCTCATTGTCTCTACAAAACACCTCATCCATTTTTCTTATTCTGATATCCTCTATATGGGCCTATAATGGAGATTAGATTCCATTATGGATAGTCATATAGAGAGGGAGGGGTCTAACCGACCATGTTTTACAGAGAAGTTTGAGTCCAAGTTTCAAGACGTTATGGTGAGGCAAGATCCCATCCTACTAGAGATGTAATTACCACATCTTGTACAAGATATTGAAGTTGCAGAAAGGTTTGGGATTGAATTCAAAAGTGGCAACTTTTTGTTCCCCCATATTTAGGTATACACATAGATATTATATGCTCACTTCCCTAAGGTATTTAGGATAAATGAAAAATATGTCACATTAAGTGTTAGTACATTTGTATCACAAAAGGCCACATAAAGTATGTTTTTGTAAAATTGGATATTTTAAATTAGTCGGGATAGAAACCTTACCTTTAGTATTATTAAATCGGTTTATGAGATTGTAATCCTTTCTTGTATTTTTAGCCTTACTAGTAGAGGTAGAATGGATCATTTTTTTCATTTGTTCCCCTGTTAGGGTTGGAATTGAACATCTAAAGATTTACCTTGTCGACTTGTAATTATTGCTACCTTATGTGTCTTTATACCTTGAATTAAAATCCTAAAAATAACCAAATATTTGTGTTGACCCACCTTACCATTAGTTGAAAAGGATGTGGAAAGATCGAATGTGGATATAAGACCCCCCTCCCTTCTAGTGCTAATATGAATAATTTTGAGTACATACAAACTATGAATCAATTAACCCATATTACCAGTGGGTCCTAGAATTTCTATAAATATAGCATTGTAAATATATGAAAACTTGACATAAACTAGAACTCTATTAGTGATTCGTTGTATTGAATTTGTGATTTTTTGAATAATGCATGAAAAATTTCCATCAAACTATGTGAATCGGGTTCTTTTCCATTGAAAATTTACCAATGTAACTCAGATCCATGGGAACTAATTTAATTATATGAAGATAAAATATTAACACAATATTAATATCTAACTAATCACATGCTTGAGATAAATTCATGAAAGCACTCAAAGATCACGTCTGATGTAAATAGGTGTAAGGATTAAAGTTTGTGTGAAACCCTAATATATAGAATAACCTTTAAATTAGAAACCATAAAAGGTTAAAATAAATTGTAGGTTATGTATTCAAAATTAAATATTAGGTTCACCAAAATTTATAGATAAAAGTACACAAAGGGTGTAATTAATGAATTACATTGAAATATTAATATAGACTAATAAATGGTAGTCTTACTACAATATGAATTAAGTTATATGTTAAGATTTGAAATTTATTAATCACTATATGAATAGTACAACATTGATAAGGCCATAGAAATGGAATGAAATAAAAAGTACAAGGTGTCGGATGATGAAATAGGATGCTCATATGTTGAGTAGATGTGAATATTTTTATCGAGATTCTCAATGAAAATTTAGAATCAATGACGCATGTAGAATAGGTTCAAAAAGGTAAAACACATTTGGGAATGACCCTAAATGAGGTAGAATTTATCGAGTTTGAACATGTAAATAGGATATGAACCTATTTAGGAATAACTATATGGCTATTATATGTAGCTTCAACTAGATGTATTCTCCTAGTTTCTCGCATTAGAATGTTTTGATGTAGCTAAATTATCTTCTCATTTAAAAAACCCTATCCTATATTTCCTTAAAGATGAGAAACTTTAAAAAGGGCTATCATTTTGGGTAAATATGGAAATAAAACCCCCAATGATTGAGTGTTTATACATAGTAATACATATTATTGACCTTAAACCCACATATTTATCACATAAACCTATGACGATATGAAATAAACAATATAGAAATAAATTCAGTTATAATGAAAACCATTATTTGAATTTGGCACTTGAAAACATGAATTTTGAGCTTTGTATACTTTATATTTCACCTATTTTCTGATCTACGATTTATTTTGGAAGATATAGATCTTTTTTATAGTTACTCTAAATGATGAGGTATTTTCTAGATAAGTTATATATGGTTTGAATGGGTTACTATGCATTTTACTAAATAGTGTATATAAACCAAGATTCAAGCGATGAGGCGAACATTTCATTGAATATGTGAACCTATAGGATCAATTCATTTTTCCTTATAATCATATTTGCAAGTATGTATATGAATGTATGGAAATTATTTTGTACTAAACAATATTTAAGATGTTTTCATTTTGGAAGAAAATGCAAACCTTACTCGCAACATTTCAACAACTTTCCCAATCTAGTTGCTTGGTTCTATGAGTATCCCACCAAGTTTTGTGACCCCCTTTAATTCATGGTTCAATGTGGTCACTCTAATTTCTAAATGAGGCACATGCTCTTGGAAGTTTATCAGGAAGATATCTAAGTTCTCGTAAAAACATATTGTAGAATCTATATTTCAAATTCCTACACCATCCTAATGGGACACATTTCATGTTACCTTCACATACAATCATTCATATCAATACCTTAGTCTCTACTTGGGCTGAATAGTCAAAGCCCTATTGAAGATAACTTTCTCCATTAAGATATGTGAAATCTTGGCATGTCTCTATAAAATCATGTATTCCCCTTATTTTAGACTTAGCGGGTGACCAGATAACATATAAAAAATATTCATCGATGAAAGGTTTCTTATTTTATGAAAATGAAGGAATATCTGCATTATTTTACATAAGTTTCATATCCATTCTATCTTCCATTTCTTATGGAATGGTCGATGTACTACTTAGTTTTTTCTCATTAACCTAATCATCCACATTAAACCAACCTTATCATTCATACGCATATAGTGACATGGGTTCCTTTGTGATGGTGTAAGGTCTCTAATATGCCATTTTCATAGGGATCATAATGACTTAATCATCCAAGTGACATTCCATATGATTAAAGAGAGTATTAATGGACATGTTCCCATACCAAGCCCTTATTTTCCAATCAAGAATAGATAATGAGTATTAAATGTATTCATGGAAACTAATTAAAAATACCCTCCTAGGCTAAGATCTACCACCCTAATTTCAACATCTTCTAATTGGGTAATTGGTTCCACCCTACCATAATTTGTTAGAATTAGAGTTACGGGACTATATGCGAAATTCGGATTACATATGGCTTCTCATATGGGTGTGGCATCATATTTACTATGATGCAAAAATTAAATACATTATACTTGATTTCATACCCTATCAAGATGATATTAAAAAATCTATCTAATCCCAAAGTTTCTTATTTTTAACACACCATAGCATCTTATCAATGTGCAACAAACTTCATGTATGCTTTCCAATAGAGAGTTTAGTATATTGGCTACATTATGAGATATATACTCATTGTGAAATAAATTTACTAACATTTGACTACCCTAGATCCCTATTCTAGATATAATTTTTAAAAAGGAATGGATTATTCTAGAAGTACCTTTTTCCCTATTAGGATTGAGGTATTCTTCTTCTTACTATTATATTATTTGGAGAGTTGTTGGCATTTCCATGGACACTATCCTTGCTCCTTACCCTACAACCTTGTCACTATATGTAGATTTCCATATTCACTTGTTATTACATTCACCATGTTGACATTATGTAATCATTTTTATTTTTTTAATGTGGGAAAATCCAATGGGGATTCACATACTAAAAATATGCTATTAAATGTCTATTCATTAAAGGGATTTTGATATTTCTTGAATTTTAGGCAATATAATGGCATGTTATAAGGGGTTAAGGGGTTTAAATATAATTGTTTTTACAAAAATAATGGTGGTAATGTACATGGGAGGGGGAGAAGGGAGAATGAGGAGTAAATAGGTGATGCTTGACATAAAATTAATAATCCCTACAGGTGTTTTTCTTGACCTTTTCTCCTTGAAATTTTCACCCCTCCTAATCTCTTCCACGTAGCCTCTACCTTCTTACTTGTTCACTACATAGTTTAATTTTTTTAATTATGTTTCATACTCTTGGGCCACCAATCAATGAAATTTTTCATTTATCTAGGAACTCATGCACTATAGACCTTCCAAACTCTTTGGTTTCTCTAGACACTCAAATTTGGAAATTTACTCTTTGACACTGCTAGTTTTGACAATACATTTTTTCTAAGATTAACTCAACCTTTCTATCACCTCTCAGTACATCCTAAGGTCTCTTGTATAACTTTCTTAGTCTCACACAATTCTATATCAACATCTTCTTATAATTAAATGCATAAAATACATAGAAAACTCAACTTAATTAGATGTAACCCTCAGTTTTCATGTTTCTCCTCCTATGTAAAAATATATGGTTTGGTTGGCTTGTGATATATATTCCTAGTCGACTTGTAAAATTTTTAATCGAAATATCCTCCATCTGATCTTTCAATTCCATATATTTTTTGGGTCATTTAATCTCCTTAGGTTAGCCTTATTATAACATTTTATCTTGGGAACCATATATAAACAAGTTAACACTACCTCATTTGGACGCCTAGAAATCATATGGCACCACATTTACACAATCTTTTACAAAACTCACAAAAGGAACCCAAGGCTACCTAAATCTCACCAAATCTCATGCACATTCATTAGGGAATAAATTAATACATGGTTGAAGCATTATACCAAGTCAAGGAATAAATTTATCTCAATTGAAAGCACTCGAACATCCCCATTACAAGTATTAGAAAGAGCCAAAATAAACTCAAGCTTTGCCAAAGAGTTCTCAAATTCCAAATCTATTTGCATTAATTTAGATATCACATGCCGGTGGAGAAAGATGCATGTTTTGATGCCTCTTGAGTAGTTATGGCGTCGATGGTGCAAAGGATTGCACTTCACACCAACTATTGTTTTTTTGAAGGGTCTCCCACCCATGGCTAGGGTTTTAGAACTCACTCATAATATTTAGGGGCTTCAAATCATTAGAAAAAATTAGGGTTTGAAAATGATATACATTTCTAGGTAGGTGACAATCTTAGGAAGTTACAAATCTAGATTTAGAGAAGGTCTAAAAAATGTACAATAGGGTTGAAACCATATGGATGGTCCTAACAGAGTTATACATTCATCCACTATGGAATTTTCTGGTCACAGTTCCAATAAAAAATCATTATCAAGTTCAGAATTCCTATCTGAAACACTCGGCACACCCAAAACTTCCTAGATCCATATGTAATTAGCTAATTGCACTCATCCCTCGGTGTTTTAAAGTTTTTGTATTACTTTGTACATGAGTTGCGAAGAATTAATTCTTTGTTTTGATATTGCATAATTAATTTTGGAATTTTAATTAATTATATTAACCTCATGTATCTCCCCTTTTCATTATTTTAGTTTACTTAACCCACTAAAACTAGATGCTAAATCTAATGAGGGTGTAAACATTTTGGTGAACCGTACTTGTGACTCGATTTTTGCTTCAAACCTAGTTACCTTAGGATTCCTTTCATTTATCTTGATGTATGATTCTTATTTTAGGCCTACTTATTTTATTTTTGATGGAAATAATGGCTTTCTCTCATGACAAGACTATCTCATTCCTTGAATATCTAAAGCACAACCCCACATGTAATGAAGCAATCATTAAGCTCCTTCACAATTGCGTTCATCTCAACACATCTCCTGATTACGTACTAGAATTATTTCTACCTGGGATTTATCTCTGCTAGAGGATCCCATATCTTTCACTTCCAATTGTATTAACATGGTTCCTAGTGCTCAACGTTATTCTATTGTTGATATCTTCTCTAATAATTTTCTCACTATTAATGATGATCCCATCCCGGTCAAAGATCCAATAATAACCAAAGCCACTCTCATGAGCTTCTCAAAGACGAGGAAAAATATTACACATTTTTTACAAGAGAATCCTACTAATATTTATATTCTTCTATATGCTACAAGAGATCAACTTAGACGTGCTTCATTTACTCATATAGAGACATATGTTATTTTAAAATCTATAATGCCTATATCCTTGGGGGAACCTAATATTTCAATGCACAATGTCTCTATTCATATTCCTACAGCAAATATTATGACTACACATCCAATATGCAATCATAATGATTCACACGCTTCTTCATATAGCACATAGACTCGTGAAACCCTTGTTCGGACACTATAAGCTCAAATATTACAATTACAATAAGGTGAATCCAATTCTCCTTATTATATATAAGTTATACTTAGTTACTTCATAACCCGCTTGCACTTGAAGTGGCTTCGTATCCTTTTCCTATTGGTTTTATTACTCTTAAAATCCCTATCTATTATGGTAAAGGGTACCCCATAGAGCACATTTGATCATTTCATGTGGCTTATTTTGACTATGCCTCTCATGACATATTACTCACTAAGATCTTCCTTATAAGTATTAAGTAATTTGCGTAGGGATTGTTTTATGATCTCCCCACACACTCTATGTGCTCTTTTACCACTTTTGAAAATAATTTTTTGGCACAATTATCTATCAACATTGGGGAGAAGGTCTCTTACAAACATATGTATAAAATGTGACAAGGATATAATGAATCTAAATCATTAGGTCTTATGATATAAGACCATGCTTACTAAGATGAGAAATATCTTGGATGACAATGAATTAAAAGATATTTTCACACAAAGCTTACTTCCTCCTTTGTAATAATTGGTCATATTTGATCAATGTTAATCATGTTTTACCATCTATGTGACACACTCAAAGAGTACGAAGCTAAGTTGTTACATATGAACAAAATTAAGTACATTAATAACACTCTAATAAATATAATTCCAAATTTCCAAGAAAATCCACATTCAAAGGAAAAAATAATTATGTTAATGATACTTCTAAGGAAAGTGTAAATGTCATTTCTAAACCTAGTAAGATACAATTACAACCCAGATGACTATAGTTTAATTTTTACCTTGATCTGGACACATTGTATTAAAATAATTGTTTGAGTGTGACCTTGTTTCTCTCCCTCCACTATTTGAGGTTGATATGAGAAAACCTCAAAGTAAGAGTTTCGATACCATTGTTTATTGTGATTATCATAGATGTAATGTCCACCTCACCGATATGTGTATAAACCTTCATCATGCAATTCAATATCTTATTGACTCCAATTCCATTTAATGGGATGAGCCCACTGAATTTTTAAAGTCAACCAACGATAATGCCAAATTGAAAATATTCAATGATCCACTTCCTAAGCATAACAATGGAAAAATACTCTAGAAGTGCACAATACTTATGATACGGTGACACCACCACCCTCATATGAACACCCTTTGGATAAAATGATTTACACTATAACTAAAACACCATCTTCTACATCGAATATCACTTTCAATGTCTTAAACATAGATGACACACTTGTTTCTGATACTTTGCCCATTCTTGTCCCTATTAATCAAGCCTTACCTATACACGGTATTCTTGTTGATCCACATAATAAAGATAATGTCTGATATCTCACATTGATTTAATCTCTTGGTGTTTTTACAAAGAAGCTTGCATTTGATTCTAATCCTCGATATCACATCATTTATCTCCATATTACTATCATTTCTATTACTACACAAGTTTCATTCTTGGTTGTCACTACTCATAGATCCATTGCATTATGTTTAGGTTTCCTTTGGCTACACACTCTTAGGGATATTCCATTAGTTAATCACAAATGTTTTAAATTTATTTATAATCAACATGTTATCACAATTCGAGGTATTTATTTGAGGCTCCTTCTCCTATCTTGTGTAGTCCTTATACAATTTATATCCCTATTCCTACCGTATCTAAGGATAGGAATTTAGTTTCGCACATTGTATCTCATGTCTCTATCCCTCCTAGCTTTACTTATAGGCCTTTAGTTGCATATATTTCCTCTCACTAATTTATTCCCCTTAGGAATCTAGATAGGCGTTGGGTTTACACATTATTTCTAGTGGATATCACTTTTGTAGGATCCCACGTCAGTCATCTAGTGCACATGATATCTCTACCATTTCTACGAAGTATTCTTATACACATGATAAATATAGGAGTACTCACTCTTATAGTCCTTCATGTTGGTCTTCTACTTCACACACTACTCATGAATCTATGTCACCTAGCCTATTTCTCAGGCCTTCTTTAGCATACATCACTACTACTTTACATCTTGTATTCAAGTCAAATTATTTGGCATGATTGAGGCCCACACCTCCATATTGTTCAATATTTTATCCACCTCTTCAATAGGTTATCATTGGGTATATCAATGACAAACATTTCCTTGTAGATAACATTCAAACATACAAATATACTCATATATTTGTAAAAATACAAAATCAGGACTTGTACACTTTGCTTGACATTTTTAGGACTTTACATTATACGTGTTGTTTGTCACTTTGGTTTGATAGATAGCATATCTATTTACTCTTTACAAACATGCATTCATTTGGTATATTAAGCTTTATGTAGGACATACATAGAGTGGTACATGATGACATGAGTTATCCGACCCTTTTACCCAACATTATATACATCAATGGGCATATATTATACTCTACATAGAGGTTCTATTGTTTCATTAAAGATATTTTATACTTAATCATTATGATTGATTACATATATTGTGTACATGTTATCTTTTAAGCTAACATGACTAACACATGTGTCTTGTGCAGCACTCACACCTCTTGCTTCACATGTTTCTATCTATATCAGTTTATCATATCATAACAATTTTTTTTTTCTATACATGTTTTCTAGTTGTGTGTGTTACTACTTTCTTGTTTCATTGATTATTTCCTAGGTGCCTTACTTATTTTGTAACACCTGGGTATCTTATGTTTGGGGCTCTATGTTTATCTTGTGTGACATTGTTTCTCATGTTTACAGCCCTACGAACCATGATTGTCTTGTGACACCATGGGTGTCTTATGTTTATAACTCTATGCCTTTTGTGTGACATTGTTTGCATACTATTTATACACTTATTTTTTAATACATGTGTTATTACTAATGTTGTTATTGTTTTTATTTTTCTATTGTTTCTCTTATTGTGCACCATGGTTTCACCATGTGCAACCCCATTTTATAGGCACAAGTTCTGTAAGGTGCCCACCTATTCAATATTCTACACTCTTTTACAGTTTCTCATATATATAATGCATTGACACACATATTTTATTTTGAGTAACGCACTCAAATGCTTTATCACTTGCACCTAAAAAAAGGGGCATTCATTTGGGTATATTCTACACCTACAAGAGACCTAGATAGACTTATTAGATCATACACATGTATATACATGTATAGGTACATGGAAACAACCCTCAAATACATAAATCTAAAAATTCATGCATAGTTTAAAAAATGTACAACTTGGTAAAGATCGTATGGACAATTTTGACCTTTTTAGATGATTTTGACTAGGGTGAAATTACATCAACCTTCTTAGCAGTTTTAAAATTTCAGCTATAGGTAAAATTTCTTAACATAGTTTGAGATCTGTTGCACTCAATTCAAATCAATTATAGGGGGAATGAATTGCTTCAATCCACCAGAACACTCAATTTTAGTTACAATTTCAATGATTTTGGGGAAATATGTCTCCTTTCTTCACTTACATTTTAGTACATTACAATTTTTATTTGGGTTTTATTTAGTTGTGTTGCACGTGGGAAGGGAATGAGGGAAATTGCTATATTTTATATTATATGTCCTTATTTACATAAATGGGCCTAGATCCATCTATAACGGTGTGGTATGTGGGGTTACGAAAGATATCAAAGTGGCTAGGTTATTCATAGGAAATCCTTGGTGTTTTCTCTTACATTCAAAAGTGAATATATTAGAGATGCTAAATGAATTTGATACATGATATTATTCATTCACATGGTGCTTTGGTATCTCAATCGTCTCCCTCTTCTCCATTCCATTTTGGGTTGCATGCACCTAACACTCTGGTTTCTCATTGCCATAATTAGGGATTGTTCACCCCCAAACCTTCAACAAAATCAATAGTTAAAATCTCCAAGTGTATGAAAATAATGAGAAATTATCCATCTATAACAAAACATGTGTATTCTTTCCATGTTTTACATCTCTTTCATTTCATGCAAATGAAAATTTTACATATTCCACTTTACATTTGAGTTAAATTTTAATCCTTTACTATGGACATTGAAAACACTCTATGTTGTAGGTTTCATCACAGAGCGTGCCAAAACCAACACAATGGCAGCCTATAAAATAAAATATAAGAAAAGAAAAGTGTTTCTACACACTCAAGTACCTTTTCATTTAGGCGTGTGATTTTCATTTCATAATTGGGGGGAAATTTAGACACTCAAATTTGGTAATTTACTCTTTGACACTATTGGTTTTGACAATGTACGCTTACTAAGACAAACATAACCTTTCTATCCTTGCTCGGTACATCCCAATGTATCTTTTCAAATTTGTGTAGTCTTACACATTGATATACCAACAAATTCTAATAATTAAATACATAAAATCCATATAAAACTTACATAATAGGATGGAACCTTCATTTATCATTTTTCTTGTCAATGTGTAAAACCGTATGATTTGTTCAACTTATGACATTTGGTCCTGGATGACTTGTATTGTTTTGAATTGCAATGTCCTCCATTTGATCTTTCAATTCCATATTCTTTGTTGATTCATTTACTCCCTCTAGGTCATCCTTATCATGAAATTTTACCTTCGGGAACATATAAAAAAAAGTTAACACTACCTCATTTGGACACCTAGAAATCATATGTCACTATACATTGACATAATCTCTTGCGAAACTCAAAAAAGGCACCCAAGGCTCCCTAAATCTCACCAAAGCTCATCCACATTCATTAAGGAAGCAATCAATACATGTCTAAAGAATCGTACCAGGTCAAGGAATTAAATGATCTCATTTGCAAACACTCAAACATCCCCATTGCAAGTATTAAAAGAGCCAAACTCAACTGAAGCATTGTCAAGGAGTTCTCAAATGCAAAATATAGTTGCACTCATTCATATATCACATGTTACGTGGTGAATGACATTTATTTGAAGGCCTCTTCAGAGTAGTTTTGACATCGGTAGAGCATATATTGCACTTCAACCCAACTAATTTTTGTTTTACAAGGTATCCCACCCATGAATAGAGTTTGAGACCTCACTCAAAACATTCGGGGTTTTCCAGCATGAGAAAAAATCAGGGTTTGACAAGAATAAACATTTTTAGAGAGGTGAAAACCTCAAGAAGTTGTACAACTAGATTTATAGAAGGTCTAAAATCGTATAATAGGGTCAAAACCATATGGATAGTCTTGGAAGAGTTATATATTCCTTCACCAAGAAAATTTCTAATTATAGTTCCAAGAACAAGCACTCTCAAGTTCAAATCTCCCTGTTGCAACACTCTACACACCTAGAACTTCCCAAATCCATCTGTAATAAGGTAACTACACTCATCCCCTTATCTTTTCAAGTTCATATCCTACTTTGTACATTAGTTACAAGAATTAATGCATTGTTATGATATTGCATAATTAATGTTAGAATTTAATTAATTAGAATAACCTCATGTAGCTCCCTTTACATCCTTTTAGTGTACATAGCTCACTATATCTAGATGTTAAATCTAATGAGGTTGTAAAAAATCTATATATCTTCTTTTAACCGATCTCCAACATATGGAGACAATCACTGTAGTTTCTCATTGTTGATATTTACAAAACATGACTCCTTATACCACCATGTCTAACATATGGAGTGAATCGGTGTTATTGTGCATGACAACATTTTAAAATCTTGGGCTCCATATCTCTTCTCTAATGATTTTGAACACACGCCTTGCATTGATGAAATCATTTTCTATGCTATTTTAGATTTTGATTTCCCTAACTCCTTAGGCCACCAATCATAGACAATTTTCATCTATTGGTGTCATTGAATGTCACAAACCTTAATAGTTTGGTATATGTAAATATTACCTCACTAATTTTTGACATGTAGGGTAAATCATTTTACAACCTAACCACAATATTTTAAACTTTGGGTCTCGACCTCTCCATAGATTGAAGATGGAAAACACATGTCTTTCATTAGTACTCATGAATCTTTCATGATTTTGAAACTTTTAACTCTCACTCAGTCCTTCCTACAACACCAATGGTTGGCATTTGTCTTGAATTGGTGAAACATCAACCCACCACAAAGTTTGATTGTTATGTTAAATTTTACATGTTTGATTCAAATAGAAAACAAAAACGTTGGCCATCAAGTAGGCATATTAAAATCATTTTCCCTCTAAAAACCAACAGTCTTGTAGGTTTTCCTCTCGTTTCACCTTGCACATGCGCTGAACACATTCAACATGAAAGAGATACAAATATTAATGGATATTAAAAATTTCACCAAAAAAACAAGTATATGTAATATAAGGGTTATTTTATAATAGGAGTGGTGTATTGGGAGGGGGTATTAATAAAATAATATTGACAATTAGAACTTGAAATAGGGGTATTATTTATTATCCTACGAATGAATGTTACATGCCACAAGTTTAATCCTGTGGGAAAATATCTTCATACTATGTTGCGTAGGAACTCTATAATTTAGGAATGCATTCCATGATGTGGATTTTTAATGAAATTATGTGCAATGTGATTCACTTCACCGCAACAATAAAAAACAATAGGTTTTGATTCTATATTGGGTCTTGTCGTACACTATTAATAGCCACCTTGATATCCTCTTTATGCATTATATCATCCTTGTCTCTATAGAACACGCCATCGCTTTTGCTTATTCTGATATCCTCCATATGGGCCTATAATGGAGATTGGATTCCATTGTGGCTAATCACAAGGAGGAGGGGTCTAAACTATCATGTTTTGTAAAGAAGGTTGAGTCTAAGTTCCAAGATGTTAGGGCGAGGGAGGATCCCATCCTACTAGAAATTTCATTACCACATCTTGCACAAAATATTGAAGTTGTGGAGAGGTTTGTGATTGAATTTAAACTAAAAATAATTACTTTATCTTGTAAATCAACAATTCCTTGTAGTCTTTGGATTCATGCATATTGGACTTACAAAAGATACATATCGTGTTTTAAGGTTGGTGAACATAATTTTGCACCTAACGATGCTTTGTTATAGGATGACCCCTAATATATGAATCTTACAGTATGGAGCTCTACCCTCCATAAATTTAGGATTTTTTTCCCATATATCTTAAGGCACTCTCACCTCATAGTATTTCTTCTTTGCAATATGTGGACCACATACTAAGATGACTCTTCTTTCCTTCATACAGCTCCTCAATCCTTCTCATGGATGCATTCAACTTATCTTATGTATGAAAGTTTTGGTCAACCCTTCCTCACGATCCTCAATATTTTCTACTTGGATGGTAGCTTTAATAGCTCGTGATTTTGTAGTGAACTTGGTTTGTCAATGGAAAATTGGATCTTGTAGGAATTACTTAATCGATTGATTTGTAGTCCTTAATTGTTTATTATTGTAGAACCTTTAAGGACTTTATTTATATCGATTATTCCATCAATTTCCTACCCAAAATTGCCCCACGAGTTATACATAGGTTGACCTATAAAGAACCCCAAATTGAAAAAATATTCATTACGAGGACTAAGGACACTTTTGTGAAAGACGGAAAATTTTGTGAACGATCTTTGTCCAGAGATGGCATCCTATATAGAACTGTCCATATAGCTACAATACTGTCCTAGAGGTTGAATAATTAAAAATAGAGAATTATGAGAGAGGTATGCATATGTTTTTACGAGGTTTTTGTACATATGGTACAAGTGATTTAAATAATACAAATTAGATAAATGATTCTAACCTAGTGGACTTGAGACCGAACATGAGGTGGAAATGTATGAAAAATGAGTCAATGAAATGTTGCTAGCCTAATTTTATAAAATAAGCGTAAGTAACAATATTTCCAGTGCCTCGTACCAAATCTAAGGTATAACAACAAATTTTCCATTTTTGTCCTAGACGCAATTGGTCACTGTCTTATGAAAATGGTAAAAGGCGTTCGAAACTTTTATTTTTCTTAGAGTTGAGCGTCATGTCTTCTAAAGTTGATTTCATAAGATTTCTATCAATAACTACTTACAAAAGTGTGTGCATGTGCGAAATGGATACTATCCCATAATACTATTACAAATTCTTATTCTCTTAAACACTTTACTATTTTAATATTTTTATGATTTAAATAACCTTATTCATACAATTCAAATATATATTTACAAATTAAATTTGATTGGAATATGTTGTAATCAATTTAGTACAACAATAAAAATAATTCCAAGAGGAATTTAAAATACTTGAAACATGGCGTACTCAATTAATACAATAATAGAAACAATTGTGAGAAGAATTAAAGTGACATATTAAATGATGTATTGAAAAGCATTTGAATAATAATTTTGTTCGAATAAGGAAGTTTTAAAAATGGAAAAGAAGCGTAAAAACAAACATACTTTAGGATTTTTTTTCAAACAAACAAAAGAACAAAAATTTTTTTGAAAATAATAATGAGGAAAAGAAAGCTGAACAAATCCCTTGTTTTAGGTCAAAGCTCCCACCGACGCACGTATTCCGGCCCGTCCGTGATACATTTTAGATGTGACAAACCGCTGTTTTCTATTGGCTCGTATGATCCGCCAAATCTCTTGGTTAAATCCATATTTAGACGTAATTGTCCTACTTTTTAAACAGTTAGCTGAAACTCAAAAACTATCGGCCATTCCGCTTTTAGAAACAAACACTATAGAACAGCTGTGGCTGAACATTGCAGATGTTTGTATCGTCGAATTTTTTTGACTATAAAATTAAAATTTCAAGATTTTTTACAAATAATTATTGTAATATTATTTGAAATATAGATTTTTCCATATTATTGAGAGTTTTAATCATAAATGCAATCACATCCGATTTCTGATCGTAAAATCGTAATTGTTTTACAAAAATTGATATTGAAAACACAGATATTCTGTTACATTTTGAACAATAATAAGAATAGGAAATAAAGAAGTATATGGAATGTTTAATTATTAACTAATAATAGCAGAACAACAAATTGAATCAAGTCTGTGTGTGTTATGTAATCAAGTTTAAGTCATTGACTGTTGGAAACATTCCACACCCCGGGTCATAAAGACAGTAGCTGACCTGTTAAGTCTGTCTTGTACTAATTTTTCTTTTTCCCCTCGTAAAGTCGGTGCGTTGGAAAATAAAATAATATATTTTTTTGTTGTCTACAAATTAACAATAAAAAAGGTAAAATATACAAGGTCTTTAATACCCACTTTAGAAACTCTTGGGCAGCAAAGCTTTCAAGTAAAGAGTTCAGTGGTAGAGCATAACCTGTAATAAAGTTCTCAAGTAAAGAGCCAACATATTCGTTGATTGACTGAATGAAATACTAGAGTAAATAGCCGACATGTTCATCTATTGACTGAATATAATGTGGCAAATTTTGGCAGTTGAGTCAAATATTGAGGGGAACGTTCCGACTTTATGAGATCTTTTTGAGGTAAATGGGAAGTCCTAACAGCAAATGGAAGGTCTTATAAGAATGTAGAGTAAGTGGGAGCCTGGGAGGTCTTAGGTTCAAGTCAGAAAGAGATAAAGAAACCCAGGATCAGAAATTTGGTCATAAAACATTGTGATGGAGAATTATGAGATCTCTTATGTAAAGAGTCAGGGGTAAATTGCAGACAAGCTCAAACAAGCATCAACCTTTAAGCTCTTTTATAGTGAGAGGTTCTTAGATAAATTATGCTTTTCTCAAACTAGTAATGTTATAAGATAATACATTAAAGAACAAAGAGATAAACTAAGATAGGAGCACCCTAGGCAATAATTTGAGTGGGCGCCTTCATACCATGTTAGTTAATATTTTTTCCCATCAAGTAAATACATAAAAGTTACTTACATTCTCGTATTTTGAAATTTACATTAGGGTCATAATAAATCACAAATTTAGATAAACTACTATACAAAAAGAATACAAATATCCTATAAAATTATCAGAGAAGGACAAGAAATATTCCAGGATGGAGTTAATTAATCGCAGGAGGTGCTCATAATGCAGCAAATATAATTTTTATACAAGGTTATTTGCAAGTTCGATTTACCAATATCAAGTAGGTGAAAAGATTCAAACCTAAACAAAGCTCCATTTTTCATAAAGCAATAAAAATTATTATTTAGCTCTCATGGTTTTGTGAAGAATGGTATATGGACAAGGCCTACTAATTCCTCCATAAAAATAATAGACATTTCCCCCAAAAATTGGGAATATATAATTAAATACTTTTTTCCTTTGGTTATACTTGCCTCTACTAACTATGCTAGTGACATTATCAAATATACATGATACATTTCCTAGAAAAAATTATATAGATGCATAATCTGGAGCTACACTAGAGAATGGGTTACAATACCAACATAATCATATGAGCTCAATAATATGTCATGTTTGTTTTTACTTGCAAATTTTTATAGTACCTTTTTATATGTATCTCACTTATGTTGCTATGTACTAATATCAATAATTAGGTCAATAAATATTCAATTTTCAGGTAAATGTTTTTAATGCCTAAGTTCTACAAAAATTGAAAAATAAAGGAAATCTTTAGACTCAAGCACCCCCTAATTGTTAGCGCCCTAGGCAACTACCTAGTTTTCCTAGGGCCTAACCCCCTGAGCTCATTATAAATTAAGAGATAAACTTCTTTCTCATTATAAGTTACAAATGTAGTGACTTTATAAGCTCTTCCATATTGAGAGGTCTTCAGATAAATTGTGTTTTTCTCAAATTATTAATCTCAAGATAATTCATTAAAGAACAAAGAGACAATTCATTATAAATTAAGAGATAAAATTCTTGCTCATTATAAGTTACAAATGTACTGATTTTAGAAGCTATTCCATAATGAGAGGTCCTCATATAAATTATGTTTTTTTCTCAAATGGTTAATGTCTCAAGATAATGCATTAAATAACAAAGAGATAAACTAAGCTCATTATAAATTAAGAGAAACTTCTTGCTCATTATCGATTACAAATATTGTACTACCTTTATAATCTCTTCCATAATGAGAGATCCTCAAATAAACTATACTTTTCTCAAATTGTTAATGTTGTAAGATAATGCATTAAAGAACAAAGAGATAAACTAAGCTCATTATAAATTGAGCGAGATAAACTTCTTACTCATTATAAGTTAAGATATAAACTACGTTCATTGTGCACTTGATTAAGCACGTTGAGGTAATCTAAATTTTTCTCAAACTAGCTAACACACTATATTCTTCATCTTTGCAAATCTTTCATAACATCATTGGTGAGTCTTCGTTTTTTTTCAAACTACACCATTTGAAGAAACATTTCAACTAACAAATACTTCATTTACCAGATAATGAAATGCATGAGCCTCTATGCCATATATATAGGGGCTTATAGATGCTAATAGTGGGACAAGTTTAAATAACGTATATGAGTTGGTGTTGGTTGGTTGTTAAAGCATGGATTGTTTAAACTTTTTTATTGTCTCTAGTGTGAAATTCAATGTGTTCAACACTAATGTTAAGCCAAAAAAGAAAAACAACAACATAATTTAATGAGAAATTAAATGATGTGAAGCACAAATATTAAGTTTATAATAAATATTTTTTTTTTGTAATCATGCAAGAATTTAAGAAGTGGAGATATTATGTTTGGCCTAAATAATTTTTTTGTATATAGATCATCATGCATTACAATTTATTAATAATCGAGAAAATTGAATCGAGGCATATGAAGTGGACAAATTTATTCGTAATAATCATTTGTGTTGAAGTGTTATAATCCAAACATACTTGTTGATGCATTGAGTATGATAAATGTTTCGTTGACCCAAATGTCTAGGAAATAATAGGTTTTGACCTTATAAAGGAATTTTACGAAGATTATGAAGATTTCAAGGAAGCATGATGTGCATTTGTACAATGAATAAGTGTAGACCGAACACCTTGGTTGGATTATTTTATACTATAAAATTTATTATTCAAGGATAGTTAGTTATGCATACCTGTGAGGGTCAATTGGTGAGCAATTGGTAAAGGAAAACACAATGGAGGATTGGAAATTAATTTTGGTTATGACAAGATGTATGCATAGTTAGCTGAAAATTAATTTTGGCCTTTACAATGAATGTAGATGTGTGCAAGTATATGAATGATATGGAGTATGTCAATTAGCAAAAGTAGAAATAAGAACTCATGGTTGTATCAACCATCGCCTATTCCAAAGAAGTCATGGGAAGAAATAAATATGAATTTCATTTTTGCTTTCCAAGGACACAACAAGGTATTGATTCCATTTTTTTGTAGTAGATAGAATTTAAAATGTGGTGCATAATTTTGTAGCATGTAAAAAGAAAAGTACATGGTTTTTTGGAAGCATTGTATCGATAAGGATGCAAAATTTGTTGGAAATTTGTGAAAGATATTGTGGAAGAATATGAAATAAAAATTTATAATTCAATTCAACATACCATCCGTAGATAGAGGTAGTTATAGGAGTTTGGTAATATTTTGAGATTTTTAGTTGGAGATAAACCGGGAATGTGTAAATCCAATGCTTACACAAACGTGTGTGTGTGTGGGGTCAATGAATAGAATTACATTAAAAACACCATTTTAAATTATATATGGAAGTAGTCCAAGAGGAGTTGTAGATTTATACAACATTAGTAGCGATCTGGGTGATCTTTGAGAGTACAAGTACATAAATGCGGGTGATCTTTGAGAGTACAAGTATATTCTAAATTCAAGTAGTTCATTTCATAAAATAAGGAGTTGATGAATATTAACATGACCAATAATTTTTTGTTGAGTTCTCACACTTCATCAAATTTTGTTTCGCATGAAAATGTTTTAAGGAATATTTGAGGTTCTTATCTTGCATAGAAGGTTTTGACACATTTTAATATTGTAGGAGTTTCTAGTAAATGTCATATGGGTAGTGTGTAGCTACGATACAATATTGTAAGTAGGTGGTGTTTGGTTCTATAGAAACTCACCATTACACTTTAACAGGAAGGTAATTTTCATGGTAGTTCTACTCTTATAGATTTTGGATCTTCTAGTATTCCTTTAGGATTGTACAACTTGATATTGTTAGTAGTGTTGTAGATCATTAATCTAATTAAAGAAAATAGTGTTGATGTATTTTCTCATAGATTGTGTAAGGGATGTATCTATTACAATTGGACCAATATATGTGTAATATTTGTTTCCTTAGAGAAATATCAAATAAAGTGTTGTCCATTTTAATTTACTATGCATGCTAAGGCTTTGAGTAGTTTAATGTTTGTGTTTTTATGAAACATTACACATGGTATGAGGTTCTTCTTTATTGAACTACTAACCATTGTTGCATCATCTCGTCTTGTACATTTCATGCTTTTAGTAGTTCCTTGCTTACATATTTATATATTGATTCACTCTCATTTACTTATAATTTGAGACACAAAATAATGAATGTGATAGATGATTGTTTTCATTTTGTATCACATCAAGATAACATAAACATATTTTCACTACAATATGTATGTGTGCATGAACACATACACGTACATCAAAGTGTGGCAATATATAGACAACTACATTTCATACATTGCTAGTTAATTGTAATAGTATTAATGTATTTGTGTGTTTATAGATTGTTAGTCCATGTTAGACTCTCATTGGCACACATGTTTTCTAGTGATTATTGACTTTTGACTTGTTTTATTTGTGTCATGACACTCTCAACTTTATTTTTGATTGGATTCTACTTATTCTTCTCTACGTTGACATGGTTTTACCTTATTTTTATCAATTTCTCATGTTTTCTCTCTTTAAACTATTTCTCCTTACCCCTAGTTTTTGACATGTTTTTTGATTTTTCCATTTTCATAGGAACATGACCATTTTGAAGGAAACTCACCATGTTCATAAGAACATGACCATTTATATATTACACAAAAATGGTCACATGTGTATTTTATGGGTTTTTTTAATCAAGTTAAATTTTACCGAGTTTTGGACCCCTTTTGCCGGTCAGTTTTCCTTCTCACCGTTTATGGCCTATGTGCTAATAGGGTCCTAATTTGTATTCAAGAAGTCTATAAATATAAAGGGGCATTGTTGCATTAAGGGGGATTGCAAGACAAATGAGATCACATCTATATTGAAGGAAAAAGGAGAAAATTTGTTATTTCTAAAGTATCCCTATACCCAAAGGTTGATTTGAAACATATAGAAGCATGTAGATTATCCTAATTGTTGTACATATTAAAAGGATAAGGGTTGGGGTAGTTGTATTGCACATAACTACTTGTTGAATGTATTATGCTTATTTTTTGTTTGCCACATTATTCTCCGGTTGAGTGGCCTGATAAATATCAGAAAGCTTAGTTTTTCTTTGAACAAGCATTAATAAGCTCCAAAACGCACTTATTTTTTACATTATCTACATATTTTTCAGGTGTACATGCTGAATTACATTTTTTTGACAAGGAGATCAATTTTCATGTGATTCTTGAGTTATCTAGATGAACTAAAATAACCTTTCATAAATTACGACACATTGAATTCATTTTTCAAGTGGAACTTAAATGTTTATATGCAAAGTCATTTATTTAGTAGCTTTGGCACTTTTGTCCCCAATGAAGTTGTTCATTGTCTAATGAAAATGGTCAAAGGGTTTAACAGCAGTGATTTTTATGGGAGTTGATTGTCTCTCTTTCTAGAGTTGTTTTCCTATAATTTCTACCGATGATAGCTGAAAAAAGTGATTTTTTTAATATTATCCCACAATGCTCTTACAAGTCCCACAACACGAACAAACTAGTAATTATCCTAGGACACTTTACTATTTTATTATTTTTCTATGATCTAAATAGACTCATATATATATATATATATATTAATCAAATCTTCCCTAAATCTGATTGCAATATGTTGTGATTAGTTTAGTGTATTTATACATGATTAAAGATGCTTCAAGAAATATCATGATGCACTCGAAGGTAAGAATTAAACTATACAAAATACACTATTATACATACTTAGGTACATGCATACCATACTTCCTAATCAAACAAAGTCAAATTTATACGTAATGTTTTAATAAAACCAAACCAAATCAAATCAAATAGTTTTATAGTCACTCCTACAACAAAATTAAAAGATGAATGAACTAAAAAAATATGGTAAAATGCACCATTGTGCCTACGTGGGTGCATGCATATCATGCTTCACAATCAAACAAAGTCAAATTTACATGTAATTTTTTAATAAAACTAAACTAAATCAAATCAAATAGTTCATGCATACCAAACTTCCCAATCAAACAAAGTCAAATTTGCATATAACTTTTAATACAACCAAACCAAATCAAATAAAATAATTTCATAGTCACTGCCACAATAAAATTAATAGATAAATGCACCTAAACTATGACACGTGGGTTTTTTTAATTATGAAGTTATAAAGATGAAAAGAAAGCCTACCAAAGAGAAATACTATAGATTTGTTTACAAAAGTGATGTAATAAAAAATATTATGAAAAATTAAAGAAAAAAACAAACATTTATGATAGCTAACCTTACTTGTAAATCAGGACTCTCATCATTGACATACGTGTGATTACTTTTGGATGTGATCATAGTTGACAAATTGCTTGTTTCCTATTGGCTTGTATGACCCGCAATTGTCCATTAAATAGTTTTCCAACCTTTTTAACCAGTTGCTGAAAACTTAGACTATTGGGCACATTTACACTTTTGGGGGCAAATGCTCTATGGAACTATTTGAAGAATGGATGTTTCCATACCGTTGAGACGCTAGAAAAAGAGAGTCTGTTAAATTTTGAACAATAATAGTCTTACGAAAGAACAGAAAGTACATAGAATGTTTTATTCTAAAAATAATAGCAAGAAGAGAGAACGTCAATCAAGTCTGTGTATGCTATGTTATCATGGCCAAATCATTGGCTGTTAGGAACATTCCACAATCCCTGGTCACGAAAACAGTAGCTCAGTGATTGAGTCTACTCTGCAGTAAAGACTTTATAGTAAACAGTCAGTTAACATAAATTAATATTACAAATTGTTAGATATATAAGATTTTTAATATTGAGTGCATAACTCCGTGGTAAAGTATACTCTATAAATAAAACTCTCATATAAATAGTTCAATGATATACCAGTTTACAGTAAAGTTCTCACATAAAAAGTCGACCCATTCATCATTTGACTGAATGTAATATGGTAAATTGTGGGTACGTTCGTTTATTGATTGAATGTAATGTGGTAAACTATGGGGAGTTCGGTAAGTAGATTAACATGCTAACTTTATAAACTGTTCTAGCATACATACGAAGTCCTATTAAAAATTCAGAGGTTTAAGAAAATAAGTTGATGATAAATGACTTTGGAAGCAAATTGGAAGTTATGGGTTCAAGTCTTGAATATTTAAATCGAGACAGGAGAAACCCCTAGCTCAAAAGAGGATGAAGAGGATGAGAATGTCAGTGGCAAAAAAGCTTGACCGTGAATTATGAGCTCTCTTATATAAAGGGTTGGCAGATAAATCACATTTACATTCTATCAATCGATTACAAACGTCCCGGTTTTCAAGGGGGATTAAGTCTCAGGCAAACTAGGCGTAGTTGCCTAGGGCACTCCCGCTTAGGGGGTGCCTAAATTTAGAAATTTCCTTTTTATCGGTTAATTTTATAACTTATCTTTGAAATAATTTATTTGAAGATTTAATATTGATCAACCCATTTATAGATATTATTATATAATAACATAAATTTCACGCATACAAATAAAAAGGTTTTGTAATATTTTTGCAAGTAAAAGGAAATATCACATATTTATAAGCGCATATGATTTTGTTGGTATTATTACCCATTCTCTGATGTAGCTCCAGATTATGTAGGTGTATAATTTGTTCTACAAAAAGGTTAATGTATTATTTATAACGTCATTGGTGTATCTAGTAGAGGTGAGTATAATTGAAAGGAAAAAGTATTTAATTCTCTATTCTTAATTTTTTGGCGGAAATGTCTATTATTTTTTATGGAGGAACTGGTAGGCCTGGTCCAAATACAACTCTTCACAAAACCATGGGAGATACATAAACGTTCTTGTTTCTTTGTAAAAAAATGGTGCTTTATTTTAGGATGGAGTTCCCACACCCCTACTTGATATAGGTAAATAAGACTTCTAAGAAGCCTTGTATAAAATATAGTATTTTTAGCATTCTGAGCATCTCCTACCATTAATTTTTTCCATCCATGGAATATTTTGCATACTTCTCTCATAATTTAATAAGATATTTTTATTATTATTTTATTATGACTATAATGTAAATTTAAAAATACAAGAATATAGGCATATTTTATTTATTTACTTGGTGGAAAAATATTAACTAAAATTGTGAGGAGGGTGTCCACTCAAACTATTGCCTAGGGCACTCCCAACCTTTAATTCTGCTCCGCAAAATTTCACACAACGACAACACAGAAAAAAGACAAAGATAATTTTTTTGACTTGCTTTGACACAACACGACACAACATGTCGTCACAAGGTTACAACCAACACTAGGAACCACTTGTTACGGGGAGACCACAAGGTCAGCACGGAAACGTTCACACCTATCAAGGACAATGTACTCTTCTTTTGACAAGACAACATGGAAGTCCAATCCACATGACACACTCACAAATAGGGCATCCCATGAGGAATTCTTGTTAAATTTTCTTGTTTACTAAAGTGTCTCTTAATTCTTAACTTACGTTCTTATAAAATTTCATGTAATGATTCACACAATTCTTTTCACAAGGGAGAACTTCTTTCTTTTCAACTATTTGACTAAATAGCTTAAGGCCAAGCTTTCTAAACTAGGGATCATCAATTTGATGTCCAAATCTTTCTTATTCATTTGATTTTAGAACATTTTCCATTTCTTACAAGGTTAATTAATCTTATTCAAGCCACTAACACAAGTTCCACACTCTATTGCACAGGTGAAGGCATAAGTTCCGATTGAGGGAAGTACCGCTTAGGGTTCATAACAATAACCTTCTTGTTTAAGGATCAAATTTTGACCTTGCTTAAGAAATATCACCATGAATTAAGGCATGGGTTAACAGAACAGGACAATAGAATTTAGCTTGAGGGTCACATTGTTTACTAACAGTCTTTCATTGAGGTTAGGAGTTTATCAAGATTGGTTAAATGTTCCATCTAGACTTTACTTAATTAAGTTTGACAAAGGAAAACATTCCAAACGATAGAGAGAGATTTAAGGTTTAATTAATCGATTTCCCTCCTACTTATTAAATCCTATCATCTTCTAAAATCTAACCATTGCTTTCACCATGAGGTCATTTAAGATTTCACCATAAAAGGATAATGTTTATTAGCTTGGCTCGAATAAAAATAATAATAATAAGTTATCATATTTCGTTACAAAAGATAGTTTCCTCTTGATTGTTCCAGGTCTCAAAGGTTATCAAGTAGATCACATCTACATTAATATGTTCATATACATAAATTTTGGTTTAACTTTTATCAGGACTATCCAGTTCACTTCATAGTGCTTACAAACTCATTGCTACTAAGCCTTAGGAGGATTTACAACTCAACATTTTAACTCAAGAGCAAAGTTTAACAGTACTCGTTTGCGGAAACAAAACAAGGTTATATCAATTCATTCCAACATGATGCACAAATCAAAGGGACATACCATCTCTATTGAACCATGACTAGGGAGCAAGAGAGTAATAACATGGGACATGCCCCGCTACTATTCTAAGGATTAAAATTCACTAGAATATCCCATAACCAAGCGGTAATCAAATTTCATCTTTCACATGATAACCAAACAAGCCAAAGTTTCAACAGTTACAACAACAATACTCTACAATACATTTACTAGGCACTGACCCTTCTTCTAAAATGTCCAAAGGCCCTTTCCAAATTTTATAACATAATACACATTCGTACAAAGGAACATCATAACCAAGATTGATGCAATAATCTACAAGTCTTTCCATCATCTAACCACGTAAGCCATCTCGCAAATTAATAACTTTGAGTCGAGGTCAGAAACCGAGCAAGATAAGACTATACATAGCAACAATAAGCTACTAGCTAACAATACCATGAAAGGAAACATTCTATTTCAGGAAATGGATCAAAGTTCTAACCTCTAACAACCTTTTGAAACAAGATATAATTTTCAACATATCAACTAAGAAGAAATCCATAAGTTTTAGTTATGAAGAATACCTCGAAAACTACAAAAGTTTGACAACCAAATACGCAAGACTATGAAATTTAAATGATTAGACACAAGAGTTGAGAGTATTAGGATTTCAATTATGTATCCCGTAGATTACGTGATTGAAATCTAAGTGTAACCCATCAATCCACATTCTCAAGGAGAAGTCAAAAGATATAAAACCAGACCCGATCTTAGCTGCCAAAAAGAATATAGTTTTGGAATCGTTCCATAGGGCCATAGGCCTAATAGGCTAGAAATGAACAACGAGGGTAAAACAAAGTTCCATCATGTAATCAAAAAGGTTTAAAGGATGAAAAACTTATATTCAAACCCACAACCATTATATCCTAGGTAATAAGTGACTTCATAGCTAATAAGGATGAGAGGAAAGGACGGTAAGAATGTCCGGAATAGGCATTGCCTAACAGCCTACCTACTGAACATAACCAGGGTCGGAATAGCGACAAGCCTCATTAATACCCAAGTTGAGTAGGCAATCTAGCATTCTAAACACATCCTTTCAATTTTCATAATACTTTAGATTTATAACCCTCCCGTTCTAGAGGAACATAGCCATGAATCTAGACTTGGTTGAAATTTTCCGACGTCCACTCACTTTCTAATATCATAAACGATGTATACAAAGGAAAAGGTCTCTCAACTCTCCTTAATTTACATCTCATCACTAAGTTTATGGTAACCTATGCAGTGATTAAACACATAATATACCATTGAAGATAGATATCCTCCAATAATGAACTTCTATAACGATGTAATTACAATTATTACGTTCGACACAAAACAAACTATTCCATAGCTTCTTTTCCCTTTTGACAACAAAATATATTCACGACCTTCCATCACAATCATTCTAAATTTGCAATGAAAGGTCACTCATCAAGAAGGAAGTACAAAACAAGTTTGACTAAATTAAGGAACTTCATGTTACCTTAAGCAGTTGATGAAAACCTTAACTTTCACGAACCGTGAAAGATATTACCTTACTCCATCAAGGCATTATGTCTATACATAATTAAATCGATCACACAAGGAATCATCAACATACCATATCTTAACACCATAAAGGTCATTAATTTTATCAAATTTTACTCATAGAAAGAGTAGAATCAAAATGGGGTTCTATCAATAATTTATGCCCTTCTATCAACCCAGGACATAATTTCGGTCCAAAACTTCCTCCTTAACAAGCATATATATTGAACTTCTAATTTCCAAAGGCCCTAATAATTTGCACAATACACGAAGTGCATAACCACGCTTATCATAAAAATAATAATAATAATTTAACTGTATGTTTTCCTCTAGGGCAACAACATAACAGGAAACCAATACTAGTCAATACTTTATGAACGTTCTAGGGCGATTACATACCCAGTTTCACAAAAGAAACAACGACATTTTTGCAGAAGGAAGTAACTTTAAAATTATATATATATATATATATATATATATATATATATATATATTTTTTTCATATGATCAATCAAAGCATACACTGCTGAGAACCTTTGTTTGTTTTATATATATAAATGGGTTTGATCACGTCAACAAGAACAACCAACAGAGGCAAATCCGGAAGTAACAAACTGTTAACCATATATTGAACACAAATCCACATAATCACATTATTAAACCAATTTCTAGAAGGAAAAAGTTTCATTTCAAGAGGTTTATTAGATACTAGCATATTATGTATATGGTTAGTCTATCTTGCCTGTTTTAACGCATCCACCAGTCATGAACATCCAGCAGGGACTGCTACAGCCACACGCCTTCCGCTTTATCCTCTGCTTCACTGGTCTTTTCTTGCAATATACCACACCAGGATTCCCTTTTGAAGGCACGACTAGAAGAATGCAATAGGTGGCTGTCCAAACACTAGATTGCTTCAATGCAGCTGCTTTGGGGGTGAGAGTGAACTTTCACCACCTATAGCATCGAGAGCACTTGCCTCTTGCAATGCCTTCGAACACCGACCATGGTTTGAACTCGGGACCCGTCATAAGGGCGGCCATAATGTTACTCGCACATAAGCTAGGCAAAGGCATCTACGGAAAGATGTGTGCATCCTTTTCCTTCATTAGGGTAAACAAGCATCCTAAACTCTCGGATAGAAAACCAATTTATGAGATTATTCCAACAGAAACTTTATGCCTACCAGTCGGTGGAGCACCTAAGTGGAATACTCAATAGAGGAAAAATTGTGTGAAGGTGAAGAAACAGAAGAAATATCTCCATTTCCACGGACTAACAATAACCTTGCAAATGCAATCAATCATCACATCGGTGGCTCTCATCGGACCATCTAGCGAGAGAGTGCATCGCATCCATAACAAGCTATCCTGTCAACTTGCTCTTGTAGCAGAATCATTGTCATTAATAGCGGTATGGAAGAGCAAACGATCTAATAGCTTGTCATCCGCAGTACACTTGTGAACACCGGTAGTTGTTTCCTCGATACAACAACCAATCTTTCCTTCCTCTTGTGATATATGAGGACAACATCAAACTCTCAGTGCAAACAAGATGCAGTGTGTAGCTTGTAAGGTGTGATAATTCCAACAACACCCTTTATGCCTGCCAACATAGTGACTCGTTGAAGATGCTCATTTAATTCAAAGCAAAATGTTCTTCATGAATATTCGATATGAAACAGATCCACACCTATGGGATTCTCTCCCATGAGTTACATCGAAATGTACAGTGAGGCCTCAGATAGAGAGATATCAACAATAAATTTCATCGGGTCTCCCTTATAACACTCAAAGGTTTGCAGCTCTCCTCTCGATTTTGATAAAAATATCTTGAAGGAGAATCCCGAATTTGAAGATGCGATCGACAACGAAAAACGCAACATAGTTGGACATCACTGCTTTGGAAGCGCTCAAAAATGCCTCTACTACTCTGCTAACATGCCTCTTCGCTGCTAATCACGGCTGCGGACAGGTGTTGTGGATCCCCGACAAGAACATGCCTCGCAAAGCCCAAGGAAAAGGAGGTAACACGCTGTTACACTACCATTTTTGAGACCCACGCCCACCGTAACCAACACAACGCTCCTTTCTCCCCCAAACGCATCCAAAACAACAAAAACCACGTCTGCAAAACGAGCTTAGGAGCAGCACGTACAGTGAAGACCATTTTCTTCCCATAGATTTAGCTTCATCTAACCAAATCATATCGAACCCACGTGGCCCGCAGGAGAAAAAGGAAGGCATCAGGAGGAGCCAGGAAGGAAAACGCCTTGGCAGAAGGATTTGATGGCATCTGCGCCCACGCAACAGAAGAAAACGTCTCTCACCCACTCCACGCGCTTCCTCAATATCCAGGAGATCTCACGCGGCTCGAGAGGAGGAAAAATAGGCAAGGACACAAAACAAGTAAGATTTGCAAATCCCAATAAATGAGTCGGCCCCAGTAGGAAGGAGAATTTCAACATGCCAAACTTAATACTCCACCCTCCACGCGGAAAGAGAAAAAAAAGGTGGTGGCCATGAAAACAAGTGGTTTCATTACATTCTCCTCCCCTTAAGAAAGCATCGTCCTCGATGCGACATTACACAGAGGAAAAGAAAAGTGGTACGCTCAAGGATAGATAACAGAGGAAAAAGGCACCCTATGGTTTGAAATTTTAGTTGATTAAAGCACGGTCACAAAGTAGCCTTGGAACATTTGGTAGAAATTTTAACTTTCAATGTTCGTGAAGATTGGCGCTCTTCTTTCTTGTTCATCATTTCATTAGTCTCTTTTCCATTATCATTATTCTTAGTTTAATTTCTTTTAAAAAAAAAAATATCATCATTGAAGAGTTTTGATTTATTCCTTATTGTGGGTGCCCAACATGAACTGCTAACACAACACCCTATCGGTTCACAAGACACTACAGATTCACAAGCACACAAGTATATACTTCAAGATTGTATTACACCACAAAAGGTTACTCAAATACGGAATGGAATAGGCACAGTCCACATAACATAGTACTCATCACACATCAATGACTGACATACAAAATACTCAAACAAAAGAGTACTACAATCCACCAGACATTCCCTCAATTTGCATCAATGAAAGACTCACATAACACCAAACCATGCTACAGGTACATAGTGTCCACAAGGGAATCAATGACATATCCACAACATCACAACACATATCCATCTGACATGAGTAACACATACATCAAAAGACCACTACCAAACATCACAATAACTCAACATATATCCTAAAACATCAACCATACAGACAAATATCATAAGCCTCCCTCAAACTCATGCCTCCCTCAAGCCTCCCTCAAACTCTTATGCCTCCCTCAAGTCTCTTATGCCTCCCTCAAACTCTTGCCTCCCTCTTATGCCTCCCTCAAGTCTCTTATGCCTCCAATCTCTTATGCCTCCTCAAACTCTTATGCCTCCCTCAAGGAGGCCGGTTGACCCTATGGTCCAAGACACATAGAGTTCGAACACTCCTAACCCAAGTGACATAATAATGTGTGGTTCAACAACCCGCTAGTTATATGTACTCCTTGGGGCGTACCCCCATACAACGAAGCGGGTCCATAGGTCCAACCAATCCATGGTGCATCCTATGACCCTATTCCACACATCACGACAATAGAACCAACACAACAATCCAATCCAAAGTGCCAAGTGGCAAAGTACAAGCCTTGGGCAAGGCGGTAAAAATTCCAAATTTAAAAGAAAACCCAAAATCAAGCAAAAATAAATGGCCAAATAGCCATAGTTAGTATCAAAATCCCCATGTTAGTGCCACAAACCAAGGAAATGCCCAAAATTGTAAAGCATTGCAATCAAGAAAAGCTCTTTGGTCCTTACAAAATAAAAAAAAAAAAGCTCAATTACGAATAAAATCAACTTATAATGATGTCACATTACGATAAACGTGTGGCCTTATCTAGCCACCAAAGGGTACTCAACGAGTTGCTAGCACTCGGAACATCGAGCCTCACTCGTAAAATACATATCAATAATACAACCGTCATCACCTCCATCTGAATCATCCCGCCACCACTTCGACAAGGCTAAACATAGTCATAGATACACTAAGGTTGCATACATACAACCACATAGGAGAGAGGAAAGAATCACATGTTATCTACTAAACCGAGTTTTGACTCGAGTTATTGACCCATGGTACACCATTCCTCACTCTCAACATACACTTCTACCGATTTCCCTCGGGGTTAGTTAGCGTAAGGTTCAACATAACATAACATACAACATCACTAACATAACGGTGGCACACACATAACTACCATAACGTCTCACGTATGGTATGTATACAGGTAGATCACAATCATACATTCACTGAGTGTAACACATCACTTTACCACATTCTGCACCCAAAGTGCAAGCACCATACGATAGGGTTCATACACTCACCGTATGACCCAAAATCACAACATGAAGCATTACATATTTGCACAGTCATACATACGATGAACATAGTACATCTCAACATAACATCTATTGCTACATAACAAGGTGGTACACACATTTCTTCAAACATGGTAAAAACATCATGATACAACTCATTTCTTTTAACATCAAACTAGTCATACAACACATTGATACACCCACATATCACAATATGTCACAATGCTCTAACACTATGTCATCCACTTTATAATTCTTTTCACACATCACAAACAACAATTCACACGTGAACTCTTCATAGAATCCACAAGAAGGAGAGAGAATACTCCCATCCCAACATATCAACATGATGACAAACACGCACAAGGTGACATACACATCATGTGCGTTCACAATATCACAATTACGACAATAATCACATCACGTTTAAAGCACATTACTCTTCCAATATCTACCACCATCATGCAACATCATCATCATCATCGCATATCATCATGTAACACCACCACCACCATGTAACATCATCATATAACACCAATCCGGCCCATAGGTTCGAGAGCATGAACCTATGCTCTGATACCAAGTGTAACGACCCAAAATTTCACACAACGACAACACACGGAAAAAAAGCGGATAAATTTTTTTTTTTTGACTTGCTTTGACACAACACGACACAACATGTCGTCACCAAGGTTACAACCAACACTAGGAACCACTTGTTACAAGGGGAGACCACAAGGTCGAGCACGGAAACGTTCACACCTATCAAGGACAATGTACTCTTCTTTTGACAAGACAACATGGAAGTCCAATCCACATGACACACTCACAGCTAGGGCATCCCATGAGAAATTTCTTGTTAAATTTTCTTGTTTACTAAAGTGTCTCTTAATTCTTAACTTACGTTCTTATAAAATTTCATGTAATGATTCACACAATTCTTTTCACAAGGGAGAACTTCTTTCTTTTCAACTGTTTGACTAAATAGCTTAAGGCCAAGCTTTCTAAACTAGGATCATCAATTTGATGTCCAAATCTTTCTTATTCATTTGATTTTAGAACATTTTCCATTTCTTACAAGGTTAATTAATCTTATTCAAGCCACTAACACATGTTCCACACCTCTATTACACAGGTGAAGGCATAAGTTCCGATTGAGGGAAGTACCGCTTAGGGTTCATAACAATAACCTTCTTGTTTAAGGATCAAATTTTGACCTTGCTTAAGAAATATCACCATGAATTAAGGCATGGGTTAACAGAACAGGACAACAGAATTTAGCTTCAGGGTCACATTGTTTACTATCAATCTTTCATTGAGGTTAAGAGTTTATCAAGATTGGTTAAATGTTCCATCTAGACTTTACTTAATTAAGTTTGACAAAGGAAAACATTCCAAACGATAGAGAGAGATTTAAGGTTTAATTAATCGATTTCCCTCCTACTTATTAAATCCTATCATCTTCTAAAATCTAACCATTGCTTTCACCATGAGGTCATTTAAGATTTCACCATAAAAGGATAATGTTTATTAGCTTGGCTCGAATAAAAATAATAATAATAAGTTATCATATTTCGTTACAAAAGATAGTTTCCTCTTGATTGTTCCAGGTCTCAAAGGTTATCAAGTAGATCACATCTACATTAATATGTTCATATACATAAATTTTGGTTTAACTTTTATCAGGACTATCCAGCTCACTTCATAGTGCTTACAAACTCATTACTACTAAGCCTTAGGAGGATTTACAACTCAACATTTTAACTCAAGAGCAAAGTTTAACAGTACTCGTTTGCGGAAACAAAACAAGGTTATATCAATTCATTCCAACATGATGCACAAATCAAAGGGACATACCATCTCTATTGAACCATGACTAGGGAGCAAGAGAGTAATAACATGGGACATGCCCGCTACTATATCTAAGGATTAAAATTCACTAGAATATCCCATAACCAAGCGGTAATCAAATTTCATCTTTCACATGATGACCAAACAAGCCAAAGTTTCAACAGATACAACAACAATACTCTACAATACATTTACTAGGCACTGACCCTTCTTCTAAAATGTCCAAAGGCCCTTTCCAAATTTTATAACATAATACACATTCGTACAAAGGAACATCATAACCAAGATTGATGCGATAATCTACAAGTCTTTCCATCATCATCTAACCACGTAAGCCATCTGCAACAATTAATAACTTTGAGTCGGTTCACGAAATCGAGCAAGATAAGACTATACATAGCAACAATAAGCTACTAGCTAACAAAATCATGAAAGGAAACATTCTAATTCAGGAAATGGATCAAAGTTCTAACCTCTAACAACCTTTTGAAACAAGATATAATTTTCAACATATCAACTAAGAAGAAATCCATAAGTTTTAGTTATGAAGAATACCTCGAAAACTACAAAAGTTTGACAACCAAATACGCAAGACTATGAAATTTAAATGATTAGACACAAGAGTTGAGAGTATTAGGATTTCAAATATGTGATCCCGTAGATTACGTGATTGAAATCTAAAGGTGTAACCCATCAATCCACATTCTCAAGGAGAAGTCAAAGATTAAAACCGGACCGATCTTAGCTGCCAAAAAGAATATAGTTTTGGAATCGTTCTGTAGGGCCATAGGCCTAATAGGCTAGAAATGAACAACGAGGGTAAAACAAAGTTCCATCATGTAATCAAAAAGGTTTAAAGGATGAAAAACTTATATTCAAACCCACAACCATTATATCCTAGGTAATAAGTGACTTCATAGCTAATAAGGATGAGAGGAAAGGACGGTAAGAATGTCCGGAATAGGCATTGCCTAACAACCTACTCTACTGAACATAACCAGGGGTCGGAATAGCGACAAGCCTCATTAATACCCAAGTTGAGTAGGCAATCTAGCATTCTAAACACATCCTTTCAATTTTCATAATACTTTAGATTTATAACCCTCCCGTTCTAGAGGAACATAGCCATGAATCTAGACTTGGTTGAAATTTTCCGACGTCAACTCACTTTCTAATATCATAAACGATGTATACAAAGGAAAAGGTCTCTCAACTCTCCTTAATTTACATCTCATCACTAAGTTTATGGTAACCTATGCAGTGATTAAACACATAATATACCATTGAAGATAGATATCCTCCAATAACGAACTTCTATAACGATGTAATTACAATTATTACGTTTGACACATAAACAAACTATTCCATAGCTTCTTTTCCCTTTTGACAACAAAATATATTCACGACCTTCCATCACAATCATTCTAAATTTGCAATGAAAGGTCACTCATCAAGAAGGAAGTACAAAACAAGTTTGACTAAATTAAGGAACTTCATGTTACCTTAAGCAGTTGATGAAAACCTTAACTTTCACGAACCGTGAAAGATATTACCTTACTCCATCAAGGCATTATGTCTATACATGATTAAATCGATCACACAAGGAATCATCAACATACCATATCTTAACACCATAAAGGTCATTAATTTTATCAAATTTTACTCATAGAAAGAGTAGAATCAAAATGGGGTTCTATCAATAATTTATGCCCTTCTATCAACCCAGGACATAATTTCGGTCCAAAACTTCCTCCTTAACAAGCATATATATTGAACTTCTAATTTCCAAAGGCCCTAATAATTTGCACAATACACGAAGTGCATAATCACGCTTATCATAAAAATAATAATAATAATTTAACTGTATGTTTTCCTCTAGGGCAACAACATAACAGGAAACCAATACTAGTCAACGCTGCAACGTTCTAGGGGCGATTACATACCCAGGTTCACAAAAGAAACAACGACATTTTTGCAGAAGGAAGTAACTTTAAAATTATATATATATATATATATATATATATATATATATATATATTTTCATATGATCAATCAAAGCATACACTGGGAACCTTTGTTTGTTTTATATATATAAATGGGTTTGATCACGTCAACAAGAACAACCAACAGAGGCAAATCCAGAAGTAACAAACTGTTAACCATATATTGAACACAAATCCACATAATCACAGATTTAAACCAATTTCTAGAAGGAAAAAGTTTCATTTCAAGAGGTTTATTAGATACTAGCATATTATGTATATGGTTAGTCTATCTTGCCTGTTTTAACGCATCCACCAGTCGTGAACATCCAGCAGGGACTGCTACAGCCACACGCCTTCCGCTTTATCCTCTGCTTCACTGGTCTTTTCTTGCAATATACCACACCAGGATTCCCTTTTGAAGGCACGACTAGAAGAATGCAATAGGTGGCTGTCCAAACACTAGATTGCTTCAATGCAGCTGCTTTGGGGGTGAGAGTCGAATGACCTCTCACACATGAGCCTATAGCATCTAGCCAAGATCTGGCTTTTCACTTGACCATGGTTTGAATCTCGGACACAAGACAAATACCCGTATAAGGGCAGCTCCTAGTAGTACTCGGCACAAAGCTAGGCAAGGCTTGCGGTAAAGATGTGTGCATCCTTTTCCTTCCTCATTAGGGTAAATCAAGCTCCTACAAACTGATTTGACATAAAAACCAATTTATGAGAAGACAGAGGCCGTAGTCGGTGGAGCAATGAAGTGGAATAACTCAACGGAGGTAAAAATTGTGTGAAGAAGCGACATAAATAGAAAATTGAAATATCTCCATTTCCACAGACCACAACAACCTTGCATTGCAATCATCATCACACGGTGGCTCTCATCGGACCATCTAGCGAGAGTGCAGTGTGCATCGTAAATTATATCGAACTTGCTCTTGGTAACAGAATCATTGTCATTAATAGCGGGGAAGAGCAGATCGATCCAATAGCTTCATCAAACATCACTGTGAACACCGGTAGTTGTTGTTTCTCGACATACAACAACCAATCTTTCCTTCCTCTTGTGATATATGAGGACAACATCAAACTCTCGGTGCAAATAAAGATGCAGTCTGTGTAGCTTGTAAGGTGTGATAATTCCAATACACCCTTTATGCTTTGCCAACATAGTGACTTCGTTGAAGATGCTCATATAATTGCAAAGCAAAATGTGCTTCATGAATATTTTGATATGAAAGCAGATCCACACCTATGGGATTCTCTCCCATGAGTTACATCGAACGCAAGTAAGGTCTCGATAGAGAATCTAACGTAAATAAATTTCATCGGGTCTCTGGTAACACTCACTGCTCACTTGTCACTTAATCGATTTTGATAAAAATATTTTTGAAGGAGAATCCCGAATTTGAAGATGCAATCGACAAAATGAACCGAATGCAACATAGTTGGACAGCATTGCCTTCTTATTGGAAGCGCTCAAAAATGCCTCTACTACTCTGTGACATGCACTGCGTCTGCTTTGCTAATCACGCATTGCGGGGCAGTGTTGTGGATCCCCGAGGCAGAACATGCCTCGCTTTACACCCAAGGGAAAAGGAGGTAACACACACCGCTCACTGTTACACTACTTGCACTTATCTATAACTAACCATATCTAACCTTGGCTGACGCTTCCGGCAACAAAAGAAAGAATCAACGCTCCTTTCTCCCCAAGCGCATCCGATCAACAACAACAATGTTAGTTTCACCACGTCTCCTCCCGAGCTTACTTCCAACACGTAAAGGTGAAGACCATTTTTTACATTAGATTGTAGCTTCATCTAACCATCATTCTCGAACCCACGCAAGCATTGCAGGAGAAATCGAAGGCACCACGGCAGGAGCCGGGAAGGAAAATGCCTTCTCTCTGGGGCTGGTTTTTCAAGTTTACCTCTTTGCCATTGCCCATTCAGCATAGGAAGAACAGCCAAGAAAAATGAACACCACTCCACGCGTAGAATATCCAAAGGGCCCATGATCTCACGTGGCTCGAGAAATTTTTGAGGAAAAAAGGAGACAATTGAAGGAGGATCAAGTAAGATTAAGCCGAACACGCAAATCAAAATAAATGACTCCCATTCCTCACGGGAAAGCTCAACATGCCAAACTTAATACTCCACCCTCCACGCATGCTACGGGTGGTTGAGACAAGGCGATGGTGAGGCAGTGAAAAGTAGGTTGGGGGGCATTACATTCTCCTCCCTTAAGAAAGCATCATCCTCGATGCGACATTACACAGAGGAAAGGAAAAAAAAGTCCAACAAGGGATGATAAAAAAAACACACCCTATGGTTTAAATTTTAGTTGATTAAAGCACGGTCACAAAGTAGCCTTAGGAACATTTGGTAGAAATTTTAACTTTCAAGGTTACGTGAAGATTGGCGTTCTTTCTTGTTCATCATTTCATTAGTCTCTTTCATTATCATTATTCTTAGTTTAATTTCTTTTAAAAAAAAAAAATTTCATCATTGAAGAGTTTTGATTTATTCCTTATTGTGGGTGCCCAACATGAACTGTTAACACAACACCCTATCGGTTCACAAGACACTACAGATTCACAAGCACACAAGTATATACTTCACGATTGTATTACACCACAAAAGGTACTCAAATACGGAATGGAATAGGCACAGATCCACATAACATAGTACTCATCACACATCAATGACTCGACATACAAAATACTCAAACAAAAGAGTACTACAATCCACCGACATTCCCTCAATTTGCATCAATGAAAGACTCACATAACACCAAACCATGCTACAGGTACATAGTGTCCACAAGGGAATCAATGACATAACCACAACATCACAACACATATCCATCTGACATGAGTAACACATACATCAAAAGACCACTACCAAACATCACAATAACTCAACATATATCCTGAAACATCAACCATACAGACACATATCATAAGCCTCCCTCAAACTCTTATGCCTCCCTCAAACTCTTATGCCTCCTCTCTTATGCCTCCCTCAAACTCTTATGCCTCCCTCAAACTCTTATGCCTCCCTCAAGTCTCTTATGCCTCCCTCAAACTCTTATGCCTCCCTCAAACTCTTATGCCTCCCTCAATCTCTTATGCCTCCCTCAAACTCTTATGCCTCCCTCAAGGAGGCCGGTTGACCCTATGGTCCAAGACACATAGAGTTCGAACACTCCTAACCCAAGTGACATAATAACGCGTGGTTCAACAACCCGCTAGTTATATGTACTCCTTGGGGCGTACCCCCATACAACGAAGCGGGTCCATAGGTCCAACCAATCCATGGTGCATCCCATGACCCTATTCCACACATCACGACAATAGAACCAGCACAACAATCCAATCAAAGTGCCAAGTGGCAAAGTACAAGCCTTGGGCAAGGCGGTAAAAATTCCAAATTTAAAAGAAGACCCCAAATCAAGCTAAAATAAATGGCCAAATAGCCAAAGTTAGTATCAAAATCCCCATGTTAGTGCCACAAACCAAGGAAATGCCCAAAATTGTAAAGCATTGCAATCAAGAAAAGCTGCTGGTCCTTACAAAATAAAGAAAAAAAAATCAATTACGAATAAAATCAACTTATAATAATGTCACATTACGATAACTGTGTGGCCTTATCTAGCCACCAAAGGGTACTCAACGAGTTGCTAGCACTCGGAACATCGAGCCTCAACTCGTAAAATACATATCAATAATACAACTGTCATCACCTCCATCTGAATCATCCCGCCACCACTTCGACAAGGCTAAACATAGTCATAGATACACTAAGGTTGCATACATACAACCACATAGGGAGAGAGGAAAGAATCACATGTTATCTACTAAACCGAGTTTTGACTCGAGTTATTGACCCATGGTACACCATTCCTCACTCTCAACATACACTTCTACCGATTTCCCTCAGGATCGGTTAGCGTAAGGTTCACAACATAACATAACAACATCACTAACATAACGGTGGCACACACATAACTACCATAACGTCTCACGTATGGTATGTATACAAGGTAGATCACAATCATACATCCACAGAGTGTAACATCACTTTACCACATTCTGCACCCAAAGTGCAATCACCATACGATAGGGTTCATACACTCACCGTATGACCCAAAATCACAACATGAAGCATTACATATTTGCACAAATCATACATACGATGAACATAGTACATCACAACATAACATCCATTGCTACATAACAAGGTGGTACACACATTTCTTCAAAACATGGTAAAAACATCATGATACAACTCATTTCTTTTAACATCAAACTAGTCATACAACACATTGATACACCCACATATCACAATATGCCACAATGCTCCAACACTACGTCATCCACATTATAATTCTTTTCACACATCACAAACAGTAATTCACAAGTGAACTCTTTCTAGAATCCACAAGAAGGAGAGAGAATACTCCCATCCCAAACATATCAACATGATGACAAACACGCACTAAGTGACATACACATCACGTGCGTTCACAATATCACAATTACGACAATAATCACATCACGTTTAAAGCACATTACTCTTCCAATATCTACCACCATCATGCAACATCATCATCATCATGCAGTATCATCATGTAACACCACCACCACCATGTAACAACATCATCATATAACACCAATCCGGCCCATAGGTTCGAGAGCATGAACCTATGCTCTGATACCAAAGTGTAACGACCCAAAATTTCACACAACGACAACACAGGGAAAAAAGACAAGATAATTTTTTTTTTTTGACTTGCTTTGACACAACACGACACAACATGTCGTCACAAGGTTACAACCAACACTAGGAACCACTTGTTACGGGGAGACCACAAGGTCAGCACGAGAACGTTCACACCTATCAAGGACAATGTACTCTTCTTTTGACAAGACAACATGGAAGTCCAATCCACATGACACACTCACATTTAGGGCATCCCATGAGAATTCTTGTTAAATTTTCTTGTTTACTAAAGTGTCTCTTAATTCTTAACTTACGTTCTTATAAAATTTCATGTAATGATTCACACAATTCTTTTCACAAGGGAGAACTTCTTTCTTTTCAACTGTTGACTAAATAGCTTAAGGCCAAGCTTTCTAAACTGGGATCATCAATTTGATGTCCAAATCTTTCTTATTCATTTGATTTTAGAACATTTTCCATTTCTTACAAGGTTAATTAATCTTATTCAAGCCACTAACACAAGTTCCACACCTCTGTTGCACAGGTGAAGGCATAAGTTCCGATTGAGGGAAGTACCGCTTAGGGTTCATAACAATAACCTTCTTGTTTAAGGATCAAATTTTGACCTTGCTTAAGAAATATCACCATGAATTAAGGCATGGGTTAACGAGAATGAGGACAACGAATTTAGCTTGAGGGTCACATTGTTTACTATCAATCTTTTATTGAGGTTAAGGGTTTATCAAGATTGGTTAAATGTTCCATCTAGACTTTACTTAATTAAGTTTGACAAAGGAAAACATTCCAAACGATAGAGAGATTTAAGGTTTAATTAATCGATTTCCCTCCTACTTATTAAATCCTATCATCTTCTAAAATCTAACCATTGCTTTCACCATGAGGTCATTTAAGATTTCACCATAAAAGGATAATGTTTATTAGCTTGGCTCGAATAAAAAAATAATAATAAGTTATCATATTTCGTTACAAAAGATAGTTTCCTCTTGATTGTTCCAGGTCTCAAAGGTTATCAAGTAGATCACATCTACATTAATATGTTCATATACATAAATTTTGGTTTAACTTTTATCGGGACTATCCAGACTCACTTCATAGTGCTTACAAACTCATTGCTACTAAGCCTTAGGAGGATTTACAACTCAACATTTTAACTCAAGAGCAAAGTTTAACGATTACTCGTTTGCGGAAACAAAACAAGGTTATATCAATTCATTCCAACATGATGCACAAATCAAAGGGACATACCATCTCTATTGAACCATGACTAGGGAGCAAGAGAGTAATAACATGGGACATGCCCCATTCTACTATTCTAAGGATTAAAATTCACTAGAATATCCCATAACCAAGCGGTAATCAAATTTCATCTTTCACATGATAACCAAACAAGCCAAAGTTTCAATGATTCTGACAACAATACTCTACATACATTTACTAGGCACTGACCCTTCTTCTAAAATGTCCAAAGGCCCTTTCCAAATTTTATAACATAATACACATTCGTACAAAGGAACATCATAACCAAGATTGATGCAATAATCTACAAGTCTTTCCATCATCTAACCACGTAAGCCATCTGCAACAATTAATAACCTGAGTCAGTTCGCGAGAACTGAGCAAGATAAGACTATACATAGCAACAATAAGCTACTAGCTAACAATACCATGAAAGGAAACATTCTATTTCAGGAAATGGATCAAAGTTCTAACCTCTAACAACCTTTTGAAACAAGATATAATTTTCAACATATCAACTAAGAAGAAATCCATAAGTTTTAGTTATGAAGAATACCTCGAAAACTACAAAAGTTTGACAACCAAATACGCAAGACTATGAAATTTAAATGATTAGACACAAGAGTTGAGAGTATTAGGATTTCAATTATGTGATCCCGTAGATTACGTGATTGAAATCTAAGGTGTAACCCATCAATCCACATTCTCAAGGAGAAGTCAAAAGATTAAAACCAGACCCGATCTTAGCTGCCAAAAAGAATATAGTTTTGGAATCGTTCCGTAGGGCCATAGGCCTAATAGGCTAGAAATGAACAACGAGGGTAAAACAAAGTTCCATCATGTAATCAAAAAGGTTTAAAGGATGAAAAACTTATATTCAAACCCACAACCATTATATCCTAGGTAATAAGTGACTTCATAGCTAATAAGGATGAGAGGAAAGGACGGTAAGAATGTCCAGAATAGGCATTGCCTAACAGCCTACCTACTGAACATAACCAGGGTCGGAATAGTGACAAGCCTCATTAATACCCAAGTTGAGTAGGCAATCTAGCATTCTAAACACATCCTTTCAATTTTCATAATACTTTAGATTTATAACCCTCCCGTTCTAGAGGAACATAGCCATGAATCTAGACTTGGTTGAAATTTTCCGACGTCAACTCACTTTCTAATATCATAAACGATGTATACAAAGGAAAAGGTCTCTCAACTCTCCTTAATTTACATCTCATCACTAAGTTTATGGTAACCTATGCAGTGATTAAACACATAATATACCATTGAAGATAGATATCCTCCAATAACGAACTTCTATAACGATGTAATTACAATTATTACGTTCGACACAAAAACAAACTATTTCATAGCTTCTTTTCCCTTTTGACAACAAAATATATTCACGACCTTCCATCACAATCATTCTAAATTTGCAATGAAAGGTCACTCATCAAGAAGGAAGTACAAAACAAGTTTGACTAAATTAAGGAACTTCATGTTACCTTAAGCAGTTGATGAAAACCTTAACTTTCACGAACCGTGAAAGATATTACCTTACTCCATCAAGGCATTATGTCTATACATAATTAAATCGATCACACAAGGAATCATCAACATACCATATCTTAACACCATAAAGGTCATTAATTTTATCAAATTTTACTCATAGAAAGAGTAGAATCAAAATGGGGTTCTATCGATAATTTATGCCCTTCTATCGACCCGGGACATAATTTCGGTCCAAAACTTCCTCCTTAACAAGCATATATATTGAACTTCTAATTTCCAAAGCCCTAATAATTTGCACAATACGAAGTGCATAATCACGCTTATCATAAAAAAAAATAATAATAATTTAACTGTATGTTTTCCTCTAGGGCAACAACATAACAGAAACCAATACTAGTCAACGCTTTATGCAACGTTCTAGGGCGATTACATACCCGGGTTCACCAAAGAAACAACGACATTTTTGCGAAGGAAGTAACTTTAAAATTATATATATATATATATATATATATATATATAATATATATATATTTTCATATGATCAATCAAAGCATACACCTTTGGAACCTTTGTTTGTTTTATATATATAAATGGGTTTGATCACGTCAACAAGAACAACAACCAAGAGGCAAATCCGAGAAGTAACAAACTGTTAACCATATATTGAACACAAATCCACATAATCACATATTTAAACCAATTTCTAGAAGGAAAAAGTTTCATTTCAAGAGGTTTATTAGATACTAGCATATTATGTATATGGTTAGTCTATCTTGCTGTTTTAACGCATCCACCGGTCGTGAACATCCGGAGGAGGACTGCTACTGACCACACGCCCTCCGCTTTATCCTCTGCTTCACTGGTCTTTTCTTGCAATATACACACCAGGATTCCCTTTTGAAGGCACGACTAGAAGAATGCAATAGGTGGCTGTCCAAACACTAGATTGCTTCAATGCAGCTGCTTTGGGGGTGAGAGAATGAACTTCACATGACCTATAGCATCGCCGAGAGATCTGATTTTCCTCTTGCAATGCCTTCGAATCTGTATCAGTAACCAAATACCCGTCATAAGGGCAGGCCCTAGTAGTACTCAGCACATAAGCTAGGCAAGGCTTGCAGTAAAGATGTGTGCATCGGGTTTGCACAACTTCATTAGGGTAAACAAGCTGCCTACAAACTGGATAGAAAACCAATTTATGAGAAGACAGAGGCCGTAGTCGGTGGAGCAGCTGAAGTGGAATAACTCAACGGAGGTAAAAATTGTGTGAAGGCGACGAAACAGAAGAAATATCTCCATTTCCACAGACAACAGCAACCTTGCCAGCAATCATCACATCAGTGGCTCTCATCAGACCATCTAGCAGAGAGTGCCTGCATCCGTACAAGCTATCGAACTTGCTCTTGGTAACAAAATCATTGTCATTAATAGCAGGGAAGAGCAGCGATCCAATAGCTTGCATCTGGTACAGCCTGTGAACACCGGTAGTTGTTTCCTCGAATCTGACAACCAATCTTTCCTTCCTCTTGTGATATATGAGGACAACATCAAACTCTCGGTGCAAAGCTTGATCTGAGTTTGTAGCTTGTAAGGTGTGATAATTCCAACAGCACCCTTTATGCCTGCCAACATAGTGACTCGTTGAAGATGCTCATATAATTGCAAAGCAAAATGTGCTTCATGAATATTCTGATATGAAACAGATCCACGCCTATGGGATTCTCTCCCATGAGTTACATCGAACAACAAGTAAGGTCTCAATAGAGAATCTCTGTAATAAATTTCATCGGGTCTCCTGGTAACACTCACACTGTCACTTAATCGATTTTGATAAAAATATCTTGAAGGAGAATCCTGAATTTGAAGATGCATTCGACAACTAACGACCAACACATAGTCATAGTTGGACAGCCTGCTGTTGGAAATTCATTGGAAGCGCTCAAAATGCCTCTACTACTCTGCTGAACATGCTGCTTTGCTGGCTAATCACGGTTGCGGGACAAGTGTTCCCCAAACAAGAACATGCCTCGCATGGCACACCAGAGGAAAGGAGGTAACACACTGTACACTGGCTTGCTACTTTACTATCTATAACCACCATATCTAACCCATGGCTGGCGCATGGCTGGAACAAGACTTCCAGTCAGGCCAAGAAACGCCGGTGAAGACAACGCTCCTTTCTCCCCACATGAAACTTGCATCTCAAAGACAACAACAACTTCTTCCATGTTAGTTTCCAGGAGCTGGAGCACTTTCAAAAAGCACGGTGAAGACCATTTTCTTTAGCTTGTAGCTTCATCTAACCATCATATCGAATTCTCAACACGTCGCGTGCACACGGGGGAGAAAGGAAGGCGTCCAGGAGCCAGAAGGAAAACGAGGCACATCTCTCTCTGAGAAGGATTTTTCATGGTTTCCTCCCCCCTTAACAGCAGGAACAAGGAAAATGTCTCTCACCCACTCCACTCCCACGCAGAATATCAAAGGAGATCTCACGGATCTTTGCTCTGAGAGGCGGAGGAGGCCACAAAGCATAGGCGATCGACAAGAAAAAAGTAAGATTTGCAAATCAGATTATGGCAAATGAAAATGTGGCCAGGCCCACTCCCATCTCCCTCACGCAAGAGAAAACTTAATAAACATGGGCCTGGTTTTCCACCCTCACGAGAAAAAGAGGTGGCCAAGGTGGCGGTGGGAGCGAAGGTAGGGTTGGGGAGGTCCAGATGCACATTCTCCTCCCCTTAAGAAAGCATCGTCCTCGATGCGACATTACACAGAGGAAAAAAAAAAGTGCAACAAGGGATAGATACAAGAAGAAAAAACACACCCCTATGGTTTAAAATTTTAGTTGATTAAAGCACGGTCACAAAGTAGCCTTAGGAACATTTGGTAGAAATTTTAACTTTCAATGTTCTGTGAAGATTGGCAGTTCTTTCTTGTTCATCATTTCATTAGTCTCTTTTCATTATCATTATTTCTAGTTTTAGTTTCTTTTAAAAAAATTCATCATTGAAGAGTTTTGATTTATTCCTTATTGTGGGTGCCCAACATGAACTGCTAACACAACACCCTATCAGGTTCACAAGACACTACAGATTCACAAGCACACAAGTATATACTTCACGATTGTATTACACCACAAAAGGTTACTCAAATACGGAATGGAATAGGCACAGTCCACATAACATAGTACTCATCACACATCAATGACTGACATACAAAATACTCAAACAAAGAGTACTACAATCCACCAGACATTTCCTCAATTTGCATCAATGAAAGACTCACATAACACCAAACCATGCTACAGGTACATAGTGTCCACAAGGGAATCAATGACATAACCACAACATCACAACACATATCCATCTGACATGAGTAACACATACATCAAAAGACCACTACCAAACATCACAATAACTCAACATATATCCTGAAACATCAACCATACACACAAATATCATAAGCCTCCCTCAAACTCTTATGCCTCCCTCAAGTCTCTTATGCCTCCCTCAAACTCTTATGCCTCCCTCAAACTCTTATGCCTCCCTCAAGCTCTTATGCCTCCCTCAAGTCTCTTATGCCTCCCTCAAACTCTTATGCCTCCCTCGAGTCTCTTATGCCTCCCTCGAAGCTCTTATGCTCCCTCGGGAGGCCGGTTGACCCTATGGTCCAAGACACATAGAGTTCGAACACTCCTAACCCAAGTGACATAATAACGTGTGGTTCAACAACCCGCTAGTTATATGTACTCCTTGGGGCGTACCCCCATACAACGAAGCGGGTCCATAGGTCCAACCAATCCATGGTGCATCCTATGACCCTATTCCACACATCACGACAATAGAACCAGCACAACAATCCAATCAAAGTGCCAAGTGGCAAAGTACAAGCCTTGGGCAAGGCGGTAAAATTCCAAATTTAAAAGAAGACCCCAAATCAAGCTAAAATAAATGGCCAAATAGCCATAGTTAGTATCAAAATCCCCATGTTAGTGCCACAAACCAAGGAAATGCCCAAAATTGTAAAGCATTGCAATCAAGAAAAGCTGCTGGTCCTTACAAAATAAAGAAAAAATCAATTACGAATAAAATCAACTTATAATGATGTCACATTACGATAACTGTGTGGCCTTATCTAGCCACCAAGGGGTACTCAACGAGTTGCTAGCACTCGGAACATCGAGCCTCGGCTCATAAAATACATATCAATAATACAAGCTGTCATCACCTCCATCTGAATCATCCCGCCACCACTTGACAAGCTAAACATAGTCATAGATACACTAAGGTTGCATACATACAACCACATAGGAGAGAGGAAAGAATCACATGTTATCTACTAAACCAGAGTTTTGACTCGAGTTATTGACCCATGGTACACCATTCCTCACTCTCAACATACACTTCTACCGATTTCCCTCAGGATCGGTTAGCGTAAGGTTCACAACATAACATGTACAACATCACTAACATAACGGTGGCACACACATAACTACCATAACGTCTCACGTATGGTATGTATACAGGGTAGATCACGATCATACATTCACTGAGTGTAATACATCACTTTACCACATTCTGCACCCAAAGTGCAATCACCATACGATAGGGTTCATACACTCACCGTATGACCCAAAATCACAACATGAAGCATTACATATTTGCAATCATACATACGATGAACATAGTACATCACAACATAACATCCATTGCTACATAACAAGGTGGTACACACATTTCTTCAAAACATGGTAAAAACATCATGATACAACTCATTTCTTTTAACATCAATCTAGTCATACAACACATTGATACACCCACATATCACAATATGTCACAATGCTCCAACACTATGTCATCCACATTATAATTCTTTTCACACATCACAAACAATAATTCACACATGAACTCTTCATAGAATCCACAAGAAGGAGAGAGAATACTCCCATCCCCAACATATCAACATGATCACAAACACGCACAAGGTGACATACACATCATGTGCGTTCACAATATCACAATTACGACAATAATCACATCACGTTTAAAGCACATTACTCTTCCAATATCTACCACCATCATGCAACATCATCATCATCATGCAGTATCATCATGTAACACCACCACCACCATGTAACATCATCATATAACACCAATCCGGCCCATAGGTTCGAGAGCATGAACCTATGCTCTGATACCAAAGTGTAACGACCCAAAATTTCACACACACGACAACACGGTGAAATACAGGATAATTTTTTTTTTTGACTTGCTTTGACACAACACGACACAACATGTCGTCACAAGGTTACAACCAACACTAGGAACCACTTGTTACGGGGAGACCACAAGGTCAGCACGGAAACGTTCACACCTATCAAGGACAATGTACTCTTCTTTTGACAAGACAACATGGAAGTCCAATCCACATGACACACTCACATTTAGGGCATCCCATGAGAATTCCTTGTTAAATTTTCTTGTTTACTAAAGTGTCTCTTAATTCTTAACTTACGTTCTTATAAAATTTCATGTAATGATTCACACAATTCTTTTCACAAGGGAGAACTTCTTTCTTTTCAACAGTTGACTAAATAGCTTAAGGCCAAGCTTTCTAAACTGGGATCATCAATTTGATGTCCAAATCTTTCTTATTCATTTGATTTTAGAACATTTTCCATTTCTTACAAGGTTAATTAATCTTATTCAAGCCACTAACACAAGTTCCACACCTCTGTTGCACAGGTGAAGGCATAAGTTCCGATTGAGGAAGTACCAGCTTAGGGTTCATAACAATAACCTTCTTGTTTAAGGATCAAATTTTGACCTTGCTTAAGAAATATCACCATGAATTAAGGCATGGGTTAACAGAACAGGACAACAGAATTTAGCTTCAGGGTCACATGGTTTACTATCCGTCTTTTATTGAGGTTAAGGGTTTATCAAGATTGGTTAAATGTTCCATCTAGACTTTACTTAATTAAGTTTGACAAAGGAAAACATTCCAAACGATAGAGAGATATTTAAGGTTTAATTAATCGATTTCCCTCCTACTTATTAAATCCTATCATCTTCTAAAATCTAACCATTGCTTTCACCATGAGGTCATTTAAGATTTCACCATAAAAGGATAATGTTTATTAGCTTGGCTCGAATAAAAAAATAATAATAAGTTATCATATTTCGTTACAAAAGATAGTTTCCTCTTGATTGTTCCAGGTCTCAAAGGTTATCAAGTAGATCACATCTACATTAATATGTTCATATACATAAATTTTGGTTTAACTTTTATCAGGACTATCCAGCTCACTTCATAGTGCTTACAAACTCATTGCTACTAAGCCTTAGGAGGATTTACAACTCAACATTTTAACTCAAGAGCAAAGTTTAACAGTACTTGTTTGCGAAACAAAACAAGGTTATATCAATTCATTCCAACATGATGCACAAATCAAAGGGACATACCATCTCTATTGAACCATGACTAGGGAGCAAGAGAGTAATAACATGGGACATGCCCTGCTACTATTCTAAGGATTAAAATTCACTAGAATATCCCATAACCAAGCGGTAATCAAATTTCATCTTTCACATGATAACCAAACAAGCCAAAGTTTCAACATTCTGACAACAATACTCTCTGATACATTTACTAGGCACTGACCCTTCTTCTAAAATGTCCAAAGGCCCTTTCCAAATTTTATAACATAATACACATTCGTACAAAGGAACATCATAACCAAGATTGATGCAATAATCTACAAGTCTTTCCATCATCTAACCACGTAAGCCATCTGCAACAATTAATAACTTGAGTCAGTTCGCGAGAACTGAGCAAGATAAGACTATACATAGCAACAATAAGCTACTAGCTAACAATACCATGAAAGGAAACATTCTATTTCAGGAAATGGATCAAAGTTCTAACCTCTAACAACCTTTTGAAACAAGATATAATTTTCAACATATCAACTAAGAAGAAATCCATAAGTTTTAGTTATGAAGAATACCTCGAAAACTACAAAAGTTTGACAACCAAATACGCAAGACTATGAAATTTAAATGATTAGACACAAGAGTTGAGAGTATTAGGATTTCAATTATGTGATCCCGTAGATTACGTGATTGAAATCTAAGGTGTAACCCATCAATCCACATTCTCAAGGAGAAGTCAAAAGATTAAAACCAGACCCGATCTTAGCTGCCAAAAAGAATATAGTTTTGGAATCATTATGTAGGGCCATAGGCCTAATAGGCTAGAAATGAACAACGAGGGTAAAACAAAGTTCCATCATGTAATCAAAAAGGTTTAAAGGATGAAAAACTTATATTCAAACCCACAACCATTATATCTTAGGTAATAAGTGACTTCATAGCTAATAAGGATGAGAGGAAAGGACGGTAAGAATGTCCGGAATAGGCATTGCCTAACAACCTACCTACTGAACATAACCGGGGTCGGAATAGCGACAAGCCTCATTAATACCCAAGTTGAGTAGGCAATCTAGTATTCTAAACACATCCTTTCAATTTTCATAATACTTTAGATTTATAACCCTCCCGTTTCTAGAGGAACATAGCCATGAATCTAGACTTGGTTGAAATTTTCCGACATCAACTCACTTTCTAATATCATAAATGATGTATACTGAAGGAAAAGGTCTCTCAACTCTCCTTAATTTACATCTCATCACTAAGTTTATGGTAACCTATGCAGTGATTAAACACATAATATACCATTGAAGATAGATATCCTCCAATAACGAACTTCTATAACGATGTAATTACAATTATTACGTTCGACACATAAACAAACTATTCCATAGCTTCTTTTCCCTTTTTGACAACAAAATATATTCACGACCTTCCATCACAATCATTCTAAATTTGCAATGAAAGGTCACTCATCAAGAAGGAAGTACAAAACAAGTTTGACTAAATTAAGGAACTTCATGTTACCTTAAGCAGTTGATGAAAACCTTAACTTTCACGAACCGTGAAAGATATTACCTTACTCCATCAAGGCATTATGTCTATACATAATTAAATCGATCACACAAGGAATCATCAACATACCATATCTTAACACCATAAAGGTCATTAATTTTATCAAATTTTACTCATAGAAAGAGTAGAATCAAAATGGGGTTCTATCAATAATTTATGCCCTTCTATCAACCCAGGACATAATTTCGGTCCAAAACTTCCTCCTTAACAAGCATATATATTGAACTTCTAATTTCCAAAAGCCCTAATAATTTGCACAATACACGAAGTGCATAACCACGCTTATCATAAAAAAATAATAATAATAATTTAACTGTATGTTTTCCTCTAGGGCAACAACATAACAGGAAACCAATACTAGTCAACGCTGCAACGTTCTAGGCGATTACATACCCGAGTTCACCAAAGAAACAACGACATTTTTGCGAAGGAAGTAACTTTAAAATTATATATATATATATATATATATATATATATATATATATATATCATATGATCAATCAAAGCATACACTGGGAACCTTTGTTTGTTTTATATATAAATGGGTTTGATCACGTCAACAAGAACAACCAACGAGGCAAATCCGAAGTAAAAGCTGTTAACCATATATTGAACACAAATCCACATAATCACATGATTTAAACCAATTTCTAGAAGGAAAAAGTTTCATTTCAAGAGGTTTATTAGATACTAGCATATTATGTATATGGTTAGTCTATCTTGCTGTTTTAACGCATCCACCGGTCGTGAACATCCAGCGGGACTTTCTGACCACACGCCTTCGCTTTATCCTCTGCTTCACTGGTCTTTTCTTGCAATATATCACACCGGGATTCCCTTTTGAAGGCACGACTAGAAGAATGCAATAGGTGGCTGTCCAAACACTAGATTGCTTGATCACGGCTGCTTTGGGGGGAGTACGAGGAATGAAGCTGTCACACGACCTATAGCATCGGCCCGATCTGGATTTTCCTCTTGCAATGCCTTCGAATCATATCAGTAACCAAATACCCGTCATAAGGGCAGGCCCTAGTAGTACTCAGCACATAAGCTAGGCAAGGCTTGCAGTAAAGATGTGTGCATCGGGTTTGCAAAGCCTCATTAGGGTAAACAAGCTACCTACAAACTGGACAGAAAACCAATTTATGAGAAGACAGAGGCCGTAGTCGGTGGAGCAGCTGAAGTGGAATAACTCAACGGAGGTAAAAATTGTGTGAAGGCGACGAAACAGAAGAAATATCTCCATTTCCACAGACAACAGCAACCTTGCCAGCAATCATCACATCAGTGGCTCTCATCAGACCATCTAGCAGAGAGTGCCTGCATCCGTACAAGCTATCGAACTTGCTCTTGGTAACAGAATCATTGTCATTAATAGCAGGGAAGAGCAGCGATCCAATAGCTTGCATCACAGTACACTGAACACCGGTAGTTGTTTCCTCATATACAACAACCAATCTTTCCTTCCTCTTGTGATATATGAGGACAACATCAAACTCTCGGTGCAAACAGTACAGCTGTAGCTTGTAAGGTGTGATAATTCCAACAGCACCCTTTATGCCTGCCAACATAGTGACTCGTTGAAGATGCTCATATAATTGCAAAGCAAAATGTGCTTCATGAATATTCTGATATGAAAGCAGATCCACGCCTATGGGATTCTCTCCCATGAGTTACATCGAACAGCAAGTAAGGTCTCAATAGAGAATCTCTGTAATAAATTTCATCGGGTCTCTGGTAACACTCACACTGTCACTTAATCGATTTTGATAAAAATATCTTGAAGGAGAATCCCGAATTTGAAGATGCGATCGACAACTGAACCGAGCATGACATAGTTGGACCTGCACTGTTGGAAGCACTCAAAAATGCCTCTCACGCGGCCCGCGGGAGAAAGGAAGGCGTCAGGAGGAGCCGGGAAGGAAAACGCCTTGGCAGGAAGGATTTCAATGGCCTCTCTGCCCACGCAACAGGAAGAACACGTCTCTCACCCACTCCACGCGTAGAATATCCAAAGGAGATCTCACGCGGCTCGAGAGGAGGAAAAATAGGCAGTCAGACAAGAAACAAGTAAGATTTGCAAATCAGAAATAAATGAGTGCGGCCAGCAGGGAGAATTTCAACATGCCAAACTTAATACTCCACCCTCCACGCCAAGAAAGAGACAAGGCTGACCGTGACCAAGTAGGTTGGGGGGCATTACAAACGTAATATTGTAGATTGTGGGTAGGTTTGTTGATTGATTGAATGTAATGTGGTAAATTATGCGCGATTTGGTAAGTAGGTGAACATGCCAACTTTATAAGCTCTTTTTCCATAAATATGAAGTCCTATTAGAAATTTGGAAGTCTGAGAAAATAGGTTGAAGATAAATGAATTTGGAAGAAAATGGAAGTCCTGGGTTCAAGTCTTGATTATTTAATCGAGCGAGAAAGACCCCTAGCTCAAAAGAGGATAAAGAGGATGAGGATGTCGGTGGTAAAAAACCATGACAGTGAATTATGAGATCTCTTATATAAAGGGATGGCAGATAAATCACAGTCACATTCCATCAATCGATTATAAATGTACCAATTGTATAAGGTCTTCCATTCTGAAAGGTCCTAATAAACTAAGCTTTCCTCAAACTGTTAATGTGATAACATTATGCATTAAAGAACAAAGAGATGAACTAAGCTCATTATAAATTAAGAGATAAAGCGAGCATTGAAATAAGTTTGTTATGTACTAGATTGAAGCGAGTGAGATAAAAATTTTGCACACTCATCATTTGATTGAATGTAATATCACCAATGAATGTAATATGGTAAATTGTGGAGTACGTTTGTTGATTGATTGAATTTAATATGGAAAAATACGGGTAGTTGAACGTAATTGTTGGAAAAAGAGTAATTTTTCCACGAGAAAAGTAAAAAGCGATTTGTTTTTAGATGCTTTTATTTTTAGTTTATTTTAGATGTTCTTAAGTTTAGGAAAAGCAAATAAAACAAATAAATCAAAAGCTTTGTACTTCACAAAAGCATGTGCTTTTTATCTCTATTTTTATGAGTTAAGTATTTTATTGTTAGATGAAGCCATCTATTTATTAGAGTGCAATTGTAAGTGTTTTGATATATCAAACACATTCAAAGAGATTATCGAGCCGAAGCTCTAAATAATTTGGTTCGAATGCACAAGATAATATACACAAATACTTCATATTATTATGCATAGAAGAGATAAAATTATGTAGGAGAGGTAGCTCCTATATCTAAGGAAACCCGCCTCCACAAATATATCGCCTAACTCCTATATACGAGTGTGGTTACAACCACCACAATTCACGTATAATCAATTTATAATAACATTATTGTTATAAAACAATAATATAACACCCTAACTATAATATTTACCACATCGTAAATATCATATAATAAATACTCATGTAAATACTAATACATGATCCTAAATATGTTTACATGGTAAAACATATCTCGTTCTTTGATTGTAGCGTGCCACCTCTGTGTGCTCATGATCAACTCCTCAACTGTGCAGCATCGGGCTTGCACAAAACTCGCACATGTGCCAACACACATTTCTTCCATTGATGGTTTTCTCTGGCTTCTACCAACAACCTTACCCAATTGGTTTTGCAGGTGTACCAATAACCTTTCACAATTGGTTTTATAGGTTCACCAAAAACCTTACAAAATTGGTTTTACAGGTTTACCAAAAACCTTACAAAATTAGTTTTCCTGGTTTACCAAAAACCTTCACATCATGATTGCTACAATACATTTTGATCAATATTCTACAATGTTTTAACAAAAGGGATTACACACAAGTGATTACTCACATTTACATCATTTGTTCTTATTTTTCACATCATCTAAAAATCTTATTTTTCACACCACACAACTGAAACAAATGTCATCATACCAAAAGTGTGGCCCGTCGTTGATGACCGACGGACGAAAGGTCGCTATGTCGACCTCCTTCCTCCGTTGCCTCTATCCTCCAGTAGAAAATTATCTAGTAGAGGAAATCTTCATCACTTTGATTTTCTACATGAGCAGTATTTCCTTCCTCTTCATTCTCTCCTTCATCAAAACCATGGCATTGTCTTGTAGTTTCCCATCAAGTAAATCTTGTGCTCTTTTCCTGCAATTTGTAGATATATGACCGATTTGTTTACAATAGTAGTAGGTAAGTTGTTTCTTTGTACCTTTCGAAGTTGAACCATATTTTGATTTCTTAAAAAAAAAAAAATTTCTTTCTTGTTTCTACCGTACATTGCAGTTTCTTCGGTTCAATAGTCATAATTCTTTTTTCTTCTTCAAGTAAAGAAGAAATGAGATCTTCTAAACTAGGATTAATTTTACTCAATGTAAAAACCATATTAGAATAACATGCTGGCATGTATTCAATAAAACAGCCTTTGCATCATCATTAGGTACATCTATTTTAATTCCAGCTAACTAATTTGAGATGGATCGAAACTTACTAATGTGCTCTACCATGTTGTTGCTTTCTTCCATTTTAAGACCAAATAATATTCCAGTGCTTAAGACCAAAAAAATGCTTATCTATCTGCGCTTCCATCTTGTGAACCAAACAATTTGTTTAATGTATTCCAAATTGTATGAGAGGATTTAGAAAATCTATGATGCAAATAGGCATCAAATAGTCCCAGTCCAATGATTGTTGTGGCTTTTCGGTCTTTGCTCTCCCATTTTGCTGCTTCGTCTGCATCTACTGGTTTCTTCACTTTTCCGTCAATGATATCCCAAGTCTTTATTAATAAGAAATAATTGTGTTCGTACTTGCCATGTGTGGAAATCATTTCCATCAAATTTTTGAATATGACTTAATTTATCCATGACAAAGATAATATTTTGACTTACCACATTTGTCCTCCTAAATAGTTTTTCTAGTTGATCAAATTGTAGAACATTAAGAAGATGAATTAAAGACACATAAAGAAGTTGATCAAATCATATAAGTGATAGACACCTTCCTTTCAATCTTCTTCAACACGCTCAAAACAAATGTGACTTGGAAGAAATAATAAATCATGATGTCCTCATGCAACATTCAGCAAATTCAATGCAATCCACAATTTTCTATGTGTTTCCTGAGTGAATTTCCTCCTTCCACTTGTATTCATCCTTTAAATTCTCGCATGACTGTTGCATAAATACCATTATGCATTACCTAGCTAGGGAATCGATGCACTGCTTGATGTCTGATAAACACAGTTCATGCAGAGGGCACGTGTTGCCATTCCTTTATGGCCAGTAATAAGATATGAAGTGACTATTAAAACTTGTATCTAATCAAAATTTTTGAACAAGATCACCCTCCACCGGGACGTGAAATCATCATCTAAAATTTTATCCTTATTCTCAAATTATCTCAATGTGGCAAGTGAAAGTATGGATCTCCAGGAAGGAGCTCAACATATCGATTGGAAAGGAGAACTCCACCCCAATATGTCCACCAAAATCTTATGGAACAAATCATTCTGAATGATCAAATTTAAAATGAAGGGGTTGACCATTGATTTCTACTCTATAGGATTCTATAATGGACTACAAATAAAAACCAATGGAATGGATGCTTTCATCATAAAATCACTGGTAGATGGGTAAAATAATGTTATGCGGGCTAATGTTAACTCAGCTGACTCAACATCAATATCTTCCACTCATTAGAGAAAAGGTAATAACATAAATCTTTCTCTACATTACTAGGATAAATGATCCATACCAAATATAGAATTTAATTCAAAATGCACAAGATAATATACAAAAATACTTCATATTATTATGCATAGAAGAGATACAATTATATAGGAGAGGTAGCTCCTATATCTAAGGAAAACCACCTCCACAAATATCTCACCTAACTCCTATATACGAGTGTGGTTACAACCACCAAAATTCACACATAATCAATTTATAATAACATTATTGTTATAAAACAATAATATAACACCATCACCATAATATTTACCATATCATAAATATTATTTAGTAAATACTCATGTAAATACTAATTTCCTTACAAGCTCGAAACTAGAAGAAGAAATATATGCACAAAAGTGATGATTTGATTTTATGATAATGTGTTTTATTTGCAATTCTTTATTTTATTTTTGTTAGTTTTTATTTTATGTGACTAATTTCTACAAATTGGTATCGAGCATGGATTTTAGTAGGTTTCTAATTGACAACATGTTATGACTTCTATTTTCTTCATTAATCAAGCCATGAATGAAATCATCTTAACCAAAGTGGCGTGACAACTTAAAGCATAAATTGTGTGGGAAACTCTCAGTTGCATATCAGGTAAAGAGAATGTAAAAAGCGCCCAAGCTACGATTACTTTGTAGAGATTTTGAAAATATGTCAATGAAATATTCGGTTTCCATATAATCATTCTTTACGTTTGTAGCTGGTTTAGTAAATCAAATCAAATCTCATAGTGAGAATATTGAGGACAGAAGGATTATTGAAAAATTGCTTAGAATTTTGCCTGCAAAATTTGATTCTTTGGTAGTTGTTATTGAAGAAACTAAGGATCTAAGTTAGTTTTGACTAATGAGTTGCATATATCACTAATAAATCATGAACAGAGGTTGAATAGATCACATGCAGTTGTAGATCAAGATTTTTTATCACGGTATCGGAAATCATGGAAGAGGAAGAGGAATAAGTTCATCTAGAGGATGTAGCAGGGGTCCATCAAAATCAAGTGGAAGAGGACATAGTCAAGAGCACAATCATAATCATTTTTCAAGTCAGAGACATGATAAATTACATGTGCAATGTCACTATTGTAAGAGATATGGGCATTATGCTTTTGAATGCGGGGAAAAAGTAGTATGATCAGAACAAGCATAATCAAAATCAGGTTGGAAGCTCTACTCCAAGATCCATGTTTATTGCATGCACAAAGATTGCTTTGAAGCATCGCTTTATTGAGTGTAATCTATCCCAAGAGAGTCATTGTGATTTGTGTTATTTGGATTAAGTTTGTAGTAATCACGTCGGGTAACTTAGATTTATTTTCTAATTTGGATGAGTCAGTAAAGACAAAAGTTACCCTTGGGAATAATAATACAGTGACTGTAAAGGCAAATGAACAATCAACATTATAACAAAAAAGGGGAGCGAGAAGATTATGTGGGATGTTTATTATGTTGCGGTTTGAAACAAAACCTTATGAGCATTGGTCGATTGTACAAAAGGGATACAAAGTTTATATTAAAGACAATGAATGTGTGATCGTGGATAAAACTCCAAGTACCCAGGTGATTGCTAAAGTGAATATGACAAGCAACAAAATGTTTCCTTTGAAGATTATACCAGCCACATCCTGGAGCTCATACTACAAATCGAGTCAGAGCGAGGAGATTGAATCAAATTTTCAACTAGTTGAAAAGATGAATTGTGGCTATGGCATCTCAAGTTTGGTCATTTAAAATTTGGTGGTTTGAATTTATTACATAGAAAAAATATGGTGAAAGGTTTTCCTTTGATTCAAAAACCAGAGATAGATTTTGTGAAGGTTGTATTTTGGGAAAGCGAAACATAGAGTGTCCTTCCCCGATTGGAAAAACAAGAAGAACAAGTGCACCACTTGAAATTGTTCACTCAAATTTATGTGGACCAATGCAAACAAATTATATTGGAGGTTTTTTATATTTTATGACATTCATTGATGACTATACGAGGAAGACATGGGTGTATTTTTTAGAGGAAAATCAAATGTTTTTATATATTTCGAGTAGTTCAAGACTTTAGAGGAAAAGTAAAGTGGGTACTACATCAAATTTATGAGGAAAGATAGAGGAGGTGAGTATGTTTCCAATGCTTTTCTAAATCTTTGCAAATATCGTGGTATACACAAGTAATTTACTTCTAGGTATACACCACAATAGAACGATGTGGCGAGTAGTAGAATAGAACCATCATGGAGATGGTAAGAAGTATGATGAAGGCAAAGCATATTTCAAATGAGTATTGGGAAGAAGCGGTAACAACACTTGTTTACATCATAAACATGTGTCCAACAAAAATTGTTTGAAATATGGTTCCTCAACAAGCTTAGAATAAGAGTAAACACAATATTTCTCATTTTAGATTTTTTGGTTATGTGGCATATGCACATGTGCCTAATGAGCGAAGAAAAGAAGTTTGACAAAAAGTCCATAAAAATGCATATTTGTTGGATATTCGAGAGAATACAAAAGCTTACAAGTTGTTTAATCTAGTTCTTAGAAGGTCATAATCAACAAATATGTACTACGAGTTTGTTGAAAATGAGGCATGAGTTGGAACTATTAAGAAAACATTCATTCCAGAGTAGTAGTTATTCCTCGTGATGATATGATAGATGAAAGAATTGAGTAGTAAGATATTGTATCTTCATCGAATCTTGGACATGCACCACAAGTTGCGGCACAATTTGCACATCCATCTACATCTAGGAGGTCTCTAAGATTTCAATCATCTTGACCATGCAACAAACACCACAAAGAACACCAAAGTTACTCCTTTAAGTACAAAATAATTCATCATCGAGATAGCCCTTTGCGGTGGAAAACAAGGATTCTTAGTGAGATTTGTAATGTTGATACAACTAATATTTTTTCGAGTTTTTGCATTGTTTTATCAAACTACAGATCCAATATACTTTGAAGAGGCTATAGACAATGAAGTTTGGGTTGATCCATGGATGATGAGATA
>CM031240.1:699863106-700061606 GCA_018340775.1 Taxus wallichiana var. yunnanensis
AACACCTTAAAATTTATAAAGAAAATTTCATGCTAAATAAGGAAAGCTAACACCATTTCCATCCATATAGTCCAGGTTATAAGTCTAGGAATGTAACATTAAGATAGACGCTTAAAGGAATGCTTAACTAGTATGAAAACAATGCAAAATCTATGTAAACATGCCTACTAATATGTTCAATTACCTAACATGGGCCTAAATAGACCTAAGAGGGCAATCAAATGGTTATGGTTGATAATCCAAACAAGGTTAAATGGCCTCTCCAAATGACTACTTGGTCATTTTAGATATGCATCTACTAACCCCATTGAAGACTTTAGGCAAGGATTGAGCTTGGATGTAAATCAAAGCATGGTGTAAAGTTGGAAGGTGGTACTTATTCTTATTTATAGTTTTTCCTTTAAGGAAAACTTGCATCTTGGTGCATTTGGGACTAAAAGTACAAAGAAAATTAGAATTTCTAATCATGATTAGGCCTTGCTAATCATAATTAGTGAATTACAAAGTGATTAAGAGGTATGAAGCCTTAATCAACCACTTATGGTCAACTAGGAGGCTAGGATAAGATTTTGAAGCTTTTTGAGACATTATGGAGGAAAGTGGGGTGATTTTGAGTGGTCATAAAAAAATGTTTGAGCCAATACTAAGGCATATTGACCAAAACAAGGGTAAAATAGGCTTAATAGCTAATAAACACTAATTATTTGTTTTGAAGAGGATTTTGACTTACAATTCATCGTAAAGTGGCATCTTGAATGTGAAAGAGGTTTGGTGATCAATGAAGTGTTTGTTAATTGACCAAAGTAGTAATAAAATTTATTTAATTAGTGAAAATCACTAATTATAACATAATTGGTGAGAATGAGAGTGATTTGTGCACTTTTGGCAATAAGATTGCAAAAGTAGAATTCATGTGTCTCTACAATAATAAATGATGTCAAGGAGTCTGTGGATGAGATGATAATATAAGTGTACTTAAGTGTGTGTTAGTGTGATGAAGAGGGGGGAAGGTGAATAACCATTCCCCCCAGTGTGTAGATGATGAGGTTCATTTATATAAGACCCCTCAGCAGTCAAGAATGAACTAGAAAGCAAATGTGTATCATTGGGAAATGATTCGATAGTATATGTTAGATAGATAGATCAATGAAGTTTGTAGCGCAAGATATAGAATGAGGATATTATTATAGGATATCCCTCAACATTCATGTAAGAACCATCAGAACATTAGTGCATCATCAGGGGACGAGGTGAGAGAATCACCTACCAAAGGCCAAACAGATGTGGATTTGTGGAAGCATATGGAGTGTAAGCAACATGAGTGTATGAACTGAACTTAATATAAGATGAGATGGTGCCAATGATGGGTGCATGGGAAGCACAGATGTTGATGGTTTAGGAAGCCAATGTGTAGAAGGAGCATGACGCATTGGATGATATGGTGCAGTGGTGGATGGATGAGATAGAGAGTGTGCATGAATAATAACTTGTAGTGGCAAATGACTAGTGACCTTAGCGGCATGTGGAAGAGATAAATGAACTAAAATAGATGTACACTTACGTGGAATTGGAGACATAGACCACTCATAAGAGTAAGATCCAAAGGAAATGACATCATTGTCTTCTAATTGTTGTAATCAATCATGAAGGACACAACAGTCACTATCACAATAGCCATTGATGTGATGATGGTTGTAATATGGTCTATCACGTTATTGTTACAAGTGATGAGGTACATGATGTTGATTAGAAGGTAAGAAAATCATACACTTATCAAGAAAAGCACATAACACATCATGAGTCCTAGCATCACGTGAAAAGTGTAATGGTTCCCATGGAGGGGATGGAGATGCCTTAGGGTGAAGAATGACATAGTGGAGAAGATTGATTTTTCTTGCGAGGTGGAGGAGATGGAGACCTAGGAGGATGTTAAAAATATGGAAGAGGAGAAGAACTAGATGATGTAGTAGTAGGATAACTAGGAGGAGGATCTATGACATGTGTAACAAATGAGATCCTATTCTAAATCGATGACCTTATAGCATAAGAGTGTGAATGATTCACGTGTATCATATTGTAGGTGTTGTTTTAAAGTGGGAAGTAAGCCACAAAAAATATGAATTACTTTTCTAAATTAATGGTCTAAAAAACTAATTGATGCATGCAATCATTGAAATGTAAAATGTAATCAATAATGGGTTTTTCTTTCCTTGATGTAAATTGGGTAATCGATCATATGTGACTCTAGGGTCATTATTGAGTATAAAACGTTGAAGGAAGGCCTCTTCCATCTCACAATAGGTACTAATAGATCTAAAGGGTAAGTATGTGTACCATTGGAGACCATCATCAGTAAGACTATATAGAAACGATTTTAGCAATAATCGGTCATTAGAGTAAGAAGCCATAGCTAGACGATAATGCTTAAGATGTAAATATGGATTTCCAGTACCATCAAAGCATAAAAAATATAGGCATGATGAAATCCTTAGGGAATGTTGAATTGTGAATATGTTTTGAAATAAGGTTTCCATGTAAAGAATTATTATCAATTGAAGCATAATAGGATTTTGTTTCTAGTGTGAGAGATTGGACTTGAGATTGTAAGTGGCCAACAACATACATAAGTGATAAGATATCATGTGAAGGAATGGTAGAAGATGTGAATGATGTATTAAGTGGTTGAATCTTTCCATTATGAGTGATCGTAGGGATGTCAAGAAAATAAGTACAAGATTTTGGTGCTAAGGGCACACTAGATATGGGTTTCAAAGAAGTAATAGGTGGTGAAGAACATGGAGTGTTGATAGAAGTAGTAGGACTAACATCAGGAGAATTATTAGGAGATGAAGTAATTGAGGGAGATGAATCATGCATGTGACTAGATATAATCTCATAAGAAGATCACAGTAGGGTAGAAACTTCACATTCAGCAATATGCAAAGAAGTAGAATCATTACTAGTATGTGTATCATCAATATAAAATGAAGGAAGAGGAGAACTAGTATGTGATACATTATTAGAAACATTTTCATAAATGCAAGGAGTAAGAGATGTAACTATAGGATCATCCTGACTAGTATGAGAAACAACATCATGCACATGTTTATTTTCATTTTGTTTTTAGATAAAAAATTATCATCAAGATTAAGCATAAAAATGATAATAACATCATATAAAGTCTCAGTATAAATAGAAGAAGGTGGAGTGTGACTGACTGAATAATAAGGTCTACAATCGGAAAAGCTTTCCAGATTAGAAACAATGTTAATGGTAGAATGATCAAAGCTAGTAGGCACATTACATTCATTATCTAACAGTTGTCTTTGAGTATCATATGGAATAATAGTGTTGTGATATAGAGCGCTAAGTTCAGTTATGGTTGCTTCATCATAGATAGGATTAATACTCACATGAGGCATGACTAGCCTAGGAGGAGAAGAGTTATCCTTATACACTAGGGTTTTAGGGGATCCTAGGGAAAGGATTTATAAACTATTGGTTCACCAAAATGATTTAATAAAATTAGAAAGAAAATGTCTGCTATAACTGATATACAATTAAACACAAATGCTAGGCAATTTACTTGGTTTGATTGTACAAGAAAATGCAAGAGATATGGCACTTATCTTAATTTCACTTATATAGAAGTAAGTATGGACTGGATAATGTGATGAAACATAAGCATAGACCATCACAATCAAGCTTATAAAAATGTGGAGATGCTCGCAATGCTCCTGTACATGTGCGCCTGCAGCGCTTTAGACCTTTGTTGGGTGTTGTAGATTAAAGAAAAGATCAGGATCTAGTTCTGACACATTGTCATTAGGGATTCACACTTATTCACCAATGATCACCTGAAAAATCACACTTTCATTGCGGGAGTACTTGTAAATATGCAATACAAAATCCTCCTACAAAACCCTCAAAATAATGTCAAATATTGAAAAGAAATATGAAATATGAGGGGTTGGACTATCCTTAGCTATCACAATGGTGAACTTATGACTGAGTATTGCACTACATATAAAACCCAATGTAGTTATATGTGATTGTGTGTGCAATAGTTCTCCTAGGTTGCCATCACCTCGATGACATCGAAATAGTAGGCAGTAGCTACATAAAATGTAAATGCGTGGGATGGAATTCAGAAATTACCCTTTTTATGCAGTGTCTATATAGAAAAATGTTCCCAAATGTAGTCCCTTGAGATATGTAGATATATATCCCTTGATAAAAATTTGCCTACCCCTATAATGGTATGTATGTTGTGTTTATATAGGGATCTCTTTGCTTGAATTTCAACACTAATAGTGCATCGTTGGGTCGTAAGTTCACTCAATTATGTGTGTTTAGAAATCATGCCCAAGGAATCTCTTATACAAGATGCACTTGATACCAAGATATAGTGCATCACTTGGTTGTAAGTTCACTTAATCAGGTGACCACCGAGGTCAGTATGACTCCCCATTTGCAGCTTTTTCTTTTTAGGATTTGATGTGTTTTGGGGTTTTATAGGTTATATTTCTCTTTTCATGTTACAAGATAATTCTACGGGAATAGTATGACATACAGGAGAAAAACTATAGATAGAAAAATCATGCACTTACTACTATTATTATACTACTAAGTATGTTGTTTTATATTTAGATCTTGCGTAAGAAAAGTATTCACTAATGACACATTTCCTAGTCGGTCTTCTTGTTTCGAGTGTCTTTTATTATTTCCATCTATCACTTCTCTCTCTTTTGCACCTATTTCTAGTCAAGTCACACGGATCCCTATCTGTCACTATATTGACCTCGGTGGTCACCCGATTGTGTGTGTTTAGAAATCATGCCCTAGGAAGCTCTTCTGTAAGATGCACTTGATAATGAGCAATAACTAGATGTAGAAATGTAGATAGATGTGTCAATGAAAAAATTAAATTCCCCTCCTATGAAGTGTATGAAGAAAATGCAGTCCCTTGTCCCTTGAATGATAGCTAGATGAATGCATTTGATGCTCTTTAGATGCCTTTGGATGCAACCTTAGGTGGTCATAATAGATGCTTAAATCTTGTTCCTTTATTATGATCACAAATATTTGTATTTATATGATTCCCTTGGTTTAGTTTCATAATTAAAAACTAAAATGATGACTCATAAGAAAACAAGATGCCCAAAATATGTGATCAAGATACAAAGAGGTGGGGGTGCCTAGAGGGGACAAGGACGCTTGGGTGTTGGTGTCCTAGCTAGGTGCTGGTGTCTAGAGTCAATAAAGATAAATTAATGAAGTTCAAATTGGGCTGTGGGTGTGCAATATCAAAGTAGAAACAAGAAAGATACAAAAGCAACCACACATAGATGTCAATTATTAGTTTTCTCACTTAGGAAGCATATGAATAATAGTATGTGATTAGGACCTATAAATGTACCCAAGTGCATGATTTTGTGTCTACTAAAAAAGGTGTGTAAGACCAAAGGTTTACAGAGGGTTACCACATCGCAAATAAATGATATTAATAATGAACTATAGTAAAAACACTATTCACCATTCTATGTGGATGGTCGAGGGGATGTATTACATCAACGGTCAAAGCTAATAAGCACCTTTTGTTTCATACATGTATGTCCCACACCTATTCCATGACTCAAATTTTTCCTACCCAAATAATATGTACAATTTGCACTCCATTTTACCATCCCGATCTCACTCACATTATTCATATTAGTGCAATTTCTACATAAAGAGGCCAAAACAAAAATTGGGAAAATCCAATATGTTCCAAGTTTGAAACCCAATCATAATTATTTATTCTTGTAGCACTTTATACCCCACCTTTTCATTTTAAGTTGTAATAATTGCAATAAAACATGTGATGCGTAAAAACATTGATAATTAATCCCCTCGAGTGGCTGGTCATATGAGTAATACATAGATTTTATGTGCTGACTAAAAATTTTAGACTGAGAAACCATATGATTTCTTACGTTGTTGAATGTAATTTCCTCTTTGAATTACAAGGATATATTTTTCTTCATTTTAGATGGTGAATGTAGATGCAACCATATATGTGTTTAATGTAAATACATAAAATTTGAGTATACATTCATTTAGGTAAAATCTATACCAGTAAACAATCAATTGGGAAGCATTATAATTATCGATGTTGCTGATAAAATCATCAAATTGTATTGTGTAATGTCTAGTTCTGAAAGAGATTCCTTGGTTTCTTAATATAATATTTAAAGTACTTACTCTAAGTTGAAGCACCTGATTTCTTTCCAATTCTACTCGTGGAATTAGTGAAGAAAAGAAGTAGAAGGCATTTATAAATAAAAAAGTTTTGAATTTCAAAAAGGTACCAATGCTCTTTAATATTCACATTTTCTCTCAAGAAAATTCCTTTTCTATAAATTAGACGTGAAAATTATTTTGAGTGGGAAATGTCCACAAGTTCTCATGTTTGATAACTCAACTAGTATAGATAGGATATCAATTTCATTTACATTTCCCTAACAATGGTATGTCAATAGTAAAGCGACCTCAAAAATGTAAATGTGGAAATGTGCTTAAGAATGAAGGTTTACAGGGGGTGAATGTATTGTAAATGAATGACAACTAACTACAGAACATAAATTTTTCACCACGTTATGTGGATGACCAAGGGGATATAGTACATCAATTACCAAGCTAATCAACTCCCTTTGTTTCATACCTACATGTCCCCCACCTATTCCATGGATGAGATTGTTCCTACCTAAATAATATTTTCTATTTGTGTTGCATTTTATCATCTTGATCTTGCTTGCATTATTCATGTTAGTACAATTTCGACATAAAGGGAACATAATAAAAATGGGGAAAATCCAATAGGTTTCAGGTTTGAAACCCCACCACAATGCTTTCTTCTTGTAAAAATTTGTACCCACTTTTCACTTTTAAGCTCGAGTAATTGTAATAAAATAGGAGATGTGTGAAAAACATTGATAATTGAGGCCCTCCAACAATTGCTCATATGAGTGATACATAGACTATATTTTTGACTTATATTTTTAGATTGATATTCCATATGATTTCTTACATTGTTGAATGCAATTTTCTTTATGAATTTCAAGGAGGGGTCTTTATTCAATTTATATGGCAAATTTATACATGACCATATATGCACTTAATGTAAACACATATATCTTGAGTATATATTAAGTTGGGTAAATCATATATTAGTAAATAGTGGGTTGAGAAGTGTTATAATTATCAATATTTATGATAAACCATCGAAGTGTACCTATAATATACATGCTTGAGAGATATTCCTTGTTTTCTTAATTTAATATCTTGTGTACTTACTCTAAGTTCAAGTACCGATTTCTTGTCAATTCCATTTGTGGAATTTGTGAAGAAAAGAAGTCATATACATGTATAAATATCATTTTTTGAATTTCAAAAAGGCACTGGTGCTCCTTACTATTCAAATTTTCTCACAAGCAAATTCCTTTCCTAGAAATTATATGCACAAAGTATTTTTAGTCAGATATGTCCATAAGTTCGTGTGTTATGCTAAATCAACCAATACGGATAAATCACTTCTATTTTCATTTCCAAAATAATGACACATTAGTAGTATAGCCACCTCCAAATTGGCAACATGGAAAGGTGTGTGGGACTAGAGATTTACAAGTGGTGGCCAAATTACAAATAAATTATAGTGCTAACAAATTGTGGAACTAACATTGTTCACTACTCTAGTTGGATGATCGAGGGGACATAGTACATCAATGACCAAGTTAATCAACACCTTCTATTCATGGCATGTTTCATTAGAAAAGGCCACCATTCTAGTTTAGAAAATGTCTTTGGCATAAAAATATGAAATACACATAACCTTTACGTATGCATTATTATTCCTTCAAATCTTTGATAATTTCCTCTACTTGAAAATTATTCATGGACATCAATTAAAAAATAAAGCATTGATTTTAATTTTATATTTTCCTTCTTTTTGGGTACATATACTTTGAGAATGTTCCAAACAATCTACTCGAAGAAGTAAATATATATTTGTTAGTAATTAATGACAACGATTTAGGTTTTAGAAAAAATAGTAACTTCCTGCGAATCCATTGTAATGATTGATATTTGATACTATGTATGTGAGAGTTTGGGCTAAGATTAAGCACTGATAAAATATGAATGCAAAAAGAGAGTAATGTTATGAGAGAGAGAGAGAGAGAGGAACTAAACATGATTCAAAAGATATCTTATATATTGAATTCATCATAAAATAGATTTACAAGATGTACATAAATAGGGAGTGGATAAGTGTAACTGCCACCTAAAAAGGAAGATAAGTGTAACTCCCATGTATCTTGATAACACCTAAGAAAGATAAATACGTGTGTAGGAAAAACTAGAAAATGGAATAAAAAACCTATAGTGACACCCTCCCTTAAGTGTAGCATAGGTGAGTAGAAGAATTGGGTCCTAGTAATGAGGCTTAATAAGGTATCCAAGTACATAGAAAATCCATCATAAAGTGGATAAAATGAGAAAACCCCTAGGAAAACCTCATCCCTAAAAGAGAGAAAAGATAAAAACATAGAAAATCTTCCTCAGAGAGAAGCCCACCTAATTGAACTCACATTATTCATTTTACCACACATCTATCTCTAATTATATCTTAGGATATCCTCCTTTTTCTATGGAATTTCTTTAGGTGTGGATTTTTACTTTGGTCTACGACTTTTTCTTTTAGGTACGGATCTCTCCTTGGGCATGGAATTTTCCTTATCCGTAGTATACCATTTATTTAGTCTATGACATTTTCTCTTTATGTAGTATACTATTTCTTTGGTTTGTGTCTTTTTCTTTTGGGTGTGTATTTTTATTTTGGTGCGTAGATCTTTCCTTTGGGTGGATCTTTCCTTATCCATTGTATACCATTTATTTGGTTTGTGGCCTTTTCTTTTGGGTGCAGATTTTTCCTTTGGTGTGGATCTTTCCTTGGGGTGGATCATTCCCTGGGTTGGATCTTTCCTTAGGGAAGATATTTCCATGGGGCAGATCTTTCCTTATCATCAATATGCCATTTCTTTGGTCTGTAACCTTTTCTTATCAAGGCCAAAACAAGGTAGATAATAGATAAGTTGTTCTAATTACCTGGAAGAGTTAGGAGGCAAAAATTAAAAAGTTTGTAATAATTTGAGGTCAGCTAAGTTTATAATTTAAATAAAATTATCTAAATAAAGTACAATTTCTTATTTGACAACAATGAAAAATCAAAGCTTGAAGAAATATTAGGGAATTTTCTATTTGAAGAGGTGAGAAGGAGGTCTTTTGGTGACTATCAATCCAAAGAAACTATTGGAGCCTAAAATTTTCATGCCAAATCAATTGAAAAAAATCAAAGACTATTGGTTTTTGAAGGAGAAATCATCTCACATGAGAAACTTCATTATTTTTGAATTATTTCATACTCACAAATATTAAAATAGATTTAAAAATTGTCTCAGACTAATGGATGTTATGTGCCACTCATAAAAATCTCCTCATCCTCAAAAAATATTTTGAACTCTCTTTAAGTTCACAATTTTCAACTTCTATGATGGATTTTCAACATGTGGAATCCCTTATCATTTTAATCAACTTGTGGGATACCAAATTCAATCATAATATGGATATTTGACACACATAATTCATTAGCAATCTACACTCGATTAAGAAAATATTGAAAAATGTAAAACCCTAATTGTAGAGTCATAACACAATAGATAGTCAATATATTACATATATGACCTAAGAAATAAGTAAATGGAAATTGAAACCCTAAGTGTAAAAGAAGGGATAAATTACTTTGTTGATTTTGTAATTAATTATAGACTATGCCGAATTGGAAAAACTAAAAATAGGAGGAGGAAACTATCGCAAAAGAACCCATAAAATTGTGCGAGTGTCATATATGTTGGGAATGGGCGCCTAAACTAGATCAAGGGTGCCTTGGCATTGGATACCTTTTATAGGCACATGTGATTGTGTAAAACCTCATCATTTGAATTATACATTCTTGCAATATGTTCGATAAATTTCATTATTAGTCACATGTATGTCATTGGTTGATCACCGAGTTTTCTTGAAACTTGCAAAGAGAAAGAGCACTGTAAAATCTGAAAAAACATCAAATCCTAAAAAGAATGCAAATGGTGAGTCATACTAACCCCAGAGGTCACCCAACTGAGTGAGCTTATAACCGAGCATGAACTACATTTCAGACTCCAAGTAGTTCTCCATGTGTGTGTGAAGAATCGTTCCTTAGGTGTTTCTTCTCCAAGATGCACTTGATGGCCAGAAATATCTAAATGTAGCTATGTAAATAGATGTGTGAATGTCAAAATGAACTTCCCCTCTTATGAAGTGTATATAGAAGAATGCAGTCCCTTTTCCCTTGAATGAAGCTAAATGGATGCTTTGATGCTCTTGAAATGCCTTTGGATGTAACCTTAGGTGATAATAATAGATGCTTAGAGCTTGTTCCTTTATTATGATCACATAGCTTTGTATTTATATGATTCGCTTGTTTGAATTTTGTAATTAACCTCTAAAAGGCCGACCACCAAGAAAACAAGATGCCCAAAAGGGGCGAGCAAAATAAAAATAGGTCGGGGCACCCATAGGGGACAAGGACACCTAGGCGCTAGCGTCTTGGCTAGGTTTTGATGTCCAGAGCCAAAAAAGATAGAATGATGAAATTTAGACTAGGAAGTGAGGTGTACAAGACCATAGAGAAAACAAAAAATAAAGAAAAAAGGCCAATGATAGATGTCAATTACCACTTTTATCACTTAGGAACCATATGAATAGTGGCATGTAACGAGGACCTAGAAATGTACCCAATTGCGTGATTTAGTGTCTACATTTTCCCCCACTTTATGTTGTTGAGAAAATACTCAATAACATAAAGTAGATAATATATGTGTAACTAATAACCATGTAGATTTATGACAAAAGTGTGTCGAGGAGACAAGAAAAAATGTGGAGTGATAAAAAATGAAGCATGAAATCTAGAGAAGAGGAAGTGAGCCTAGGGGTGAAAGTGTATGTGCATATGTCACATTGTACCTATTGTTGATGTCGTTTCATGTGTTCGATGATGTGATTGTTGTTTCCCATAAGGACGGACCTGCAAGAGAGAAGAGAAAAAGAGTATTCAAAGTCATGTATCTGTGAAAATTTTGATCCAAGCATGTTAAAAAATGTGAAAAGGAGTATGTGCACTTGATCCCTGATGAGTGAAAAGGGTAGAAAGGATCCTGAAAATGTTGTAGAAGAACAATTTTTTTGGGCGATCTCATGCCATGGTACAAGAAGTGTTAGGGATAAAGGTCTAGTGTTATTCTCAGCCTTGACTACTTCTCAAAATTTATACACCACTGCATATGGTTTGATCATGCTTTGTTCAAGTTCGATCCAATTTGATCCAACACAAATATAAAAAGGAGATAGAATGCATGCATGATAATTGTTGGAGGGTTATGCATGTAGTGAGAAAACTTATCTGTAGACTATTGTGAACCATGTTGATATGAGAAAAATTCAGTAACTTCCCCTGGTCATAGGCTCCCAGAAAAGGTCAGGAGCATCCATGTCTACATCTGGGCATTGGCGTCTATGTTGTGTTGAAGACCCAAGTCAGAATTTAGTTTGTTTCTATGATTGAATACTATGTTGTTCCTGTATTTTGTAGGTTTGAACTTTGATTTTATGTTGCTAAATGGGGTGACTGGTTCACCCAATGTATGCCCCCCTCATTTGGGGTGCATGCAACATCACTAGGAGTATGCAACCCAAAGGAGAGGATCAGACGTTGATCTAAAATTGATGCCTTGTAGGGGGGGAATGTGCTTGGTAGAAACCAAGGCACATAAAAACAAAGTGGATAGAAATGAGGGTTAGTGCAATCAAGAAAAATACGTATATAGAAAATAATGTGTAAGCTAACAAGAAAGAAGACAATGTAGACCATGAAAAGTGACTTTGAAACATGGGACATCACTCACAATGTCATAATAAAATTAGGGCCGAAGTGGCCAAACGCATACAATTTGCACATAAGAGCAAGGGCATAGCCTGCAGATAATGGTAGACAATGGAAAACAATGACAAACAATAGCAAACAAAGTATTAGACAACCATGGTGGAAAATAGTTCCTACAAGATAAATGTTACACATAAAGAACCCGTTAGTATGTTAGAAAGATAAAAAGTATGTCAAAGCTTGTATGATCCGATATAGAGTAGTGTGCTAGTAAGAGTAGGGAGTAGTACAAAATGAAACAATAACACCTGAAGTGTGTATGAGTAGATGTCTCCAAGATTCGTTGTGGGACTAGTAAGAGGTATAGTGCCAATCATATGTGCTACATGTAAAAGATTTGTGTAAATTCTACATTAAAAAATAGAAGGAAATTGAATGCGCATGTGCATATAGAAAATATAATGACATATAATGTATCCAGATAACATAGTAAGTAAAGTGTAACATGCGAGTATAAGAAAACAAGAACAATGTATAACAAAGATATGCAATATGTTGTGAGTGTAAATTGATTGGAATGTAAAGTGAGTATGATAGGAACAACATGCCCCCGAGTGAATGTGAATGTGTATGCATGAGATGAGGTTCATTTATACATGCCCCCTCAACAATAAAGAATGAACCATAGAACAAGAGTGTGTCATCAGGAAATGGTTTGATAGTGTGCTCTAGAAAGATATGATAAATTAAAGTAGAGTGTAGAGTGTAAAATTGATGGTGTTTAATTCATATTTAGACCCTCAATAGTCGAGTATGAACCGTGGAACTAGAGTGCGTCATATGGTAATGTGTTGTGATGAATGTGTACTAGAGAGATGTGTGTGAATGCACCGAGTATGTAGTGTAGTATGATGTGAGTTTGAATTTAGTATTCCCTCAACAGTCAAGTGTGAACCATAACACAAGAGTATGTCATCGGGTAATGAGGATACAAGTGTATAAAGATGTGAAATATGCATGAGAAAGACTAGATGTGAAGTGTAGAGTGGACAAGTAGAAATGTGAGACACTTGATAATGTTAATAGGTGAGAAAATAAACATGATTCCCCCAAGTGTATGCCGATAAATATGCTATCCAAAAAAAGTGAAGTGTAAGGGTCCTCCACCCGATGCTTGTGGTGATAAAGGCTTGTGGTCATGCTCTGATATCGGTGATGTATGACATAAAATATGTACCAGTGAATGAGATCTATGTGCATGAGACCTATGAGGTGATGGACATTTATGTGAAGGAGACCATGGAGGTGATGTACACTTATGTGAAGTAGATCGCATAAGTGATGTGCACTTATGTGAAGGTGAATGCAGAGGTGATGAACACCTATGTGAAGGAAACCAAGGAGGTGATGTATACATATATGAAGGAGTCATCCAAGTAGTAGACCTAGAGTGATGTGATGGACTAGCAGACCGATGAGAGTGTGTAGGTCATGTGTGAACAGAGAGATAGGAGCAGATTATGCCTTAGATTTGAGAGGTCTTGGGGACCTAGATTCTCTAGTGAGTGCAATGAAAACCTCAAGAGGAGGTTGTAACCATGGTGTGCATGGGAAGAACACCATTGATAGTAATGGCATGTTTGTTGTGGATGAAATTTAGACATAAGTGATTCATGGAAATGATAGCTTGAGTAACACGGATCCAAGGAAGACCTAAGACAAAGTCACACCCTTTTATTGAATGTGCCATAAGAAATGGCACAAGCCTGGTAAGAATACCAAAAGTGACTAGAATCTTAACATAACCATATGATTTAGGAACCATATAGGAAATATGTAATAGCGGATAATCGATAACAACAAGAAGTGAAATAGAGCATACACACATTCGAATTGATGGAACAATCATTGTATTATTGATAATGTGAGGCTCAATAGATGTTTTGATATGTAATGTGTTAGAAAATAATGTTTCTTGATAGTCATGATCAAAGAATGTAATGATCAGTGGAGATGCATCAGCTTGAGTAACTAGAAAATCAAGGGCCCCAATGAAGGAGGAGCTACATAATATGTATGATTGGTTGAAGAGTCAGTCACTTACTTGTAATGCTTAGGAATATGATTGTTAAAGATATTAAGCTTGGGATTTTCGTTGATTGATGTAGATGCCTTAGACTCAGGAAGCTCAATTACATTATTGTCGATGAGATCTTGAATAAGATGCCTAAGTTTGAAACATCAATTAGTAGAATGTCCCACGCATTGATGATAGTCACATTTAAAATTTTCATTGTAATTGTGACCTTTGGGATGAGATGGATCCAAATTAAGTGGAGGAGGAAGTGTAATAATATTGCTCTCGATGAGTTGTGGAAATAATATATGCAAAGCACATGGGAATTTAGTAAATGTACACTTAGGTGGTTTCCATTGAAGATTTTCAAGATTAGAGACAACGTTAATAATAGCTTTATCTTCAGTAGGTTTAGTAGATGGCTTGAAAGTGGATTTATTTTGAATTCATGTAGAAGAGGAAGGATGCTAATGATACTTAAGCTTGCCCATAGGTAATAGTTTACTTTCACATAGCTTAAGAGTATGACATAAATAATCGAATGATGGAGATGTCTCAAAGATGACACTTTCATGGAGAGGTGATAATAGGATTTGGATGAATAGATCTTGAAGTTCAGAGTCTGCAAGTACATTGGACATCTTAGCTAAGTTATTCTTATAGCGCAAGACATAATCCATTAGATTCTTGTTAGATCATTGTTTAAGTTGTGCTAATTGAGCGTAGGATATCTTTGAGCCGATATTGATGGAGAAATGAGTAAGAAAATCATAGGCTAAATGTGTAAAAGAGGTTACCGAATGGACATGTAGATCATAGAACCAACACATTGTATAATCTTGAAGACTACGGGAAAAGATATTTATGAGTAAAGTGTAATCATCCACATAATCTAAACATGCTACATGAAATGCTCGGAGATTCTCTTGATGGTCACCATGGCCTTTGAAGGTGGGCAGTTTAGGGGTGATGAAATTTGGAGGAAGTTGATAGGCGGAAATGGTGGCTGTAAAAGGAGTTTGAAGGAGTAAAGTGGGATCCAAAGATGGAGATGCACAAAGGTAGCCAATTGAAGTTGACAAATTTGAGTTTACAAATCATGATATAAAGAAGTTAAATCATGATTATTTGAAGAAGATCCAGGTTGTGCAATGAAGAATTAGGTTGGATGATGGGAGCGGTAGTAGAAGTAATGGAAGCAAAAATAGTAAGGGGTTGAGTGGAGTACATGTTAACCAAAGAGGAACCGACAAGGGGTACAAAAACAACATCTCGAGAGTTTTTAGCAGCTATCAAAGCATGGAGAGTATGTAAAAGATGAGCGGGATTGTCACACAAAGACTTGATGAAAATTGGTAAGCTTGTCTAATTTCTCTTGATCAACATTGGTATCCTCATCATATGATTTGTCACTATCAAATGCTTTGATTTTTTCAAGAATTTTTTTTTGAGAGAGAATAAGAGGGTTATCAAATTCAACCATCGATTTTTAAACCCTACGGGAAGATGGAGGGAGATCTATATACACAAAAGACATAAAATGACCACTACGAGTGATGGGCATAAGAAGAAATCCCTATAAAGAATGTTGGAATCAAGCGACGTGTTCACCAAATGATTAAGAAAATATTTAAAAATGCAAAACCCTAATTACAGAGTCACAATGCAATAGATAATTAATAAAATACAGATTTTACCTAAGCAATAATCAAATGGAAATTGAAACCCTAAGTGGAAAATAAGGGATAAAGTACCTAGTCAATTTCGTAATTAATTCAAGAATGTGCTGAACCAGAAAAACTTACAAACTGGAGGAGGAAATTATAGCAAACAAACCCAAAAAATTGTGCTAGTGTCAAAAATATTGGGACTGGGGTGCTTGGAATGGGTCAAGGGTGCATGGGTGCTAGAGACTTTTTGTTGGCACCTATGACTACACAGAACCTCAGAATATAAATTTTATAGTATCACAAGATGTTTTCTAAATGTCCTGAAACCTGCAAAGAGAAAGAACACCTGAAAAAACCCCAAAACACATCAAATCCTAAAAAGAAAAAGATGCAAATGGGGAGTTGGACTAAACCTTGCGGTCACCCGATTGAGTGAGCTTACAACCAAGCATTGCACTAAATTTCAAACTCCATGTAGTTCTCGCATGTGTGTGAATAATTGTTCCCTATGTGATTCTTGTGCAATATGCACTTGATAACGAGCAATAGCTAGATGTAGCAATGTAAATAGATGTGTTATTGTCAAAATGAACTTCCCCTCCTGTGAAGTGTTGTAGAAGAATTTAATCCCTTGTACCTTGAATGAAGATAAATGGATTCTTTGATGCTCTTGACATGTCTTTGGATGCAACCTTAGGTGATAATAATATATGCTTAGAGCTTGGTCCTTTATTATGATCACATAACTTTGTATTTATATGATTCCCTTATTTGAATTTCATACTTAACCTCTAAAAGGCTGACCAAAAGAAAAAATATATTTCCAAAAGATAAAAGAGGCCCAAAAGGGGAAAGCAAAATATAAAGAGGTCGGGGGCACTCGGAAGGGATGGGATGCTGGGCATTGGCGTTTTGGCTAGGCATTGGTGTCCAGAGCCAAGAAAGATAGAACACTAAAAGTCATAATGGGTAGTGAGGTGTATAATACCACAAAGAAAACAAGAAAAAAAAGATTCCAAAGATAGATGTCAATTACTACTTTTTTCGCTTAGGAATCATATGAATAGTGGTATGTGATTAGGACCTATAAATGTACCCAAGTGTGTGATTTAGTGTCTACAACACTATCTCAAGGTTTATGCCTCTGATTCCCTATCTCCATATAATTGCAACGTGATAATGCTTCACAAGTGTCCGCCATCAATAAAGTGTAAGGATGTTAATGGGGTCCCTTAATTATTAGATATTATTATTTATGCCTTAATTAAATTTTAGGTCAATTTAATTAAGTGTAGATTATAATAGAGTTGATTTACAATTCTAACAAAGATGATACAATACAAATAATAATTTAGATTTTCAAATTAGATCAGATAATAAAAATATGCATACACCTCATTAACCTAAAGTGAAATCAAAAACACAAAATGGAGGTATAGAAGCACTTAGCTAATTTTTTATGATTCTGGAGAGATATGAAAGCGTGCAACAATGAAACATGAAGATTTGAACCTAAGTATCCATTGCATCTACAAATGGAACAATAAATGCACCTAGGTTAAGACCATACCTTTAGGTCACAACCGTAGCATACATTCCAACCTCTTCTATATGGTCTTAGACCTGATCTGGACTGTCACTATAACTTTCTGGGTTGCTTACCTTCCTGGATTTAACCGTAACTGGAAAACCCTAGTTGTCATACATGTGACAAATCTCTTTAAATAGATTGAACATCTTCTCAAACCTTATACATGGATGAATATTCCTACAAAATAAACATTACAATGGTTGTGGGCACCCCTTGCACCACTAATGTTGGCACTGCATCGAAGAGGCCTCAAATTACATGTCATTCTCCACTTAGCATGTGATATCTAGATATATCAATCAAAGCTGGAAATTACTTTCACCATGCTTTATTTGACTTGGCTCTTGTTAAATCACTTGGAGAGAGGATGTTTGGATGTTTGTTGATAAGAGATATGGCTTCCTTAACCTGGTTTGTAGCTTTAAACCTGATTTGGGTTCTTCCCTAATATATGTAGATGTGCAATTATGATATTTAGGGAGGTTTAGATGCCTTTTGTAAGTGTATGAAGTGAGTGCTCTACTGCATTAACTTAGGAATTCTAGGTTATCCAATGAGGTAGTGTAGACATAAAATCATGCACTTACTACTATTACTATACTACCAAGTATGTTTTTATATATGGGTCTTGCGTAAGAAGAATATCACTGATGACACACTACCTAATCATTCTGCTTGTTTCAGGTTTCTTTTATTGTTTCCATTTCTCACTTCTCTTTCTTTTGCACCTATTTTTGGTCAAGTCATAGGGATCCCTGTCAGTCAGTTTTCTCACCTTTGTCGTCATTTGTCTCTGGACACTAGTGCCTAGGATTGTACATTAGCGCCTAGGATTGGACATTATCACATAGGCACTCTTTTACAATCTAGACACTCATGTCCCCTTTGTTCTTGATATTATTTGTGACATTGGTAGTCGACCTTTTCAGTTTTCCCACTCCTATCTCGAGGTCCTAGTCAATTTTTATGTGCCATTAGTGTCGAAATTTAGGCAAGAGATCCCTATATAAACACAATATACATACCATTATATGAGCGGGAAATTTTTACTAAGGGTTATCTATCTATGTATCTCAAGGGACTGCAATTGGGTGCATTTTTCTACATACACACTGTATAGGAAGGGGAATTTCTGAATTCCATCCCATACATTTGCATTTTATCTAGCTATTATCCGTTATCTTGGCGTCATTCACACTAGGGCAACCTACGAGCAATGTTGTATACACAATCACATAGAACTATATTGTGTTTGATATGTAGTGCAACATTCAGTTGGAAGTTCACTATTGTGATAGCTAAGGATAGTTTGACCCCTCATATTGCATCTTTATTTTTGATATTTGATATTGTTTTAAGGGTTTTACAGGAGGATTTTTTATTGTAGGTTTACAAGTACTCTCGAATTCAAAGTGCGAATTTTAGGAAATCATTGACAAATAAGTGTGAATCCCTAGTGACAATGTCAGAACCAAATCTAGAGATTTTTCTCAGTCTACAATCCCAGCAGAGGTCTATGTCACCCATAGGCACCCTGCCCCTATCTAGATGCTCGTGTCCAGGCATTGTGAGCATCTCTGCATTTTTCTGAGACTAATTGTGATGCTCTGTGCTTTTATTTCATCACATTCTCCAGTCCAGACTTACTTTAGGATAAACAAAATTAAGATAAGTGCCCTATCTCTTACATTTTCTTATATAATCAAATCAATTAAATTACCTAACATTTGTATTTTAATTATATATCGGTTATAGCAAATCTTTGCTTTTAGATTTTTAATAAAATATTCAGATTTTATTAAATTGAGTAGTGTTTACTTGCTTGTATAGGGTTCTCTAGATGATTTTTCTAATAAAGGCCAACCTAGATGAAGTATAAGACCCAATGAAATATGTAAATTTGAAAGTGTTATCAAAGAACATATCAGTCTAATACCATACAAATAAGTCAAGACTAGATGGTATGACACTGACCAAACTATACAACCCTAACCAAGAGTAGAATACATGCCAAATAAAGTTTGAATCTTGTCAATTGATGTGCACTTTAGTAGGAACTTGAGTCATTGTAAAGTACCATCTAGCAGCCCTCATCTGTCTCTAGACATCCTCTACTACCATCACATGTAACCTCTCACTGATAATAGGAAACCACAGAATGTGATATACATCCCCCAGCGTCACTTTCATCTCCCTCGTAGGAAACCAAAATGTGCAGGTATTTGCACACCACCTCTCACACAAAGAAGTGATCATAAGCATATTATGGGGCACATCTCCCATCCTTGTTAGGTACCACAATCCCGCATGATCTAGAACATCTTACTCATCATCAGAAAACCCCAATTCTAGGAATGTTCTCAAATGATGGCCACCACGAAACTCACATGAATTAATATCCCTCTGCAAAACACTAAAAAATAACAAAAACAACATTAGTACATCATATGCATGCAAAAATAGCCACCAACAACATCAACATAGATCAATTTTCACATTTGCAACACTCTAGGCTAAAATCAAGCTTTTTGGGTCACTAACACCTAGAACTAAGGCACCCAGAACCAGATCACTAGCACCCATGCATGGACACTACTATCCCAAAGGTCATTAGCACCTTCGGTGATCTTGCCCAAGTCAAAAATGCCGAGAAACTTAAAAACAATTTTTTTGTAAAAATTCACAAAAAACAACTAATTCCAACAAAAATTTTGATAATTTCCACACTTACCAATTCAGTTGTCGTACGTGATGCCACATTTTTCGCCACCATCTCAAATCGGCTTAGTCGCGGTGCTCTCACTTGGGGCATCTTCACACACTAACAAATCTAAATCACACTCGCGTAATAACCAAATGAAATTCCTATTCACTCTTTCATATTACTATTTATAGTAACACTCGATTACCTACTTTGCTATAGTCATTATTTGTGATCATTCTCCTAACTAATACACATCACATGATTTCAATCATATCTTGAGCATCACTACTCCGATTCTTATCTTGTTTACATCATTCTCTTCAAAATTCCATCTATTTTCATATCAAAAACATTCCATCAACATTATATTTCTCCTTGACACACTTTCAACTCAATATTTGCACTATTTTGTGACATTTATCATATTGTGCTTCATTGACACTTACATTGTTTCGCATCTACTTTCAGCTTAATGTTCATTTTCATCATCATTCCCCCTTTCATTGAAAGGGGGAGTATATAATTAGGGGTACCCTATGATTCTCCTCACACCATTATGCAATCATTCTACATTTCTAATTCATCATTATCAAAAAAATTCTCATACATCATGTGACATAACACACCACTTTCTAGCAATTCCCCCTAATGACCTAACTTGGGGGTAACAAGTGTAAAATATCTCTAGGAGTAATCAATTAATCAACATATTGAAATCCTAAAAAAAAAAATTACACATTGAAATCATAATCAATCAATCGACACAATACAACGCATTTGTCCTCCCATATGACCTAGCTTGGGAGTTATATCACAAATTTTCTAGATGACCTAACATGGGAAGTTATCTCCACATTTTCTATCACTTCCAGATGACCTAACATGGAAGCCATCATCATACACATTGCAACACCCTTGGAGTAAGGGCAATGAGACGTCATTGCCTTTCTTATAATGCTCCAATAAGAATTATTCACGTTTGATCGAGAAGTATCGAAATGAACAAATGTTTGTCTTGTGTCCATCTGGTAACGGCTAGACCTTTTTGGGATGTAGTTAAAGTTGGAGGGTAACACTATACCTCTCTCCCTACACTCTTCCTCGGTGTGAGGATGCCCAAATAATACGTTTTTACACATGAAATCGGGTTGGGAATCGATCACTCCATACCCCCATCAAAATCTCCATCAGCGACAAAATTAAAATCTCCAATCACTTGCAATCAAATCATCAAATCTTGCTAAGTGCTCATCACCATAGTTCACCATCTCCATTTATGCCACATGGATCGACACGTTGATCCATGGTCTGTCACGCTACATGTTATCTTTATGTGTGTAATTTTACAAACAGGGCTTCCCTAGACTTTCTCATAGGTATGTTCCTCGCTTCCTTTATACTACTTGAATTTCCTTCAAATAACATAAGGGGGGCAAATGTAGACATAAAATCATGCACTTACTACTATTATTATACCGCCAAGTATGTTGTTTTATATGTGGATCTTGTGTAAGAAAATTATTTGTTGATGACACATTGCCTAGTCAATCTTCTTATTTTGAGTGTCTTTTATTATTGTCATTTGTCACTTATCTCTCTTCAGCACCTATTTCTAGTCAAGTCGCATGGATCCCTGTCGGTCACTTTTCTCACCTTTGTCATCATTTTTCTCTGGACACTAGCATCCAAGTGTTTCTATCCAATCTAGGTGCTCTTGTCCCCTTTGTTCTTGATCTCATTTTTGACATTGGTAGAAAACCTTTAGGTACTTAGTTGGCATGTCATGTCATTAATGTCAAAATTCAAACAAGATATCCCTATATAAATACAACATACATACCATTATAGGGGTGGACATTTTTTTTTATCAAGGGTCATTTATCTACTTATCTCAAGAGACTACATTTGGGTGCATTTTTCTGCATACACACTGCATAAGAGGGGGAAGTTATGAATTCCATCCCTCCCATTTACATTTTATCTAGCTATTGCCCACTATCTTGGTATCATCAACGCGATGGAAACCTAGAAGCACTATGACACACACAATCACATAGAACTACATTGGGTTTGAGATGTAGTGCAGTGCTCAATCGTAAGTTCATTGTTGTGATAGTTGAGGAAAATTTAACCCCTCATATGGCATCTTTCTTTTTGAGATTTGATGTTATTTTGAGGGTTTTATAGGAGGATTTTGTACTGCATGTTTATAGGTACTCCCATACTCAAAGTGTGACTTTCAACTGATCATTAGAAAATAAGTGTGAAGCCCTAGCAAAAATTTTGAAACCAAATCCGAGTTTTTCTCCATTCTACGACACCCAGCAGAGGTCTAGGGCACTCGCAGGTGCCCTTACCCCTATCCAGGTGCCTGTGTCCAAGCATTGCGAGCATCTCCACATTTTTCTGAGCCTGATTACGATGATCTATGCTTCTTTTTCATCACAATTTTAGTGTAGGATATTTATTTTCCTCATATTTATTTATTTACTTGGAGCTTTCCTACACTCATGGGATATTCTTGCTTAGTTGTAGCATTTGAGTTGAGTTAGCTTACTAGTTGTGTTCAGTTAGTCACTAGTTGTGTGGAGTCAACTCTACTTCTAGTATCAATTAGTGAGAGTTATTCCCCACTAATATAGGAGGAGGTTGCACATTCACCACCTATGTGTACTTGAATTGCATCAGTGTATTATTACACGAATATGGATCATTTGGAGCATTGAGTTTATTTGGAGCCATTCTTGCCTTGTGAGTTTTGATCATATTGCATCTTATTGTTAGTTATTTCAATTTCTACAATTGTTCGTGCATTTATTTTTCATCAAAGATCTAGAAACTATAATATGGTATTAGAGCGATTATGGTAATACGTTTTCATTACTAAGTTATTTACGTTTTTGAATACTTCATTTGTGAAACTAACAATTCATGTGCAAATAGATATGACTCTATCTTGGTTCCTTTTATATGAGATTATTATTTGCAATAATTTTGTTGTTCGTTTGGATCTAGTATTTGTTGGTTTGTTTTTCATAGTTTGTGGTCGCCTACAACTAGTTTCAAGTATGCAAAATTATAAAAAAAAGAATGGACCAAAGATCTTGTAGACTTGTGCATATACAGCCAATACAAGGGTGTTTCAAACCTATGGCAGCGCCTTGCATGAAGATGTAAGTCTGGAGGGGCATTTTTTTGTGTGAAGGGCATTTTGTCTTCTTGAGCCATGTTTTTACAATCGGAGGGGTGCTTTTGCTATTTAGGGGTGTTTTCTACTAGTTTAGGAGCTCTACAGACCATTGGAGAGACATTTTCCCTTCCCTAGCAGCGTAAAACTTCAGTTTTGACATGGTTTTTCCCCTTGGTATGTTGTCTTCAACTCTAACGTGCCTAGCTAATCTAGCATTTTATTTTATTGCAATTATCTCCAATTTTGACTCTAAAGTTATTTCAAAACCTAGCATTATTTGTTTTTGGAAAACAAAGTCAATTGGAAAAAATTGCATCAGAAGAAGGAATAAAGTGTTTAATTAAACATGTATCTTCGCCTAACAAAGACGAAGGGTGAGGCTCGGGTTGGCAGGAGGCCAATTCCCCCTCACAATCTAAACCATTATGTTCTTCATTCTTTGTCACTTCCAATGAGTACACGCATGACCCCCTTCCCCTTCATTTCTAGCATTTTTAAAATCAGTTTGCAAATTTTAATTAAATAAGCCATTAGTTCCGGGAAACGGTTTTTGCTATAACTTTTGACTAGTAGCTTATATTTGAGAGCCGTTTTGGTCAAAAGTGCATGTTTTCTCACACTCTTTGTGATGGTTATATTTATTTTTGTAAACGTACTACTTTATAAAGTGCCACTTTTTGGGGGTTCTTGTAATGGATGATGAAGAAGATGATGATCACTTGGTTCATTTTCTGGAAATCTATTTTGAAGACCAGAGGATGGGGCCCGGTTTGGTAGGATACCAACCCCCCATTATGACTTATTTGTTTCATTTCTTCTTTCTATAATAAGCACATTTAGTGCATGTGTTTCTCTTGAGAAGAATTTTGTACATGCATTGTAAATGGGTATCTAAAAAGGCACCTATTACCGGAACCCATATTGAGAATCATTGTGTCTTCCTTGTAGCAATTGTGAATTCCCATTGTAATATTTGAGCATGGCATGTTCACACAACTTCTCCATTCCTCTGCATTTCGACTTTGTCCTCTATTTTTTGTGCCCGCTTGGCCAACCAATGGTTTTAAAACAATATTGGACATATTTGTTCATGCAAGTTATGCTTATTGGAGGGTGATCTTTGGAGCAAGTTCTACTTGTTGGAGATTATTTATCAGTTCCTCATCCAATCTTGGATTCCTATTGGGTTGTCTTATTTATTCCCATTTCATCTTTTTATGTACTTGGGTACCTAACATGGCCTTATTGCCAGGACCTAATTCTTCTATCTACATCAACAACTTCATCATATTCGAGGGGATTTTAGCCTTCTTCACTTCTTTGTTTCTCTCTTTTGGGGGGGATTTGTTTCCCATTTTTATTCTCCTTTTCTCCGCTTTATGAGAGATTTGCATTGTATGTGGGCACCTCATCAGGCCTTTTTGTTGGGACCCACTTTCCTTTTCACTGCCCACCCAAGTTGTGCATATGAGGGGTGTTAGTGTAGAATAGTTATTTTCCTCATACTTATTTATTTACTTGGATCTTTCCTACACTCATGGGATATGCTTTCTTAGTTGTAGCAGTTGTGTTGAGTTAGCTTACCAGTTATGTTTAGTTTTCTCACTAGTTGTGTGGAGTCAACTCTACTTCTAGTATCAGTTAGTGAGAGTTATTCCCCACTGATATAGGAGGAGATTGCACATTCACCATCTATATGTTCTTGACTTGCATCTGTCTATTATATGGAATATGGAGCATTTGGAGCATTGAGTTTATTTGGAGTCATTCTTGCCTTGTGAATTTTGATCATATTGCATCTTATTGTTAGTTATTTCGATTTCTATAAATTCTAGTGCATTCATTTTTCATCAAAGATCCAAAACTCTTATACACATTCTCTAGTCCAGACTTACTTCGAGATAAGTAAAATTAAGATAAGTGACCCATCTCTTGCATTTGCTTGTACAATCAAATCAAGTAAATTGCCTAGCATTTGTATTTAATTGTATATAAGTTATAATAGATCTTTTCTTTCAGATTTAAATAAAATAATCAAATTTTATTAAATCAAAAATAACAAAGGTTAGTGAAATTTGTATGACATTAAAAGAATCAATTTTTGGGATTTTGCGTAGTCACCGACGCAAATTGTAGTGCCTAGGCACCCTTGACCTAGTCTAGGCACCCTAGTCCTAGCTCACCTAGCGGTTACATAATTTTTTGAGTGCGGTTGTGACAGTCTCCTCCTCCCGTTCATCAATTTTCTGATCCCAAATACTTTGGGATTTATTGAGAAATCAACTACGTCTTCTATTCCCTCTCTTACACCTAGGGTTCTAATTTTCATTGACTTATTGTTTGTGTTAGATCTGTACTTTAGCGTTTATTTATCATATGTGACTCTGCAATATCTAGGGTTTAGCATAATTCCATATTTGTTAAATCATTTGGTGAACCCATCCATTCAAACCTTACTTTTTGAGAATGTATCAACATATCTCTTCTTCTTCTCAAATCATGGATCAATCTTCTTATCCTTCTTTCACCCCAATTAAGGTTTCTGACATGGTTACTACCACTGCTAATTTTATGCATGTTCATACTCAGCATCCTCCTCACTTCATTACTCATATGGTTGATCCTGCTATTAATGTAGTCACCACTCACCACACTCATCCTTCTACGGCTCAACCCATTTCTTTACCACCACCTATCATTGCTACAACTCCTACCACCACTTTTAAGGGTTATGACATCATAGAAAAACTTAAAAATACCCTGACCAAAATATCTCTTTACGAATTATCACACAATACACCCTATTTTCATCACACATTAGAGGTCTCCCTTTCCTCTATCTACATTGAAAGCAATAATTATTTGGTGGGCTTCACACATCTCATTCAGTCTCTCAAAAATCTACCACATGTTATATCATTTAGTGATGAGGACATTACTCCATCTACTGTTGATAATCCATGTCCACATTTTCTCATCCCCACTATCATTAGAACCATTTTTATCAAGTGTGTACTCATTGACAAGGTATATTCCATAAATCTATGTGCTCACTCTCTTCTCAGACAAATTGGTATTATTAATAATTTAATTACTACGAATTCTACTCTCATTCATGGTTATGTTTCCACCACTCACATATGTCTTGGTACTATTACTTTAGTTATACAACTCGGGCCTAAGATTGTTCCTACGATATTCTTCATTATCAATTCCTCATTTCAGTTTAATCTCTTACTGGGTAGGCCCTAGATTCATGCAATGCATGTTGTCTTATCTACTATTCATTGGTACGTCAAACTCTTACATGATGGTTATGAACATACCATTGTTGTCAACCCTGATCCATTCAAGTTTTGTCACATAGACCCCGTTACTGCTATGTCTACTCCTCCATCGCATCCTATTCCATATAGTAATGTTAGTACATATGATATTTTTCAATCTAGTGCTTCACAACCTTTTTCCACCTCTACAAGCATACCATCCATTTCCACTCACATTACTAATATCATTTCATCCATTGTGTCTACTCCAATACCCACCAACATTTGCACTCATGAGACTCCTCTTGCTCCTACATCTAGCTCACTTCCTACCAACATTCTTTATATTGTTATCCAACATGAAAATGCCAACACTAATGATTCTGATGAGGAGGTTAATACCGTTGATCTTAATGATGACAAATTATGCAGTATAAATTTTACTTCTATCGAAATAGATGATTCATACTTCAATTATACTTTCATTGTTATTGGCCTTGGTAAATATCAATTTAAGAAACCCCCTCCTACTAATGCTATGGTACTTTTTTGGGGGGTTTTTCCATTCATTGGATGTCATTTCACTTTCCTCGTCTTCTCATAAGCAACCTGCATTTGTGCTTCCTCCATTCACATGCACTCTTTTCACAAATAACTATTATTATCAACACATTCCATTCGATCCCACTTTCCCTAACACTATTTTCACATATGATGGCTTGAATCAGCTAATATTCACACTAGATGATCTTCTCCCTCCATCTCATTCTCCTCATCTCTATCATGGATATGTTCACATCATTGTTGCTTATGGCCTCTGTGTTTTCCCCCTATCAGTATTTTTTGCACACTCTTCTCACACTTCTCCACTTACTATTGGATAGTATTGGCTTGACTACATTGGGGGCACTTTGGACCCTAATCATACTGAGATCACATTCCCCATGCCCTTTGGTTTTGTTTCTATTTGCAACGATTCATTTCTCGATTATGCACAAAATCCTACTCATTGTTATGCACATGGTTGTCCACCAAAACCTTTCACTGATGAAGAATACACAATGGGCATGTATAACTTATGTTGCAATGGCTCTTTACATGATCAACCCCATACTATTTATTATTAGTTCTTAGACGCTTCTTCATTTGACTTCAACCATGAGAGTGATGATCTTCTATATGATGTTACTTGAGTCCTCTATTTCTTATACACTTGGGGGTTACCATGCTTATCTTCCCCCCTCTTAGCATTATCGGGTGTCTCACATTTTTACTAATACACTTTGTGCTTCACATCTAGTGATTAGGCAAAATGTGGATAATATATGCCTATCTAATTGTTATTTTAGTAGTTGATCGGGGATATTTTTCAGTGTCAAAAGTTCTCTAAAATTCCTTAGACCATTCTAGTGCAGTATATCCTTTAGAGAGATTTCCAACGACTATAAAACCATGAAAAATGGACACTCTGAGCTCAAGTTATGTTCGGTCAAAGTTTAGTCAACATGGAAGTCAACTTTGGTCAAAAGGTCAACAAGTGAACAATGACAAGGTGACATGTGGCAATTGGTGACATGGAAAAATTGATGGTCTTGTAATTTTTTTAAAATTAGTTCCATGATATAGAGCTCGTCGCAAGCTTTTTGACGCATTTTGAATGGACCAAATCTGAGTTCGTATGCGAAAGATAAGCATAGTCAAAGTTTTGGTCAAATGATAATGTGGCACACACTTGTGACGTGTACAAATGGCATATTATGGGCATGACACTTGGCATGTTTTTAGTGGATATGGATTTAAACTAATAATAATAATATTTTATTTAATTCATTCCATGGAAATAAGACTAATCCCATGGGATAATGAGGATTTTATGGACAAAAAGCTATTTAAAGGCTTATCCTATCCTTTTCCCACCAAATGTGGGGTCAATGGCTAAATTGGGCACCTAAACCTATGGAAGGGGGATTTGAACCCAGCACCTCATCTAAAAATATAATCGGCCTTACCAACCCACCACTCTCTTGTAAGTGATATAAATAAAGCGCACTTGTATTTGTAATGGACAAGTGTCAGGTCTATGTCAAGCCAATAAGCACGAAGTTTTGGAAAAGTGCAATTTTGTGGCACTTCTACTCACTTCCAGATCTCGAGTTATATATGAAAGTTTCTAAAAAATCAAGATGATCACGATGGTGTGATCATTTATCGATTTGGAGCTTTTGTGATAGAGTTATGTGGTGCTAAAGTCACACGAAGGCGTAGAACCAAAGGGAGACACCACTACAAGTGGATCAGGAAGGTGAAGGACAGAGGCTGAGCTCCATTAACATCCTTGAAGGTCTGAAACATAGTTTTATAGGTTTTTGATCCATTATTAGTTAATGTAAAGGTTATTGTATTTATATTTTTAACATTATTAATGGATCGGTTCACCACGAACCTGGGGACGTAGGAATTTCGAACCCCGTAAACAATCTAGTGTTGTGTTCTGATTTTATTTTCAGTTTTTGATTATTTGTAATAATTTAAATTCAGAACATGAATATGAATTCAATGGTAATCATTGTTTGAAAACTTTGAAAAATCAATTAAAATCAAGAAACAATGAATTTGGGATTTGATTAAACAGTGAAGTTCTGAGTAAATTGAAAACTTAATTTCAGTTCTGAATTCAGCCCATAATAATAATTTGATCAATTTTTGGGAGTATAAAATACTTCAAGTTGATTAAAAATTAATAGATCCTTAAAAGTGTTTAAAAGTGTTAGTTTTAAGCACCCGTTTTTGGATCAAGTTTGGTATCAGAGTAGGTTATTGGCTTTCAAACTTGCTAATCTCTGAACAAGTTTGGTATTAGAGAAATTAGATTGCCGAATTAGCTTCTAATTGTGTTTGAAAATTTGGCTTTAGTTTCAGTATTGATTTTCGTTTTCAGTGTGCAGACATTTTGGGGCTTGTTAATCCTCTTTTTAGTGTGTGCAGTTTTGGAAGTACATGTTGTGTTTGCAGGAACAGGGAATCATGGGCAAGTCATCCAAATAGGAGCAATTGGATGAGCCTGAAGCCATAAACTGCCAACTCTAGGAAGAAAACTCTTTTCTGAGAGCTAATTTTTATTCCTTAGAAGAGGAAATAGTGTTAAAATATGAGCCACAATCCTCTATAACCAAGAAAGAGGAGTATGTCAATGAGATGCTTGCACAAAGCAAGAAGTTGATGGGATTTGTTAAAGAGTTGCAAGAAGAAATATGGACCAAGGATGCCTCTTGGAAAATCTATAACAAGGTGAACACAAGAAGGAAATGCCTTCCAAATCAGATGCAGTAGTACTATGAGAAAACACTCGTATGTTGTCCATTGAAAATAATTCTCCTAATTTAGTTTCAGATATTCCTTTGGGTCAGTTTGAAAAGCACACTAAGGGAATTGGGTCTAAACTAATGGTTAAGATGGGATTTAATGGAAAAGGCCTTGGTAAAAATGAAAAAGGTGATGCTAATCCCATACAAGTAGAGGATCAACCTTGGTTTGCAAGTTTGGGTTATTCTAGTGGGTAAATAGAAATTGGAGAAAGTTCCAAAAGTAGTGAAGGAAGACAAGCTTCCAATAGCCAAGGATCTACGCCTCTAGAATTATAGGATTCCACCATCAAGAGGAATAATGAAAGGTGTAAGAAAGCAAGTAAACGAGGTAATGAAATTCCACCTCCTCCCACTTACACTAAAAACAACACTAAGGGGAAATTAAATCCTAAAACTTCTAAAACTCTCTTTCAATCTGAACAATATAGCTTTGGTAGACAAAAGTATGGTTTTCCTTGCACGTTTTGTGAAGGTACTAATCATTCTGCAGCATATTGTTGGAAGAGGAAAAATATAATAAAGTTAATGCCTTTTTTGTGAATGATAAGGAATGTGCAAAAGACCAATCTCACTCTAGTAAGGAAAGAAATGGAAAAAAGAAAAATTTACCTCTCCTAAACAGAGGAATAATTTTCCTAGACAGAGTTCAAGGAATGGAAAAATGGGTAAGACTCCTAAAAATAAGGAAGTTAAATTTTGTTCCCATTGTAAAAGGAATGGTCATGATGTTAAGATGTGTTGGTATGTTCCTTTAGTGCAACATTGGAAAGTTGTTAAAAAGGAAAATAATGTCAAACCAAAATTTGTTGATCTAACTCATGTAAATGCTCATTCTACTACCGGGGAAGTAAAACCACCTAAATGGAGAAATCCAAGTATTTGGATGGAAAAAACATTCCTCAACTTTATGTTTGCATTACAGTAACTGGTGATAGTATGCAAACATTTTCAAAGCTATATTTTAGGGATTTTGATCCTATGTTAATATTCAGCTTTGAAATAATTTGGAAGTAGCCGTAAAGAATATTTGAGTGATAGGTTCATCATACTCATATTCATCTTCTCACATTTTGGTTGGTTATTCCATTTCTAACAACAGTATGCATGGATATGGGCATCATTAGAATGTCTATTTTGAAACTTGCAGTTTTATAGTGTTGTCATTTGTGTAAATATTATGGATGCTTATAAGACCCATTTGGGCACCTGTTTGATATTGTAATAAATAGACAAACTTGTTGTATCCACATGTGTTATTTACACTAATTTATAAGACCCTTATTTTGGGAAAATTTGATTTTTGTAACTATCAGATGTGGTTGTAATTAGGGTGTAAATTTATTACACTAACAAACTAGTTTGCAAAGGTACCAGGTGATCATTTTGTAGATTATGGCAGTTCACCAATTTGGGTAAGCATACAGTTTATAATATATCCTTTACAGTTAAGTGTATGGATAGAATATTTGCATATTCACATTGATTCAGATTTTGACTATATCCATTTTAGGCATTGATGGTTTAATGATTTGGATAGTGAATATTTGCAATTGTAATCAACATAATCACAAAGTGTCAGTTGAACACTAGCTTCCGTTATAGATGGGTGTTATTATCTGACTTATTATTTGTGATGGCAATACAATGTTTTGGTAGATTCACATGGATTCAGTTGTTGACTATAGATATTTTTGGGTGTTGATAGTCTATTTTATTTAGGATAGTGAATACTTGCAGTTGTTACAATTTCAAATGGACAGTGGGCACTAGCCTAATTGTGGGTAGTTTAGATGTCTGGTATACTGATCTATGTTATGAAATTGTAATTTAAGTAATCTACCATATCACAAAGTGACAGTTGAAAACTAGCTTTCTGTAATAGAATGGGTGTTATTATCTTGTTAATTATTTGTAATGGCATTATAGTGGGTATGAAAATTCACAGTTGTGTGCAGAGTTGATAGGGTTGCATCGTTTCAGTTGAACACTAGCTTAATTGGGTGTTATTATCTGATCGGTTATGTAATTAGCTAATCAACTATTTACATTTTATTAACCTATAATGTTATTTTTGGTTCTTGTATGTGTTTTTGCAATGTAGGAAGAGATAACATGTTTTGTGGGTTGATACATAACTTTTTGTGGACAAAAACCTTCTCAGTAGGGAGGAGTGATCAGGGGATATTTTTCAATGTCAAAGTTCCTAAACTTTCCTAGACCATTCCAAGTGTAGTAGATCCTTCAGATATCTTTCCAACTACTATAAGAATGTGAAAAATGGATACTCTGAGCTCAAGTTATGTCTGGTCAAAGTTTAGTCAACATGGAAGTCAACTTTGGTCAACAAGTCAACAAGTGGACCAATGACAAGGTGACACGTGGCAATTGGTGACAAGGAAAAATTGATGGTCTTGTAATTTTTTAAAATTAGTTCCATGGTATAGAGCTCTTTCACAAGCTTTTTGACGCATTTTGAATGGACCAAATCTGAGTTCGTATGCAAAAGATATGCATAGTCAAAGTTTTGGTCAAATGATGACGTGGCACACTCTGATGTGGACAAATGGCATATTATGGGCATGACACTTGGCATGTTTTTAGTGGATTTGGATTTAAAATAATAATAATAATATTTTATTTAATCCATTCCACGGGAATAAGCCTAATCCCATGGGATAAGGAGGATTTTGTGGACAAAAAGCTATTTAAAGGCTTATCCTATCATTTTCCCACCAAATGTGGGGTCAATGGCTAAATTGGGCACCTAAACCTATGGAAGGGGGATTTGAACCCAACACCTCATCTAAAAATATAAGCGGCCTTACCAACCCACCACTCTCTTGTAAGTGGTATAAGTAAAGTCACTTGTATTTGTAATGGACAAGTGTCAGGTCTGTGACAAGCCAATAAGCAGGCAGTTTTGGAAAAGTGAAGTTTTGGGGAACTTCTACTCACTTCTAGATCTTGAGTTATATATGAAAGTTTCTCAAAAATTTGAGATGAGCATGATGGTGTGATAATTTATCCAATTTGGAGCTTTTGTGATAGATTTATGTGTTGTTAAAGTCACACAAAGGCGTAGAACCAAAGGGAGACACCATTGCAAGTGGATCAGGAAGGTGAAGGACAGAGGCTGAGCTCCATTAACATCCTTGAAGGTCTAAAACATAGTTTTTCAAAGTTTTTGATTCATTATTGGTTAATGTAAAGGTTATTGTATTTACATTTTTAACATTATTAATGGATCGGTTCACCACGAACCTGGGACGTAGGAATTCGAACCCCGTAAACAATCTGGTGTTGTGTTCTGATTTTATTTTCAGTTTCTGATTATTTGCAATAATTTAAATTCAGAATATGAATATGATGCAAATGGTAATCAAATTTGATAAAACTTGGAAAAATCAATTAAAATCAAGAAACAATGAATTTGGGCTTTGATCAAACAGTGAAATTTTGAGTAAATTACAGAACTTAATTTCAGTTCTGAATTCAGCCCATAATCATAATTTGATCAATTTTTGGGAGTATAAAATACTTCAAGTTGATTAAAAATTAAAGATCCTTAAAAGCGTTTAAAAGTGTTAGTTTCAAGCACCCATTTTTGGATCAAGTTTGGTATCAGAGTAGGTTATTGGCTTTCAAACTTGCTAATCTCTGAGCAAGTTTGGTATCAGAGCAGTTAGATTCTAGATTAGCTTCTAATTGTGTTTGAAAATTTGGCTTCAGTTTCAGTATTGATTTCCATTTTTTTAGTGTGCAGACATTTTGGGGCTTGTTAATCTTCTTTTGCAGTGTGTAGTTTTGGAAGTACATGTTGTGTTTGTAGGAACAGGAATCATGGGCAAGTCATCCAAACAAGAGCAACTGGATGAGCTTGAAGCCATAAACCACCAACTCAGGAAGAAAACTCTTTCCTGAGAGCTAATTTTTATTCCTTGGAAGAGGAAATAGTGTGGTTAAAATCTGAGCCACAATCCTCTATAACCAAGAAAGAGGAGTATGTCAATGAGATGCTTGCACAAAGCAAGAAGTTGATGGGCTTTTGTTAAAGAGTTGCAGGAAGAAATACAGACCAAGGATGCCCTCTTGGAAAAGCTGCAACAAGGTGAACACAAGAAGGAAATGCCTTCCAAATCAGATGCAAGTACTATGACAGAATGCACTGTAAGTTGTTCACATGAAAATACTTCCTCTAATTTAGTTTTAGATATTCCTTTGGGTCAGTTTGAAAAACACACTAAGGGAATTGGGTCTAAACTAATGGTTAAGATGGGATTTAATGGAAAAGGCCTTGGTAAAAATGAACAAGGTGATGCTAATCCCATACATGTAGAGGATCAACCTCAGTTTGTAGGTTTGGGTTATTCTAGTGGGAAAATGGAAATTGGAGAAAGTTCCAAAGTAGTTGAAGGAAGACAAGCTTCCAACAACCAAGGATCTACACCTCTATAATTACAGGATTCCACCATCAAGAGGAATAATGAAAGGTGTAAGAAAAGCAAGTAAATGAGGTAATGAAATTCCACCTCCTCCCACTTACACTAAAAATAACACTAAGGGGAAATTAAATCCTAAAACTTCTAAAACTCTCTTTTAGTCTGAACAATATAGCTTTGGTAGACAAAAGTATGGTTTTCCTTGCATGTTTTGTGAAGGTACTAATCATTCTGCAACATATTGTTGGAAGAGGAAAAATATGATAAAGAAGTTAATGCCTTTTGTGAATGATAAGGTAGGTGCAAAAGACCAATCTCACTCTAGTAAGGAAAGAAATGGAAAAAGGTTACCTCTCCTAAACAGAGGGAATCATTTTCCTAGACAGAGTTCAAGGAATGGAAAAATGGGTAAGACTCCTAAAAATAAGGAAGTTAAATTTTGTTCCCATTGTAAAAGGAATGGTCATGATGTTAAGATGTGTTGGTATGTTCCTTCAGTGCAACATTGGAAAGTTGTTAAAAAGGAAAATAATGTCAAACCAAAATTTGTTGATCTAACTCATGTAAATGCTCATTCTAGTACTGGGGAAGTAAAACCACCTAAATGGAGAAATCCAAGTAATTGGATGGGAAAAACATTCCTCAACTTTATGTTTGCATTATAGTAACTGGTGATAGTATGCAAACATTTTCAAAGCTATATTTTAGGGATTTTGATCCTATGTTAATATTCAGCTTTGAAATAATTTGGAAGCAACCGTAAAGAAGATTTGAGTGATAGGTTCATCATACTCATATTCATCTTCTCACATTTTGGTTGGTTATTCCATTTTTAACAACAATATGCATGGATATGGGCATCATCAGAATGTCTATTTTGAAACTTGTAGTTTTATAGTGTTGTCATTTGTGCAAATATTATGGATGCTTATAAGACCCATTCGGGCACCTGTTTGATATTGTAATAAATAGACAAACTTGTTGTATCCACTATGTGTTATTTGCACTAATTTATAAGACCCTTATTTTGGGAAAATTTGATTTTTGTAACTATCAGATGTGGTTGCAATTAGGGTGTAAATTTATTACACTAACAAACTGGTTTGCAAAGGTACCAGGTGATCATTTTGCAAATTATGGATAGTTCACCAATTTGGGTAAGCATACAATTTATAATATATCCCTTTATAGTTCAGTGTATGGATAGAATATTTGCATATTCATGTTGATTCAGATTTTGACTATAGCCATTTTAGGTGTTGATGGTTTAATGATTATGGATAGTGAATATTTGTAGTTGTAATCAACATAATCACAAAGTGTCAGTTGAACACTAACTTCCGTTATAGATGGGTGTTATTATCTGACTTATTATTTGTGATGGTAATACAATGTTTTGGAAGATTCACATGGATTCAATTGTTGACTATAGATATTTTTGGGTGTTGATAGTCTATTTTATTTTGGATAGTGAATACTTGTAGTTGTTATAGTTTCAGATGGACAATGGGCACTAGCCTAATTGTGGGTAGTTTAGATGTCTAGTATATATTGATCTGTGTTATGAAATTGTAATTTAAGTAATCGGCCGTATCACAAAAGTGACAGTTGAACACTAGCTTTTTGTAATAGAATGGGTGTTATTATCTAGTCAATTATTTGTGATGGCATTATAGTGGGGTATGACAGTTCACAATTGTGTGTGTAGAGTTGACAGGATTATAGTGTTTCAGTTGAACACTAGCTTAATTGGGTGTTATTATCTGATTGGTTATGTAATTAGCTAATCAACTATTTGCATTTTATTAACCTATAATGTTATTTATGGTTCTTGTATGTGTTTTTGCAATGCAGAAGAGATAACATGTTTTGTGGGTTGATACATAGCTTTTTGTGGACAAAAACCTTCTCAAGTAGGGAGGAGTGATCAGGGGATATTTTTAGTGTCAAAAGTTCCCTAAACTTCCCTAGACCATTCCAAGTGCAGTAGAGATCCTTCAGATATCTTTCCAAATACTATAAGAATGTGAAAAATGGACACTCTGAGCTCAAGTTATGTCCGGTCAAAGTTTAGTCAACATGGAAGTCAACTTTGGTCAACATGTCAACAAGTGGACCAATGACAAGGTGACACGTGGCAATTGGCAACAAGAAAAATTGATGGTCTTGTAATTTTTTTAAAAATCAGTTCCATGGTATAGATCTCTCATCATCGCATTTTTGACGCATTTTGAATGGACCAAATATGAGTTCGTATGCGAAAGATATGCATAGTCAAAGTTGTGGTCAAATGATGACATGGACACACTCTGACGTGGACAAATGACATATTATGGGTGTGACACTTGGCAGGTTTTTAGTGGATTTGGATTTAAAATAATAATAATAATATTTTATTTAATCCATTCCATGGGAATAAGCCTAATCCCATGGGATAAGGAGGATTTTGTGGACAAAAAGCTATTTAAAGGCTTATCTTATCCTTTTCCCACCAAATGTGGGGTCAATGGCTAAATTGGGTACCTAAACCTATGGAAGGGGGATTTGAACCCAACACCTCATCTAAAAATATAAGAGGCCTTACCAACCCGCCACTCTCTTGTAAGTGGTATAAATAAAGCTCACTTGTATTTGTAATGGACAAGTGTGCCAGGTCTGTGTCAAGGGAATAAGGAGGTAGTTTTGGAAAAGTGCAATTTTTGGGGCACTTATACTCACTTCCAGATCTCAAGTTATATATGAAATTTCTCACAATTTTAAGATGATCATGATGGTGTGATCATTTATTGATTTGGAACTTTTGTGATAGATTTATGTGATGTTAAAGTCACACAAAGGCGTAGAACCAAAGGGAGACACACTGCAAGTGGATCAGGAAGGTGAAGGACAGAGGCTGAGCTCCATTAACATCCTTCAAAGGTCTGAAACATATTTTTGTAGGTTTTTGATTCATTATTGGTTAATGTAAAGGTTATTGTATTTACATTTTTAACATTATTAATGGATCGGTTCACCACGAACCCAGGGGACGTAGGAATTCGAACCCCGTAAACAATTGGTGTTGTGTTCTTGATTTTATTTTCAGTTTTTGATTATTTGCAATAATTTAAATTCAAAATATGAATATGAATGCAATGGTAATTAGTATTTGACAACTTTGAAAAATCAATTAAAATCAAGAAACAATGAATTTGGGCTTTGATCAAACAATGAAGTTTTGAGTAAATTGAAAACTTAATTTCAGTTCTGAATTCAGCCCATAATAAGAATTTGATCAATTTTTGGGAGTATAAAATACTTCAAGTTGATTAAAAATTAACAGATCCTTAAAAGTGTTTAAAAGTGTTAGTTTCAAGCACCCATTTTTTGGATCAAGTTTGGTATCAGAACAGGTTATTGGCTTTCAAACTTTAATCTCTCAAAGCAAATTTGTATCGAAAAATTAGATTTCGGATTAGCATTTTAAATGTTTGAAAATTTGGCTTCAGTTTCACTATTGATTTCCATTTTCAGTGTGTAGACATTTTGGGGCTTGTTAATCCTCTTTTGCAGTGTGTAGTTTTGGAAGTACATGTTGTGTTTGCAGGAACAGGAATCATGGGCAAGTCATCGAAACAGGAGCAACTGGATGAGCTTGAAGCCATAAACCACCAACTCCAGGAAGAAAACTCTTTCTGAGAGATAATTTTTATTCCTTGGAAGAGGAAATAGTGTGGTTAAAATCTGAGCCACAATCCTCTATAACCAAGAAAGAGGAGTATGTCAATGAGATGCTTGTACAGAAGCAAGAAGTTGATGGGCTTTGTTAAAGAGTTGCAGGAAGAAATACGGACCAAGGATGCCCTCTTGGAAAATGCAACAAGGTGAACACAAGAAGGAAATGCCTTCCAAATCAGATGTAGGTACTATGATAGAATGCACTGTAAGTTTTTCACGTGAAAATACTTCCTCTAATTTAGTTTCAGATATTCCTTTGGGTCAGTTTGAAAAACACACTAAGGGAATTGGGTCTAAACTAATGGTTAAGATGGGATTTAATGGAAAAGGCCTTGGTAAAAATGAACAAGGTGATGCTAATCCCATACAGTAGAGGATCACCTCGGTTTTATAGGTTTGGGTTATTCTAGTGGGTAAAAAGAAATTGGAGAAAGTTCAAAGTAGCTGAAGGAAGACAAGCTTCCAATAACCAAGGATCTACACTCTAGAATTAAGGATTCCACCATCAAGAGGAATAATGAAAGGTGTAAGAAAGCAAGTAACGAGGTAATGAAATTCCACCTCCTCCCACTTACACTAAAACACAACACTAAGGGGAAATTAAATCCTAAAACTTCTAAAACTCTTTTTCAATTGAACAATATAGCTTCGGTAGACAAAAGTATGGTTTTCCTTGCACGTTTTGTGAAGGTACTAATCATTCTGCAGCATATTGTTGGAAGAGGAAAAATATGATAAAGAAGTTAATGCCTTTTGTGAATGATAAGGAAAGTGCAAAGACCAATCTCACTCTAGTAAGGAAAGAAATGGCAAAAAGGTTACCTCTCCTAAACAGGGAATAATTTTCCTAGACAGAGTTCAAGGAATGGAAAAATGGGTAAGACTCCTAAAAATAAGGAAGTTAAATTTTGTTCCCATTGTAAAAGGAATGGTCATGATGTTAAGATGTGTTGGTATGTTCCTTCAGTGCAACATTGGAAAGTTGTTAAAAAGGAAAATAATGTCAAACCAAAATTTGTTGATCTAACTCATGTAAATGCTCATTCTAGTAACGGGAAGTAAAACCACCTAAACGGAGAAATCCAAGTAATTGGATGGGAAAAACATTCCTCAATTTTATGTTTACATTACAGTAACTGGTGATAGTATGCAAACATTTTCAAAGCTATATTTTAGGGATTTTGATCCTATGTTAATATTCAGCTTTGAAATAATTTGGAAGCAATCAGTAAAGAATATTTGAGTGATAGGTTCATCATACTCATATTCATCTTCTCACATTTTGGTTGGTTATTCCATTTCTTACAATAGTATGCATGGATATGGGCATCATCAGAATGTCTATTTTGAAACTTGCAGTTTTATAGTGTTGTCATTTATGCAAATATTATGGATGCTTATAAGACCCATTCAGGCACCTGTTTTTATATTGTAATAAATAGACAAACTTGTTATATCCACTTGTGTTATTTGCACTAATTTATAAGACCCTTATTTTGGGAAAATTTGATTTTTGTAACTATCAGATGTGGTTGCAATTAGGGTATAAATTTTTACACTAACAAACTAGTTTGCAAAGGTACCAGGTGATCATTTTACAGATTATGACAGTTCACCAATTTGGGTAAGCATATAGTTTATAATATATCCCTTTACAATTCAATGTATGGATAGAATATTTGCATATTCACGTTGATTCAGATTTTGACTATATCCATTTTAGGCGTTGATGGTTTAATGATTTTGGATAGTGAATATTTGTAGTTGTAATCAACATAATCACAAAGTGTCAGTTAAACACTAGCTTCCGTTATAGATGGGTGTTATTATCTGACTTATTATTTGTGATGGCAATACAATGTTTTGGTAGATTCACATGGATTCAGTTGTTGAATATAGATATTTTTGGGTGTTGATAGTCTATTTTATTTTGGATAGTGAATACTTGTAGTTGTTACAGTTTCAGATGGACAATGGGCACTAGCCTAATTGTGGGTAGTTTAGATGTCTGGTATATTGATTTGTGTTTTGAAATTGTAATTTAAGTAATCGGTCATATCATAAAGTGACATTTGAAAACTAGTTTTTGTAATAGAATGGGTGTTATTATCTTGTCAATTATTTGTGATGACATTATAGTGGGGTATGATAGTTCACAATTGTGTACAGAGTTGACAGGGTTGCAGCGTTTCAGTTGAACACTAGCTTAATTGGGTGTTATTATCTGATCGGTTATGTAATTAGCTAATCAACTATTTGCATTTTATTAACCTATAATGTAATTTCTGGTTGTTGTATGTGTTTTTGCAATGCAGGAAGAGATAACATGTTTTGTGGGTTAATACATAGCTTTTTGTGGACAAAAAACCTTCTCAGTAGGGAGGAGTGATCAGGGGATATTTTTAGTGTCAAAAGTTCCCTAAACTTCCTAGACCATTCCAGTGTAGTAGAGCCTTCAGATATCTTTCCAACTACTATAAGAATGTGAAAAATAGACACTCTGAGCTCAAGTTATGTCCGGTCAAAGTTTAGTCAACATGGAAGTCAACTTTGGTAAACAGATCAACAAGTGGACCAATGACAAGGTGACACGTGGCAATTGGCGACAAGGAAAAATTGATGGTCTTTTAATTTTTTAAAATCAGTTCCATGGTATAGAGCTCTTTCGTAAGCTTTCTGACACATTTTGAACGGACCAAATCTGAGTTCGTATGCGAAAAGATATGCATAGTCAAAGTTTTTGTCAAATGATGACATGGCACACTGTGACGTAGACAAATGGTATATTATGGGTGTGACACTTGGCAGGTTTTTAGTGGCTTTGGATTTAAAATAATAATAATAATATTTTATTTAATCCATTCCATAGGAATAAGCCTAATCCCATGGGATAAGGAGGATTTTGTGGACAAAAAGCTATTTAAAGGCTTATCTTATCCATTTTCCCACCAAATGTGGGGTCAATGGCTAAATTGGGCGCCTAAACCTATGGAAGGGGGATTTGAACCCAGCACCTCATCTAAAAATATAAGTGGCCTTACCAACCCTGCCACTCTCTTGTAAGTGGTATAAGTAAAGCGCACTTGTATTTGTAATGGACAAGTGTCAGGTCTGTGTCAAGCCAATAAGCAAGCAATTTTAAAAAATACAATTTTGGGGCACTTCTACTCACTTCCAGATCTCGAGTTATATATGAAAGTTTCTCAAAATTTCAAGACAATCACGATGGTGTGATCATTTATCAATTTGGAGCTTTTTTGATAGAGTTATGTGGTGTTAAAGTCACACAAAGGCGTAGAACCAAAGGGAGACACCACTGCAAGTGGATCAGGAAGGTGAAGGATAGAGGTTGAGCTCCATTAACGTCCTTCAAAGGTCTGAAACATAGTTTTGTAGGTTTTTGATTCATTATTGGTTAATGTAAAGGTTATTGTATTTACATTTTTAACATTATTAATGGATCGGTTCACCACAAACCTGGGACGTAGGAATTCGAACCCCGTAAACAATATGGTGTTGTGTTCTGATTTTATTTTCAGTTTCTAATTATTTGCAATAATTTAAATTCAAAATATGAATATGAATGCAATGGTAATCAGTATTTGACAACTTTGAAAAATCAATTAAAATCAAGAAACAATGAATTTGGGCTTTGATCAAACAGTGAAGTTCTGAGTAAATTGAAAACTTAATTTCAGTTCTGAATTCAGCCCATAATAAGAATTTGATCAATTTTTGGGAGTATAAAATACTTCAAGTTGATTAAAAATTAACAGATCCTTAAAAGTGTTTAAAAGTGTTAGTTTCAAGCACCCGTTTTTGGATCAGTAGTAAATAAATAAAAATTAAGTGCAAAAATTGACTCAAGAAAACTAAGCAATAATGAAACCCTAGCTGCAAAGAGGAAAAATAGGGACTTAGCTAATTCGCAGCAAAAACTAGACTATGTCAAAGTGTTGAATAGGTGAACAAAAAGGTAGGAGCATCACACAAAGACCTAGAAAAATGGAGATCCAGAGGAATATGATAGACATGGGCTCCAGAAGGGGAAGGGGTGCCCACGGGCGCTACAGACTAGAAACATGCACCCGTGACTACAAAAATGTTTAGAAACTCATCTTTTCTAGGTCACAAGTTATTTGATGTCTTTCACTTTTGGTCACTATGAGGTCACACAATGATCTTCGAGATTTCTGGAAACCTACAATGAAGTATTTACCTGTAAAACCCTCAAATAGACATCAAATCCTAAAAGGAAAGATGCAAAATGAGGGTTGGATTTTCCTCAACTATCACAATGGTGATCTTACGACTCAGTGTTGCACTACATCTTAGACCCAATTTATTTCTATTTGTGTGTGTGTGTGATCACAGGTGGCTCTTGTGTGTTTCACACTTGATAGCGAGTAAAGCTAGATGTAAATAAATGTAATAGATGTGTGCATAGAATAGAATAGACTCTCCTCATGTGAAGTGTATGTAGAAGAATGTAGTTCCTTTCCCTTGAATAGATGCTTTCATGCTCTTGAATAGCCTTTGGATACAACCTTAGGTGATGATAATTAATGCTTAGTGCTTGGTCCTTTATTAGGATCACATAACTTTATATGTATATGATTCCCTTTCTTGAATTTCGTAATTAACCCCAAAAAGGCTGAATACCAAAAAGATAAGATGCTCAAACAGCTAGAAATAACCCAAAAGATGTGAGTAAAGTACAAAGAGGTCAGGGACACCCAGAGGGGATGAGAGCACCCGACACTAGCATCCTAGCTAGGCGTTGGTGTCCGGGATGAGAAATGTCGAGGTATGAAAACACAGACTGAGAAAGACAAAGTGAAAGACTAGAAGTAGCAATATAAAGAAGACAAAGATGGCCAAAGACATGGGTTGATTATTATTTTTCTTAGTTAGGAATCATATAAATAGTAGTATGTAATCAAGACTAGATAAGTACACAAAGTGCATGATTTTGTGTCTACATATACCCCCACTTTATGTTGTTGAGAAAAATCTTGATAACATAAAGTATATAGAGATGCATACCTAATAACCATGTAGATTGATGGCAAAAAGTCTTCCAAGAGACAAGGAAAAAAGTGGAGTGATAAAAAGATGGAGCATGGAGACTAAAGATGAGAAAGTGCAAAAAGTGATGAGATGATGAACCTAGGGTGGAAACACATGTTGTAGATTATTGTTTATGTACATGTTTTTAATGGTGATGTGTGTCATTTTGTTGATGTTGTTGTTGATGATTATCAAATGATGTTGACTATCATTCCCATAAGGATGGACCTGCAAAATAGAAGAATGAACAAGTAGTCAGATATGCATGTATATGCATAAAAATTATGTAAAGAAGTATGCAAAATGCTGAAAATGTGAAAAAAGGAACATGTACACATGATCCGTGAAGAGGAAATAGTGTAGAAAGCATCTTGTAGATGTTGACGACCGATTTTTCAAGCGATCTCACATCATTTGTGTAGGTTTGTAAGTTTTTCAAGTGATCTCATGTCAATTAACCGGAAGAAGTGTAGGGAGAAAAGTCTAGTTTCATCCTTCAACCTTTAATTACTTCCTGTGAATGTAGAACACCACTACAGATGGTGAGTAAAAATTTGATCCAGTTCGAACATTTCCAATCCAACATTGTAGATGGGAAAATAAGCTCAAATGTATGAATGTTGAGAGCTAAAGGAATATCTTCCCTTTTAAAAGTCGTTGTGTGAAGTGTTGTAGATTTTGATGCACTGAAGAATTATGTGTAACTGCCCCCTGGTCACAGGTGTCTAGGAAGGGTCAAGGGTGCTTATGTGTTACTATCTGGGTCTAGGCACTAGTGTATGTGTTGTAATAAAGATCCAAGTTAGGATCTGAGCCCTGTCCAATGATGATGAATGTGTTGTACCGGTATTAGGTTGTGTTGAATTATGACTATGAACTATTGTATGAGATGAATGATTCACCCAAATGGTTACCCCCTCATTTGGGGTGCATACGACATTGCTGAAGGAGTATGTGACCCAAAGGAGGACCAACCATTGTGCTGAAAATCTAGCCCTGCAGGGGAGGGAGTGTGTTTGGTAGAAACCAAGGCACACAAAATAAAAGTGGCTAAGAGACAAGTGTTAGTACAAACAAACATGCATGTAAAATGTAAGCTAGTAGATAATGTGTAATCTAAGACATAAGAATACAACACATGCATGAAGACAATGTAGACCATGAAAAGTGGGTTGTAAACATGGGACATCACTCATGATGTCATAAGACAATCAAGGCCGACTAGGAAAAAATAATACAAGTTTGCATACAAGACAAAGGGAAAAGCACACAAACAGTGGCAAATAATGACAGACAATGACAAACAATGTAACATACAACCATGGTAGAAAATAGGCTTACAAAATAAATGTTGCACATGAAGCACCTGTTAGCATGTTATAAAGATAAAAGTATGTCAAAGGATGTATAATCCAATATAGTAGTGTGATATGAAACAAAATGAAACAATAACACATGTAGTGTATGAAATTGGATGTTATAGACACCAAAATTAGGTCATACTACCCTTATAAACATTTTAAATTAAATTAACCATACCTTACCTATTCATATCCCATAGTGCACATGATTAATTGAATTAATTTCCTTAATTAATTTAATTAACTTCCTCACTTAACCACCTCACCTAGCCACCTCACTCTATGACCCACTCAAACCCTATTAAAGACCTAAGACCAAGTCTAAGCCTATCCTAACCAACTAGGACTTAGTATAAACCTAGACCTAACTCCTATTAACAAACCTAAGAGGAATCTTACTCATCCTTCTATGATTTACCACTCGAGACTCAACAAAGATTGAAGACCACACCAAAAATAGTAACAATCGGGCTATTTTTGGCCAACCTAGATATTCCCACCTTAACTAACGTTCGGTTATACCTGAACTGAAGTCTGGTTATACCTGAACCAATGTCGGTTCCCTAACCATCACCAGTTAGGTTAAATACATTTCCAAAAGCCTTTGTTGAGGTTGGTCATTCGATTTAGGATCTCACACAAATAGAGACTTGGAGCACTCGAATTTTGAAACACTCAAGAAAAGGAAAGCACCAGGAGCACTACCAACAACCATTGGCATCCATCACCTTATTCACGATCATAGATTCACACAGAGAAGCACAGAGACTCGAACTTCTATGGCACGTACATGACATCCCTTCTCTCCAGATCTCTACCATCATTGTTTTCATCACCTGCACTCTCCAGACCCATTCTTCTAGTAAGTACCTAACATCATTTCAGTTATCTCTATTTTCTTTCAGTAAGATCATCATATCTCTTGGTAATTTTTTTTTTGTACATCTATACACCTCCTTTCTCCCACCAACCTATCACCTTACCATATCTAGCCCTTTCACCTATCTTCACCCTCTCCTAGTCATCCCTAAGTCACTAAGGGCATTTTACGACCTCACCTTCACCATTTCCAGCCTCTTAGCAATCACAGAGAGCTTGGAAACAAGTTTCTAAGAGCCTTTCACTAACTTCCCCTACCGACACTGGTTAGCCAACCGACATCGGTCATCTTTCCAAAGTGGCATCGATCACACAAGCTGACATCGATTCATCGTATGTCTAGCAACATACCTCCGACCGGCGAGCTCATATCCATTCCCCAACAACCCAGAATCAATTTTAACCTTTACCAGACCTGTAACCCAATACCATCCCATCACCTAACCTGTTTTGACCTCAAGTAACCTTTTATCTGACCTTTCTTATTTATTTTACACGAGATACCTAAATTGTTTCAATTCCAATAAGATTTTATTTCATGTTTATTTTGGATAACATTAATATTGTTATATAAAAGTGGATTGACAACCTGTTTAGGAAGCATCACACTTCCCAAATCTAACTTTTGTTAGGTAGTCCACTCGTTGTTTTATTTAACTCTATCTAGTGGTATTGTTTTTCATTTTACAGGTAGTTTCTCCTAGCCAAAAGGGAGCTCTCACAATCAACATTAGATCAGGAAATCAGAATGCGCACACAACCTTCAACCAACATCACAAACATGTATTCCTCCTTGGTTTATCAACCCTTATCTGTTTTATTAATTTTCTAAGAATCCAATGAAACATTTTGGCATGCAAGGTGGGACCCATCTGGGTATCCTTGCATTCATTCATTCTTAGGGAACTGTTGTATGTTTTTTTTTTCAAAAATGAAGTTAACATTAAATTTTCTCCTTGGGAATCTTCTCTTTCTTCTATTTGTCTAAGTGACATTTGTATTTCAGGACTACAAAGAATCATTCTTTTTCTTCTTGCATTCGCAATAGTGAAATTCGTTATCTTTCCTATTCACTCTCTGTTTACATCTAATATCACATTTCGATTTGGGTTCAAAAATACTTGTATTTTATACTTTTATGCTTACATTTTTAGCTCACATTAAAAGCGAGGGAAACCTATATGCTGGAATTCATTCCCTGCTGATGGTTGACATGATTGAATCATAGAGCACTTTCTCATGCCCATGTTTATCCCTCCTTCCCTCACCCCCATTCCTGCATCAACCACCACTAGCTCAACATTACCTTCATCCACCTTACCACCTGTGGTGTCTCAATTGGACCCCACATCCTCTATAATTTCTTCACCTTTGGCATCTGTCACACCCATAGTGTCAATTATTCCTTCGTCAGTCACCTTAAGCATAACACCATATACACCCTTTACCTCATATGTACTAATTGCATCGCAACCACCCATGGTGTCGGCAACCCATACCCCATTCTAAAACCTCATCCTTTCCATACCATAGTCTCTACCCTCAATTACCAAAAGATTCATTATGTCTACCCCACCTACTTATACATATCACCAACAACCCCCAATCTCATCTATCACCTATTCAAGATACCTTCCACCTGCATATATTCCCCCTTCACAATTCTCATACTCAGAATCACCATATATTGGGATTTCATCCACATCATACATCCATCAACAACCTCCTTATACTACAGGGGGTGCCCAATCATCACAACCCACCAATGACCTTATAAATATGATGATGGAAAATATGCAAGCATTAGAAGCATTAGTATCTGGCTCTCATAACTCCTTAACCTATGATGAAATCTGCAATGAGCCCATCCATTCATCTATTCCCATTCACCCATACCCGACACATTGGGAAATGCCCAAATTTAACCGGTTCAATAGTAAAGAAGACCACATCAACACTTGTGGTCTTTCAAACATGGGTGTTATCTGATCACCCACGATGATGCTTTAATCCTACAAACATTCCCCATGTCCTTAACGGGACTCACATTAGAATGGTATAATGGATTGCCTCAACATTATATTTACTCATTTAATCAAGTGTCTCAAGCCTTCTTGGACCATTTTTTAATTAATATTGTCAATAAATTCACTATGAACGACTTGTACTCAACTTGACAATATGACGACGAGTATATCGTTGATTTTATCACTCGTTGGTAGGGCCTCATCAACTAGAGCTTTGTCAGGCACATCTCACCAAATCTACAAGTACAAACCTTCCGTACCTTCGATGAAGCATTTACCATGGCACAAAAATGAAATTCATGCCATTAAAGAGAAGAAAATTCAATTGCAAAAAAAACACCACGTTCAAATCAAATGATGCCTCTTCGTCTTTAAATCCCCAAAACAATGATTCAAAATCCAAAGGATCTGCCAATGTGGTAGTTCTCAAAGTTGGCCAATCTCACCCATCTAACCAAGGAAAACCTTCCTCCAATCTTTCTCCCATTCAAACTTTTTAGTTTAAATGGGAATAACAAAAGTAAGAAAACAAATTATAAATTGTTCTCCTGCTCTAATCCTTTTAACAATACCTCAGATTGATCAAAGGATGTAAAGGGATAAAAATCAATACCCACACTTATCAATCAAATTCAATGCTCCTCCTTTGTTGTGTTGGATTTTCTCGTGGATGTTGGTGATTTCTTTGTATTTTGTGGAGTTACTTGGGCAACATCTCCCCTTGATTGATTGATGATTTTGTAAGGATGCTTAATGGCTTTACAAGAGGATAATAGAGAGCTCTTTAGGAATTTTGGAAGCACTTAGCTATATTCTCCAAAGTTGGATTCCATAGATGGTGGCATGCCAATTTAGAGATTTAGGGAGAGGAAATGGAGGTTCAACATTGATCCAAGTCAATGGTTGAGGATTGAGGAGAGAAATGGAGAATTCTAGAATTTGTGAGAATCCTCCATTGAATTTAAAATTCAATAGAGGGAGAAAGTTTTATTTGAATTTTTAAAGTTAATGGAGGGAAGTTTAGAGAGGATTTTAGAAATAGAAGCCTATATATTTAGATGTGGAGGATTTGATTAGTTTAGGACTGGGTTAGGCTAATAAAAGATTGGGGAGAACATGGAGAGGCTAGGTGTAGAATAGGTATAGAGTAGGTGGGTAGGTGGGTGTAGGAATATTATATTCCTAAAAATGATAATAGGGATTAGTGGTAAGATAATAGGATATTAATAATGGATTAAAAGAATTAATGATGATATGAGATATTAGGTAAAGGATGAAAATATTTAATATAAAGGATATATATGATAAAAGGGATTAATAATAATTAATCTTGTGATTAATTATTATATGGTTAAGATGGGAGTTGTAATGATGAGTTAGTGATGGGGAAATTAATATTATTTAATGATTATTTTATTTATTAATTAATTATGTTGATATTTTACATGTCTGCATGAATAATATAATTCTGATTTGGGGTGCTGTCAAGATAGTTGTTGAAAATGTCATGAGCTTGAAGATAAACCATTGGCAACAATGTGCAAGGAATATGGGATTAACTTGGCTTATGCATCAAATTATAATCCTCAAGGAAATGGCCAAGATGAATCAAGCAATAAGAACTTGCTTAAGATTCTAGAAGAACACTAGAGACAAACAAAAGGAAATGGGGTGAGCAACTGAATTTTGCACTATGGGAAAATAGAGTTACAACAAAGAGGTCTACTGGAAAGAGTCCTTTTGAGCTAGTTTATGGACTTCAAGCCCCTTTTTCCCTTGCAATTACAACTTTTTGCATATCAATTCATGCAACAATTTTAAGATGGAGAAGAAGTAAGTCCATATGAGACAAGGATTAATCAAATTATGGAATTGGATTAGGAGAGAAGAGAGTCCCATCAAAGATATGTCAATTTTAGAGAAAAACTCAAGAAAATATTTGACAAGAAGGTCACTCCAAGATTTTTCAATGTTGGATACTTGGTCCTGTTATGGGACAGAAGACATGAAGACAAGGTCAAACATGGAAAATTTGATGCCCTATAGATGAGACCATATTTTATTGACATCAGGATTGGGCAGCATATTTTCTTTCTAAAAGAATTAGAAGGAAATTTTCTAGAGTTTCCTATCCATGTCAGGAATCTCAAAAATTTCTTGGACTAAGCTTGAGGGTCAGGTATGATTTTGTACAGTGTACAACTCTATTTTAGATTTTTGCTTTTGTTTTTCTTATTTTTCCTTTTTTGTGCTATGGTCTATAGTGACCAGGTTTCTGTAGTTTTTAGTTTTCCCTCAACCTGTTATACATCTATTCAAGTGACCATATGTGTTTTCCTTATGACTCCTTGCCCAATGGACTAGGAATCTGGTCTTTGTTCTTGTGGCACCCACAGGTGGTGTCCATCCCCAAGTAGGAGCGTTATTGGAGCTCAATGCAGCTCCTTGGATCAAGATGATATTTTTCTTAGACTCTCTGTATATTTAACTGATTCTATGTGCATAATTTTTTTCACCGTTCTTCAAATATATGTTCTTGTTATCCACTTTTACACCCCTTGCAAGATTGAACAATTTGATAAATTTGGACTTGGGCAGTTTCATGGCACATTGATGGAAAATATGAAATAATCATATATTTTTCATGTTTTATGCACTTAAAATTATCTGGGATGCATCACCCTCCTTTCTCAGAGTTTAAGGATCTCAAAAAGCATATTCATTAGGTGGGAAATTCTTTCCCCTTTCCAAAAATGTAAAAATTTCCTCCTAACTCTTTGTATTTTCGAGTTTAAGAATTTTAGAGGTTTTCTACGGTTTTCCAGTGGTGTAGGTTCACATTTAAGGCCCTAGGTGATGTTTTGTAGTTATGGGTCCTCACAGGTAAAATACAAGGTAGATATATTATGTAAAATGCATTGAAACCCCCCAAACCCATGACTTATGATGGGTTGACACGTAGACAAAGTTTGGGCCATGGGAAAAGTCTTACAGTTTATAGAATTACATGGGTGATAATCAAGTGAAAAATACAAAATACTCCTTGGCCCCCACATCGAATGAGAGGTGGACACGTGGAGGCATGACAGAGCAATGAAAGGTGTTGGGTCAGTGGAAGAAAAATGCAAAGTGGCATTCAACATGCAAACTGTGAAGTGTACCCCAACCACCCCAACCAATGGAAAGTGGACGCATGTCAAAGAGTCAGTAGGTTAACAATTAATCAGAGAAGGACAAGTGGGGATGTATCGGTCCCTAAGGACCTTTTTACAAATTTTTGTTTCCCATAATTGCATTACCGACATACAAACTACAAACATATCTCCACCCACCACGGCCAATGGAAATTTGACATGTGTTGAGGTCAAAGTAATGCACATGTGGCAAGGTTCGGGTCTTGATGGATGTTTTACGTTTTGTATTTTTACAAAATTACATTTTGTGCTCTACAAACTCAAAAAATTTAAACGGCCATAAATTTTGATCCGGTGCTCCAAATCTTGCAAAATTTATATCGTTGGAAAGGTCTCTTCAATCCCTTCACTTTAGCATCATCAGATTTAGAAATTGATGGTAGATGGTGGGAGAAAAAGTAGAAAATATATTTTGCATTCAAGATGCATTCCCAGTCTTGCTCAACCACCAAAATTGATGAGGTATGGCACCCATTTCTTCTTCTATAAGGCAAAGAACATTGGGGAATGGTATTGTAGGGTCACTCATGTTTCTTTCTAGATCATCAATGCATCTTGTTGGTGGTTGAAGAAGGAAATCAGATTTTCTTCTCTCTCTCTCTCTCTCTCGCATATTTTATATATTGTAAAGGTATTTAATTTTGAAAGAAAGAGGCGGATTGGGGGAAGTTGTAGAATTTTTTATTAAGTTTAGTGTTAAGTTCTAGTTTCTAGATTCTTGCAAGACTGTATGTGTCTAGTTCTATAAGGAATAGATAAGGTGGTTACATTGTACAACCATTAATAGGTTTTGAAGGCATTTGTTTATGTCTCCTTGCAGAACTTACAAGAATGGATTCTCACTATTTTGATTAAGCTATACTTTCATGTTTCTTGTTATTTAGAGTGAATGAGGAAATATTATTTGTGTTACTATCTTGCATTGGTTTTACTTTTTCAAGTACATAAGGGTCTTTCTTAGTTGTATTTTTCTTAACATTGTAAGACTATTGTAGAGTATTGTATACTTTGCAATAGTTTCTCTTAGTTGTAAAATCCTAAAGGCAACATCACTTTTGAAGAGATTTTTTTATCCCTAAAGGGTCTTTTAGGTGTATAAAACAAATATAGCAAGTTCTTTATCTAAGCTCTAACTCCATGATTTGTAGTTAGGATTGTGAATATTGTAGACAACATTTGTGCGAATTGAGTATCAATGAATGCAAATGTTATTTCATAGATCATGTTAAATTGATTGTTATTTTCAAGCATCATAGTTAAGGATGGATTCTTTCCATGGGAACATTAATAGACAAAGGTCAAAAATCAATTTCCCTCCCCCCTTCAAATCTCAATTAAAAACATCTAGTTATTTTCATACCTAGTAAGCACATCATACCTACATACCATACATGTGTTTATTCTACAAAGTTGAGCTTAAAATTTGTTCATCACCAGTAATCTTTACTAAGATTCTCACCAAGTTTTTGATCCAATATCATTTAAAGAAGCCTTGGTCAACAATGTTATGCAAATGCAATATTTGAAGTTATTCATTATAGGTCTATTATATTTGTATTTGATTGTCAATTTCTTACAATAAATCAAATGACAACTCTTTTGAGAGAAGTATTAAATCTATGGTTGCACTTGCTTCAAATTAAGCTACACCAACCATAAATGAAACCAATCCATGAAAGGTTTTCCTTTATTTAGATCCCCCAACTAGGTCCTCTCACCTTGTTCAAGGAAGAGCCAAAAGTAGTAGGGTAAATCCATTCCTTTTTAAAGGTGCCTCCTGATCACCTCCTTGATTTGATTCACTAAGTTAAGTGTTGAACAAAACCTCAGATATCAATGAAAATAAATTTTCATTGTTCATACCTCTCTCAAAGCTAGCCCACTCAAGTTAGTTTCTCATCTCCCAGAGGTGCTATTTTTGGAGCCAACATGATCATGCAAAAAATTCTCATTACAACATCATTTTTGAATTAGAATTCCTTCATCCAAAGAGTTTCCATACTCGTATGATCTATAACAATGATTATAAAGATAAAATTGCTCTTGATATTTTACACTACAAGGATCATCAAACCTCATATATTTCTAGTATGTCTCATGATTGGGTTCATCTTTTAGAATATCAATATCATGATCATATTTCCTAGTCTGCGGCAAGAAGCATAATAGATTTTGTTTGTACAACTACCTTGTTTATCAAATGTGGGATGAGTAACTAAATGGGTATGGCCTCTATCTTGTTCCTTGTAACACATATTACACCTCTATTAATTTTTTTCTCACCACATATACTTGTACTCTTGAATTTCAATTTATTCAACTATGAAACAAATATCACATTTCTCATATTTCCATGTATGGTATTATGTAAGCCAAGATGGCCCATTGGAAGATGGAAAAAATAACCACATGCTTAACACCTTGTTTCACAATAGTGTATAACTTATGTCTTATTGGTGTTCAACATCTACCTTATTGATGTTCCCTCATAGACATCTCCAAAAACCTCTTCCTTATTGTTGTTCATCCTCTTCCTTATTGATGTTCCCTCGTAGACATCTCCAAAAATAGATTGAACACTTACATCCACAAACTGATAGCTGTTGATTTAATTTTGCAAGTGCTACAACAACCTCTAGATGGAATTTCTCAATTTGATCATCATTATGAAAATCACATATATTTTCCTTAAGAACTATTGATAAGGGAAACTAGGAAGGACTCAAACATAGTATGCCACTATTCACCATTATTCCCTTTTTGTGGGAAAAACTCTCTAGTTTTGAGCTAATATGGCACATAATGTATCCAAAAGTGCTTATAGCTTCCAAAGGTGTTAATTCTAAGCATGTATCTTTCAATTTTACTATAATATCCTCAACAGGAACATGCATATATTGAATTTCTTCAATGATATCAAAATTGGTAAGCAACTTGCTTTCATTTGCATCAAACAGGAATCATTGATTGATTGCATTCACCATTTTTTAGATATAGTTACAACTCCCTTAGTAGACATATATGCAAAATGTGGAAGCATAGACAATACACGTGCACTTTTGGACAAGATGCCTCAAGAAAATGTGGTCTCCTAGAATTCAATGATTGTAGGATATACACAAAATGGATTTGTTGACTTTAGAAAATTTCAACTAAATGCAATTGGAAAATGTAAGGTCTAAAGCCAAATTCAACAACATTTACTTGTATTCTATGTGCATGCAACCATGCAAATTTAGTGGATGAGGGTTGTACATACTTCAATCACATGAGTAAATTTTTGCATTACACCTGCAATTGAACATTGTGTGTGCATGGTTTACCTTATTTCCTATGTTGGATATCTTGAGGACACCCTAAACTTCATCATTAAGATGCCAGTTAAACCTGTGGTGGTTGTGTGGATGTGTTTTGTTGGTGTCTATAGATCACATATAAATATAGGCTCAGAAGTATTTATAGTGACAATTTTTTTATTTGGATCCTAAAAATGATGCAACTTATATTCTTCTCTCAAACATATATGCAGAAGTTACCAAATGTGATGAGGTTCAAATGGTAAGGAGATTGATGAAAGATAGAGGAATTAAAAAGATCCCTAGATCTAGTTGGATTAAAGGCCAAAAAATATACATGTTTTTTTGTGTGGGAGAGAGATCACATACACAAAAAAGAAGATCCATGCAAAGTTAGGACATGAAGGTAGTTGGGTATTTATCATATTTAATACATTTACTTAATGATGCAATGAAAATAGGCTAGAAGTATTTACATCGACAATGCTTTTATATGTGGATCCTAAAAATGTTGCAGCTTATGTTCTTCTCTCAAACATATATACAGAAGTGGGAAGGTGGGATGAGGTTCAAATGATAAGGAGATTGATGAAAGATAGATGAATTAAAAATATCCTTGGATGTAGTTGGATTGAATGCCAACAAAAAATACATAAACACAAAAGATTCATGCAAAGTTGTAGAAATTGGCTTGGGACATTAAGGAAGCAGGGTATTTTCATATTCAAGATATTTAATTAATGATGCGGTGAATATAGGCTTAGAATTATTTAAATCAACAATGATTTTTCATTATTATCCTAAAATTTCTGCAACTTATGTTCTTCTCTCAAACATCTATGTGAAATTTGGCAAGTGGGATGAGGTTCAAATAGCAAGGAAATCGATGAAAGATAGAGGAATAAAAAATAGCCTTGTATGTAGTTGGTTGAAGGCCAAAAATTATACATGTTTTTTGTGTAGGAGAATGATTACATCCATAGATAGAACATATATATGTAAAGTTAGATAAATTGGCTTGGGACATGAAGGCAACAGGGTATTTTTAGATTCAAGACATTTACTTAATGATGTAGTAGAGGAGGAAAAGAATTATTTCTCTTCCACCATAGTTAAAAGTTGGCAATCACATTTGGTTTTTTGAACACACCTGGAAAAACTATTAGATTTGTCAAGAGCCTTAGGGTATGTGATGATTTGCCACACAACAATGAAATTTATCTCCAATATTTTTACGAATTGATAACAAGCGTCGCTTTACCCTCCTTCCATTGTTGGGATCCCATGTAGTATTTCTCCTATATTTACATTTGCTAAGAGGAAAAGGGGTGTTTCTCCCATTATGATAAATACGTAAGGGTTAATAGGATCCCCTATCTTAATCATTCATCAATGGAAACCTTTTAGATAGCATTCTTAATGTTTTTGTAACTAGAATTAAATGAAATTGTGTATGTGGAATTCCTACAGCATTTGTAACTCTATTCATTAAAACCATGTACATTGGATTCCTAAGTAATTTTTTTAATTGAATTGACTACCTAAGTATTGGAATCAAAAGCCTTTAGTGTTAGTTAAATTATATTCCAAATACACTTGTTGAAGGCTTTCTACATATCTAATTTTAAGAGAATTCCAACTTGTTTTAGGTACACAGAGAACACATTAATTCTTATAATGCCAAGATATTATCCATTATCTCCCTATGTGAGACTATGATATGGGGAGATTTTTTAGGCTTCAACATCTACATTAATTTATCATAATATATTTTATTTTTAATGGAATAAATGGAGTCTTGTCACATCACGAAGGGTTTTATTTTTTTTTAACAATATTTACATGGATAGGTACCCAACTTTGCAAATTCATAAGGATTAGATCATCTTAGATCAATGCATTTTCCTTAGTTTTCATGCCTCTCCAAGCTGACTTGAAATCATTAGTGATAGAAATAGATATTATGGCCTCCTGGACCTTTTCTTGTTATTTCCCTTTTCTCATTTTAGTCCCTTGTCAATGTACCTTTACATCTTTTCTAATTTTAGGGTTTATGTTCCACAAATTCAATTCATATATGTCTTGGATTTCTAGTGCTTGAAAATGATTTCCAAGATTAATTGTTTTGTAGTTGAGTGAAGACTTATCTTTCCTTATATTCCAATCTTAAATATTGTTCATTTATCTTGAATTTTAATACGATAATCTAAGTTTTAACCTATTACTGATTTAACAAAATAAATTTTTGTTTAAACCCTAATAGGATATTTTAGAGTCACAAAAATATATATAGCAATAAAGTACATAGAGTGACACAAGAAATAAACAATATAAATTAAACCCTAAGTGCAATGAAGAATTAGAACACTTAGCTGATTTCGTAAATATCTCGAAGGTGCGTGGAAGTGGAAGACAAACATAATAAAAGTGTCGGATATCGCAACCAAGCCCAGAAAAATGTAGGAGTGTAGGAAAGTAGGGACCATAGAGCCTATGTTGGTACTGTGGTGCCTAGGTGCTAGGATCCCTCTCTAGACACCAGGGTCTACGTAAGAGCTCTGGAAATGAATTTCTTAGGGTCACTAAGTTATCAAAAACACTCATTTCCTACCTCTATAATTTCACACAATGATCACCAATGTCATTGATAACCTGCAATAAAGAAACCACCTACAAAATCCTAAAACACATCAAATCCTAAATAGAAAAATATGCAAATGGGGAGTCAGACTGACCCTAGCGGTCACCCAATTGAGTGAACTTACGATCGAGCATTTGCACTACACTTAAAACTCCATGTGGTTGTGTGTGTGTGTGTGTGTGTATAATCATGCCCTAGGTGGCTCTTGTACGTAACACATGTGATAAAAAGCAATAGCTAGATGTAAGAGATGTAAATAGACATGTGCATGGAAAAATGAACTTCCCCTCCTATGCGTGTATGCATAATAACCATCCCTTGTCCCTTGGATGGAGCTAGATAGATTCAATGATGTTCTTTATATGCTTTGTGGATGCAACCTTAGGTGGTGATAATTGATGCTTAGATTTTGGTCCTTTAGTTTGATCCCATGACATTGTATTTATATGCTTCCCTTGCTTGAATTTCATAATTGATCACTAAAATGTTGACCCCTAAGAGATAAGGATGCCCAATAGCTAGAAAGGACCCAAAAAGTAGCGAGTAAGAATACAAAGAGTTCTAGGGTTCCTAGAGGGGACAAGGGCACCTAGGTGTTGGCGTCCTGGATGAGCACTGATGTTTAGAGCCAAAAAAATGTGAAGTATCAAAGTTCAGACTGAGTAGTAGGGTATGTAATGCTAAGAAGGGTACCATAAGGGAACCTAAAAGTCCAAATATAGTGATCAATTAGTACTTTTATCCCTTAATAAACATATGAATGTAATGCATGTGATTAGGACCTAGAAATGTACCCAGTGCGTGATTTAGTGTCTATATTTGCCCCCACTTTATGTTGGTGAGAAAAATATCAGTAACATAAAGTAGATAGAGATGCATACCTGATATCCATTCATATTTATGATGAAATCATGCCGAGGAAACAATAAAAATGTGGAGTGATAAAAAAATTGAACTGTGGAAGCTAGAGAAGAGAAAGTAAAAAGTGATGATTACTCTAGGGGTGAAAGCGTATGTGTAGATGTCACATTGTACCTGTTGTTGATGTCATGATTGAATTTTTATTTATGTTGGCTATTTCTTCCCATAAGGAATATCCTACAAAAGAGAAGAAAAAACAAGTAGTCAAATATGTGTGTATAGAAAAAAAAATCGATCCAAGTATGTGAAAAGCATGTAGAAAGTAATGTAAAAGTGTGTAAAATGCTGAAAAGTAGAAAAAGGAACATGTGCAACTAATCTATGATGAGTAAAATAGATAGAAAGGATCCTGAAGATGTTGTAGAAGAATGATTTTTTCGGGAAATCTCATGTTAAGTGCGAGTTTTTGGGGTGATCTCACGCCGCTGCAGAAGAAGTGTAGGGATAAAGGTATAGTGTCATTATCCAACCTTTGACTACTTCCCAAAGTATGAACACCACTTTAGATGGTGTGTCCAATTCGATCCATTTCGATCCAGTTTGATCCAATGTGAAGATAGAAAAGAAGGTGTAATGCATGCATGTTGAGTGTTGTAGGAATGTGCATGTACTGTGCCAACTAGTTTTTAAAGTGATGAAAACCATGTTAATGAGAAAAACTATGTATCTTCTCCCTGGTCATAGGTTCCCATGAAGGGACAGAAGCTCCTAGGCACCCAAGTCTGGATCTGGGTGCTAGTGTTTGTGTTGAAGTAAGGAACCAAGTCTAATTCTGAGCCCTATCTGAGACTATAGACTGTGTTGTCACTATGTTGAACTTTGTCTATGAACTGTTGAATGGGGTGACTCATTCACCCAATAGATTCCCCCTCATTTGGGGTGCATGTGACATCTTTAGGAGCATGTGCCTAAAAGAGGACCCCATGTTGAACTGATACCGGTATATATGAGGGAATGTGCTTGGTAGAAACCAAGGCACACACAAACAATGGCTAGGAAACAAGTGTTAATAAAAATAAACATGTATATAGAAATCAATGTAAGCTAATGAACACAAAGTCATAGGAAACTACAAAAAGAGGGTTGTAAACATGGGGCATTACTCACAATGTCGCAAGACAATCAGTGTTGAAGCGGCCAAAATCATACAGTGTGCACACAAGACAAAGCATAGGGAAAAACACGCAAACAATGGAAAATAATAGCAGAAAATGGCAAGCAATAGTAATCAAACATTAGACAACCATGGTGGAAAATAGTTCCTGTAAAGCACATGAAGCACTCGTTAACATGTTAGAAAGATATAAAGTATGTCAAATCATGTATGATCTGATATAGTAGTGTTCTAGTAATGATATGAAGTAATATAAAATGAAACAATAACACATGTAGTGTGTACAAAATTAGATGCCCCCAAGATCCTGTTACGGGACTGATAAGAGGTACACTGCAAGCATTCATGTTGCGTGCAACGATCTGTGGAAATTATGCAATCACAACTAGAAATCAAGTGAACATGCATGTGTGTATGATAAATATAATGACATATAATGTATCTGACTAGCATACTAATCAAAGTGTAACATGTGGGTATAAGCAAGTAAAAACTATGTCCAATGAAGATATGCAGCATGTTGTGAGTTTGAATGGAATGGTATGCAATATGAGTATGATAGAGGCACCATGCCCCCCGAGTATGAATGTATGTATGAGTGAAATGAGGTTCATTTATACATGCCCCCTCAGCAGTCAAGAATGAACCTTAGAACAAGAGTGCATCATTGAGAAATAGTTCAAACGATGTGTATGCGAAAAGGATTTTTGAATAGAGCACAAAGCGTAGATAGTAGAATGGTATAATGTGATGTGTAAGCTAGGAAGATTGGATGAATCATTAGAAAAATTGATCGTCTCATGTATAATTGTGTGAAAGATTGGTTAGGAAGCGCAGAGCATAGATTATAGAGTAGGATAATATCGTGTGCTAGAAATATAGAATGATATGCTAGAAAAATTAATTGTGAATACCAAGCATAGCAAATCATAGTTACCTAAGACTCAAGGATGATGTGATTTAGGGATGGGGTTTCGGGATGGTAATTTTTTTCAAATTTTGGGGACGGAAGGGGAACAGAAAGGAGATGACTAATAAAAAATATAATTTATTAATTTTACAAATATAACGTGAATAATTCATAAAAGTAAGACTTAAAATTTAAAGTTTGAAGATTGAAACCATTAATGATTAATCTAATTATTCATCACATAATCCAAGTCTCAAAATGCTATATATATATATATATATGTATTATGTTCAAAATATATATATGACAATGAATATATAAAGTTGATGTATTAAATATATATGTCTTATATATATATATAATATGTATGTACATATGTATGTATGTATGTATGTATGTATGTATATATTCAATGAAATACTTCAATGTGACATGAAAGACTAAAGTTGAAAATTAAAAACAACATGTCTTATTATTCAATAATAAACATGAGAAGAGTACACCTACATATGCTATGAAATATTATGTCATAAAATCGTATTCATATAACTCAAAAGTACATATATCATTATATGACATTACATAACCAAAATGACAAGTGACAACTCAATAATCACCATCAGATCCCTCTATGAAGGAACACTTACAAACCGTTCCCCTTCACTAGAAGTATCTGTATCAGGATCATCTGCATCTGTAAAGGAGATATCAACCAATCCTCTTTGTTCATGATCTTCATCAATATGCCTTAAATCCTTAGGATCCACATCCCACTGCAATGTTGGGGTCTCTTTGTACGTAGGTGTCTTGCAATCCATGAGACACAAGCACTATGTACAACAACAAGTGTCTCTTCTCTCTTAGAGGTAAGGTTGTTCCTCTTAAGAGAGTGGATCCACCCATATGTTGACCAATTCCTCTCAGAATAAGAGGAACTAGAAACCTGAGAAATAAGACGAATAACAAGTGTACATAGAAATTGTGCAGGTCCATGCAATCGTCACCAACTAACTGGAATCTCTTGTGCCAATGTTTTGTTTTATTAGATAGGGTAAAAAGCAAGGACATGCTCCCAAAGGCCAAGTACAAAATATTACATCGTGATAGAAGAAAATATGACCCACATAGTTAGTTAGACTTAACTCCAAAATAGAGAAGGGGGTCCAAGAAGTAGTGAGCAAAAACGAGCTAAGCCATTAAACCAAAAAAAATAGATAGATTTCCCTGAAAGGACTTTTGGAAGAAGTTCCACTAGTTAGCTTTACTTTTTTTGGAGGGATTAACCTCCCTGGTCTCCTCTTTCATGCTAGAATCTAAATTCAACTTCATCTGGGGGGTTTCCTTGACATCCTCCTTAGTTTCCTCCTCATACGCCTCCTCTTCCTCAAACTCCTCCTCTTCCTCTTCATCAAGAACTGATCCACCTCCTTTTCCACTTCTCTTTTTCCACAACATCAGACGAATGCCCAAATCTCGAACCAGAGAATCCAACTGCTTGATATCCCCATGGATGTTCTTCTAGGCCAAGAATATTTTCTTGGTGGCTTTGATACTATCAATCATGCCCTTTCTCACCACTGAGTTAGTCTCTTCCAGGACCTGGAAAACCATCTCCAAGTACTAAACTTTGTTCTTCCACATATCAATACCATGCTCTCCTTCCGAGGTAACTTTATCCTTCCCCTTTGATGGATTGACTTCCTGATTTTCCATCCCTTCCCCATTCTTCCCATCACCCATCTACTTAGAACCCAGATTTCCTTCCCTCATTTTGGATAGACACTCAGCTAGGGTAATATCCTCCTCCTCTTCAATTGGGGGCATTTGTTTATCCAGGATAGATTCCCATTGTGAAACAAGAGAAGAATGAGGCCCTCATGGATGGGAGACTCCACCTTACTCCATTGGAAATCCCTCACCGAGGTGGTCAGAGACATAAAAATATAGAAGGGGATATTGAGCAACTTCTTATGTCTAAACATGTTCAAAAATGACAAGTGGTGGGTATATATCTTGTGATACTTACCCTCAGAGTCAGATACTTCATGATGTGTAGGAAGACCTCTCTCCACACCCCAGGAATGCATGTATGAGTGATACCATTGGTGAAGTAATGGATAATTTCCTTTCGAAAAATAAATTATTGATTTCATACTCTCTCTGATTCCTATCCTTGAATATTTTCAGACCTTCCATGTCCATTCCCAGTAGCATGGGCTATGGCTTCCTCTCGACATTTCTATTTCCATGCCACAAATCATCACTTTCCCTTCCTTCCATGCCAATCTAAACTCCATAGTAAGTGAGGGATCATGCCCTTGGAGTCTGGTGATAAAGTTCCTAAAACCCCCAATTCAAAAAAGGTGCCACATAGACTTATCCTCCACAATACGCCCATGGTTGGATGACTCGAATTTGGTTCTATCACCACCCATGGTAGCTAGACAATGCACAACACTTTGAGGTCTACAATTTTTGAAATTAGACTTGTCTTTCCAAGAATAGCTTAAGCTAGACATGCTTTTGCAATATTGGAAAATGAACCCATTATTCTCCCTTGCATTTACTTAAGGTGAAGTGCTTACAACTTTTCATGATTGATAATATCATTAATATGCGCAGGTATGACCTCACCTTTTTCCACACCTTATAATCATTATTTTGAACTCCCTCATTCACCAATATGTCCACACAAGCATTTCCTATGTGAGGGATATGAGTAATGATATGGGAATCAAAGTACTTAAGGTGTTCTTTAGTATCATTAATAATATTTCCCAAGATCCAATTATTATGACTAGTCTTACTGATTGCATTTAAAATGAGAAGAGAGTCCCCCTCAATAAGGATATGTTTAATTCTTTCTCCTTTGCAAGACTAACACCCCAGAGAAGAGCATGAGCTTCAGCCACATTGTTGCTCTGAGTCCCCAAAGGACCAACATAGGCTAAGATCCAATCCCCATTATGATCCCTAATTATGCCTCCCCCCAACCAGGCCAAGGTTACCTTTAGAAGCCCCATCAAAATTAAGTTTGACTTTTCCCCTTTCAAGGTTTGGACCATTTAATTTTAGTGGATGGGAAACTGACTTGAGGTGGAATGAAGGTGAACTGTTTGAGCACTTCCTCTTCTCTACTAGAAGCGGCCTTTTTAGACTTCACCTTAATGAGTTTGGAGTTCTCTTTAATTGAGGAAATCATCCCAACACTGACCTTTCTAAAATTGGCCTTCTGATTTCTGAAGATGAGAGCATTTCTTTCCTTCCATAAGCTCTAGAAGAAGTGTGGTAGGGCCATTTTCTAGGTAGCCATAAGAAAGGGATACCTAAAAGGGAAATCCCATTGTAACCAACATTCTTCAATGGACTTAGGATAGACCCATTGGACCTTGAAAAGCTCCAACACCTTGGACAACACCACTTGAGAAAAGGGGCATGAGATGAGGAGGTGGTTGACACTTTCCTCCTCTTTTTTACAAAGGACACACCTGTTGGGGAGGAGCATGCCACATTTCCTCAAATTTTCCATAATGAGGATTTTATTTTGAGTAGCCAACCATAGGAAAATGTTAACTTTAGGTAGAAGGTATTTTACCCAAAGTTTACTCCAATAATATTTTTGGCTAGAATTCTTGAAGTTAAGGAGGTAAGCAGATTTAACAGAGAAATTTCAGAATCCTCTTCCTTCCAAATAATAGAGTCCTCATTTTGTTGGAAAAGAGGAATATACATGTTCTTTAACTTTGAGTTGAGGTCATCAAAAACTGAGTGTCCCCAATGAATTTGGGAGGGGGAAGCACCTTCTCCCAAAGAACAAGATTGTTGGAGAAGCTCCAATAGTCCCTAACCCAAACTTTACCATTGTCTTCAAAGAACTGCACCAAAGTTCTCTGGGATCATCCTCCATAAGAGGTTTATCAGAGATCCAACAATCCCTCAAAAGTGAATTCTATCACCTTTCCCAATGTTCCATTTAATACCCCTACTCAGGATCTCCCTAGAAGAGAGAAAATAATTCCAAAAAAAGGATCCCTTAGGGATATTATCCTGCAAAAAGAAAGTCTCTATTCCAAGTATTCCTTAAATATTTCCTTTTGATGATATCAATCCATAGGCCCTCTTCCTTTATCACTCTCCAACCAGACTTTAGCCACAAGAGCTTCATTCATGAGTCTCATATTATTTAATCCCATCCCCCACAATCCTTAGGCTTGGTCACTTTTTCCCAGGCCAAGAGGAAATTTGAACTTCTCCTCAACCCCCAACCCACAGGAACCTTTTTTGAATTTTTTCAAGAGCTTCCAAAATCTTACGGAAGCCGAAAAAGGGACATGACATAGATTGGAACACCTTGAAGAGAGCTTTGGAGGAGTTGAATTTTTCAGCTTGAGATAGGAGAATCCCTTTCCAAGAAGACAACTTATTGGAAACTCTCTGAGCAGAAGAGTGTTCAGATGGAATGATTTTTTTTGTGAATGAGGGGCATTCCCAAATAGGAGTCAGGAAAATTCTTTATCTTATAACCAAAAATGTGGGCCATTCTCTCTTGGAAATGCTCTTCCACATTTATGAAGAATATAACACTTTTGAGGAAGTTGACCAGCTGGCCAGAGACCTCCTCATACTCATTCAGAACCTCTTTGAAGATATAGGCTTCTGTATAGATGCCTTCCCCATCAATAAATTTTCATCCATGAATTGGTTGAGGTAGGTAGGTTGAAGGCCATTAGAAATTTTGAGACCTTGCAAGAGGTTAAGGGAAACCACCTGATTGTAGAGTTTTCTTAAAGTTTCCACCACAATCATATAGAGGAAGGGAGAGAGGGGTATCTCCTGTATTGAGACCTCTACCACTTGAAATAAGCCTTCTAGTTTACCATTGATCATAATAGAGAAACTGGAAGAAGAAATGTAGACCATAACCATATTGATGAAGAAGGCATCAAACCCCAACTTGGATAGAATGGCATGGAGGAGGGCCCATGAAACTTTGTCATGCTTTGTGCATATCTAGCTTGACAAACATGGTGGATCTTCCTAAAATTTTGATAGAGTGAATGGATTCTTGGATGACCACAATGTTGTCAAGAATTTGTCTCCCAGGAACAAAATCTCCTTGATTAGGAGAGATAAAATTGGACACACTTTCCTGAGCCTGAAAGTGATAATTTTGGTAATCAATTTGTAGTTGGTGTTGCATAGACTGATGGGTCTAAAATATTTCACATCCTTGGCCCCTATCATCTTGGGAATAAGGACTAGGAAAGTGTTGTTGATCTATTTGAGAATCTGACCATTACTTGAAGAAAGTCTGGATCATCTCAATGACCTCATTCTTGACCACTTCCCATAACTATTGGAAAAAGAAGGTGGGAACCCATCTAGTCAGGAGATTTATCGGTTCCATGTCAAAAACAACATATCTGATTTCTTCCTCCCTAGGAATGAGCATGAGATCTCTATTTTCTTGATCGAAATGACATTCTGGAAGAGTCGAGGGCCTTCTCCCAAGATGTTCTATTTGGATCAGCCCCAGGAGAAAGAGGTCCTTAAAATAATTGACAATAACTTCATTGATTTCTTTTTCATCTTCTTGTGAGTACCATCATTTTTCCTGATCTCCTTGATCTTGAGATGATTTTTCTTGGAGGTGGCAGAGAAGTGGAAGAATTTAGTGTTTCTATCACCCTCCTTTAGCCATTTAACTCTAGATTTTTCTTCAGTAGACTTCCTCCTTGGCCAAGATATCATGGTATTCAATGAGGAGATATTTCTCTTGAATTTTAAGTGCTTGGTTGAGCCCATCTTCCTCCATTAGTTCCTCAATAGTCCTTAAGTATTCCTCTATTCTTCTCTTAGACTGAAAAATGTTCCCAAAAATTTCCTTATTCCAAGTTTTCAGATTTTGTTTAACATGCTTCAACTTTAAACTTAATTTGTACATTAGTACCCCATGGACCATGATCCCCACCACTCTTGAATTCTCAAGAGGATGTCAGGATGTTGGAGCCACATTTTTTCAAATCTGAAAGGTCTATATTTTTTAGGAATAGCCATACCCATCTTGAGAATGATCGGGTTGTGGTCAGATCAATTCTGGGCAAGGTGGAAAGAGAGTAGAGTTGATTAATCATGCAAGAATGGCTCACCAAAAATATCTATCAGTCTGATCTGTATAAGGTCTTGTCTAGTTCTTCTATTGGCCCAAGTAAATTTGGACCCTCAAGCTCGAGGTCCACAAGATCATTATTAACTAAAAAATTAGCTAACTCATCCATGTTATCCATATAGGAAATGGCTCCACCTTTTTTTCCCTGGGGAAAGAGGGGTATTGAAGTCTCCTCCAACAATCCAATCACCATATTTAAAAAGGACCTCCCCTTAGAAATTTCTCTCAAATATTCCTTCTACCAATCACAGAGTTGGGGGCATAGATATTAGAAACAATCCAGGACTTGTTTGAAGTTAAATCAGTAAAACCCATGGTTAGGTGGTTGGATGATGACAGGAGCACCATGCCTTTAACCAAGAGGGGATTCAGAGGGTGAAAATGCCTCCTAAAGCCCCTTTCGAGCTTACCCCATCCCAAAGGCCATCTTTCTAGACCATCTTTCCCACTTCTTTGAATCTTTCTGTACTCATCTTTATTTCTTGTATCATCAAGATATCATGTTTGTATTTGTTCCTAAAATATTTCAGGATTCTTTTCTTACTGGGGTTATTCAACCCTCTAATATTCCAAGAGAGTAAGATCATTTATTCTTTGATTGAGGAAACCTAAGTGGTTTTTGTATCCCTTTATCCATGTCTTTCTTAACCAAGGTCTCCCTCTTCTCCTTGTTAGATTTTCTCCCTTTAGGAGTTAAATCTTTACCCACATCAGCTCTAAAATTACTTCTAGTAATAGGCTTGGACCTGTTGTGGGAGTAATAGGGAGGAAACTGGATCAACAGAATCCAAAACAATACCTCCCATCAAGAGGTCAAAAGCATTAGAAGTTGAGATGCCTTCCTCCTATCTTTGGCTGAAAAGAGATTTGTCAATCATGGATAGATCTTCCAGAGAAAGACCCTGAGCCACTTTCAGTGCACATAGTTCCCTTCTGAATCAGATAGATACTCAACTTCTTTTGTTTTAGATTTGGGAAAATTCCTCTTCACACATCTTCTCATTTTTTTCTTTACCCCATTCAACCTTGTTCTTTGGATCATCTTCTTGCTTCAGCCTCAGCCACAATTTTGTGTTTCAGACAACTATAGTCTCCTTTGGAACCTCTTGATCCCTTCCAGGGTCCTGCCTGAAAAGTTCTTCCATTTTTCCCAACTTTTCTCCATTTTGTGTTATCTTTATTAGGACCCGTAGAATGAGATCTTGGACCTGATTCTACTTCTTCTTCTATGTTGGGAACTTTTGAGGATCATGCCCTACATATTTGCATTTGTAACAAACAAAAGGGGATGGAGCATACTCAAATATTTGCACCCAATCCCCAAAATTTGAGATCAAAGTGATAGTTTCTTCCAGCACAACTTCTTCTTTCATATTAACACAAAACCTCGCATGTGTAAGCCTAGTTCTAGATTTAGTAATAGGATCAATCACTATCGGGGTTCCCAGACTTTTGGCTATACCGATCAGGACCTCAGGTTCCCAGAACTCAAGAGGTAAGTCCAGGGAGATTCACCCAGATAGGATATTCAGAGATGTTTTTGCAAAGGGGTTGAAGGTTGGTTCCCATTGTTGCACCACCACATGGGATTTACCAATGAACCAAGGCCCTCCAGATAGAATTCTTAAGACATGGTCTTTACTAGGAAGAGAAATTAAGAAAAAACCATTTGCATATGTAGTTACCTTAATAGAGTTACCTTAATAGATAACTATGGAGAAATCAATTTGGGATGAGATCCCATCTTTTCTTAGCCCTCAAGAAGGTTCCGATATTTTAAGAGCTAGGACCCTTAAGAAATCAATGTTGGGATGAGATCTTTCCAACCACATGGATTCCACCATGGCTCCACTCTATTTTCCTTAATAACATGCTCTCTCCTTCCATAGAATTATAATATCCTTCATCTAGCTAAGAATAATATCAATACATTCATATATCTCACCAAGGTTAGGGATCTCATAATCCCCATATTTTATCACATTGAAAATCGGAGATAATATGGATGTGATATATCTCACATCTATCCAAAATGTTCCTTTTAGCACAATTGCTTTCACTTTCTTTTGCTACTCTATTTGGGACCCATCCCACCTAGACCATTTTGATGTCATGACCATACACTTTGTAATGATTCTTACAACCTGAGACATCTTGTCCAGAAAAATAAAGTATGATGTAAAACATGTGTCCATTGTCTTGAGGAATTCCTTCCTCGAAAATATATGGAAGAATGTCAATGATGTATGGTGGTTTCAGATGAACATCTACACATCTCTAGCACCAACCACTACATTTTTGGCCCAATCAAACTTTCCAATGTATTTTAGTGCATTGTTCATGGCATGTACACAACATGGGGTCCAAAATATATGTTGGTAATGAGCCTTAATAAGCTTACTTGTTTCCCTGCATGCATAAGCTACATCTATGACAACTTGTACAATGTTGGCAGGGAAAACATCCTCAATGGCATCTCGCAAAATGGTGAATTAGATCTCTGCATCCTTATTCTTTCCTAAACAATCAACTTCCCTTAAAAGGAACCTTTCTGTATGAAACAATGATATTTATGATTTGGTGGTGCCGGATATCTATGTACCCATCCATGATTATGCTACAATCATGAGAGACCCATGTGCACCTCATTTCCTCCATCAGTAATTTAACCTTGGAATAGTTCCTATCCAAGATTATGGTTCTCAACCTCATGTCTCCTAGGGGAACATAGCTTACACCTACTTTAGATACCTTAGTCATAGCCTCCTTGTAATAAGGAGAGTGAGCAACATGAAATGGAATTCCAATAGCAAAAAAGAATTTTCCAATGGCATCATTAACCTCTTCTCTAGCCTTTGTATCATACATGTCGACAACTGGATTGGAGGCCATGACCTTCCTCTTCCCCCTACTACCAAAAGCATCCACTTAAGTCACCTCATAAGATGTTGCACCTATAGTATTTGACAAGCCAATATTAGTTCTCAAAAAGTGGGAACTAGAAGGGGTGTCACTAACATGATGGGCACAAACTTCTGGAACATTTTCTACCATATCTCCATTATACTGACCTCACATTTCTGAACTTTCTTCAAGTGATAGTTATTCACACATACCTACAATTTTCCCGGGATGTGCAATAAATTTGCATTCAGTCTAGTAATGTTTCTTGACCAAGATAATGAGCATATGTTGCATTTCCATGTTTTAGTGCCCCCTAAAATGTTTGATCTAGGACCCTGACTAACTTGACCAAATTGTTTCAATAAAAAAAATTCTTATTAAAAGGTCCCCTAACATACCTTTTCAACATTTTGGAGGGGAAACTAAAATTTTCCACACTCCCATGTGAAATAGTAGTATTATGTCTTATGGTCCTTCTCCTTGCACACCCATTTCAACCTCACATTCAGCTTCATAATCACTTTATGAACTCATTTTGCAGCTGCAATAATTGAAAAATAAAACAATATAACTATATAATACAATAAAACAATGAATACACTTAAAAAAAAAAAAAACAGCAATGAATACATCTTAAAATTAAAAAAACAAGCAATAGAATGCCCTCTAAATAGGAAAAAAACATGATGAAAATTGAATGCACTTACAAAAAATGATAATGAATACATTTAGAAATTAAAAATAAATAAAAACAAGTAATGCAATGCCCTCCTTTCTAATTCAAATAGAAAATAACAAAAAAAAACATTTTATACACTTGCAAATTAAAAAAAATGCAAGCAATGCCTTCACTTTCAAATTTGCATTTGGAAATTTAAAAAAAGAAAATAATGGTTGTATGTACATACCTATTGCTATTGCTCTTTCTCTTGTTCTTGCTCTTACTCCTTGCTCCTTGCTTCTTTCTCTTTCCTTCTCTTTATTTTTACTCTTACTCTCGAATATTTTATTTGTGTGATTAAAATGAGTGTGAGATGTTCTTTTTATAATTATTTTAATTCTTTTAGGGTTAGGACATGTAATACAATATTCAAATACATTAAAAGAAAGAAAAATATGAACAAAGTATTAAAAATATTTTTTTATATTATGTTTTATTGTGACCAAGGCATATAGGATGTTGCAACATCCCTAGGATGTCCCTTATACATCCTGGGGACATCACAATGACCCTTATGCCATACCATTTTTGTGTTGCACTTGGGACGTCCCAAGTCGTCCCCTACCTTTGGGGGATATCCCCCTTTTTGGAATTTTGGGACGTCCAAGGAGATGTCCCGTTCCCAAGATGTCCTTGATGTCTGGGATGATAGGAAAAGGGGGTTTCCATCACCACATAACAACTGTAGAAAAGGTGTGAATGAGATGCATACAAAGATTGATCGTGAAATGTAGAAAGATGGTTAGAAAAATTGAATAGGACACTAGAGAGATTGATCGCATAACATACATGTAGAAATATGTGAATGGCAAAGGATGTATAGAATTTACAATGATGCAAGTGTGATGAGGTTAAATTCATTTTTAGGCCCTCATCAATCGAGTATGAACCATCAGACTAGAGTGCATCATCCTGTAATGATGTATGCGCTAGAAAAGGTTCGATGATGAAGCATATATTTTAGAATAGAATAGTATGATGTGTGAAGAGAATTTACTAGAATGATGTAGATTGAAAATGTATAGTATTTTTAGGAGGTTCTAGAAATAGGTACTTGGAATGTGCCAAGTCTAGTGTGTGGTGCAAAATGTGTAGTAGAAGATGTAGGAAAAGTGTAAAAATTGAGAAATGTGTATGATGTGTAATAGTAGATGTGAGTAGAAGGTATTGTAAATGCTCGAGTGTGAAATGTGTAGTATGTGAGGTTCATGTATATAATATGACCTCAATATTCAAGTGTAAACCTTAGCACAAGAGTACGTCATAAGGTGATGATGATACACGTAGTGTATCAAGTTGTATGTGATGAATGCCTATAGATGTTAAGTAGAATATATGAAGTGTGATAATAGAAATGATAGACACCTAATGATGTCATAAGGGGGAATAAGCATTATTCCCCAAGTGTGTAAAAATGTGAAATTTATCCAATAAAAGTGAAGGGAAAGGGTCCTCCATCGGATGTATGAGGATATGAAGACATGTGAACATGCTCTAGAGGTGGCAGTGAATGAGACTGGTGATGTAATGGAATCTGTAGAGGTGAATACCTATATGAAGGAGACCATGAAGGTGATGTGCATCTAGAAGTAGGAGACCAAGGTGGTGTGCACCAAGATGAAGGATTCCTAGGAGGTGATTAAAACTTAGGTGAAGAAGGCTTGCGAGGTGATGTGCACCTAGATGGAGGATGCCTATGAGGTGATGTGCACCTAGATGAAGGAACTGTCCAAGCAATGGACCTAGAATGATGAGATGGACTAGTAGACGATGAGATAGACTAGCATACCTATGAGAACAAGTGTGGCATGCACAAGTAAGAGAGCTAGGAGAATATTTTGATTTATATTTCAGAGGTCTATGGGACCTAGATGCTCTAGAAAGTGCAAAGGCCACCTTGAGAGGAGGTTGGGACCATGGTGTGCATAGAGGACACCGTACGCACCCAAAATTTCACGTGCTACATTGTCATAAAATGGTTACAAAAAGGTCCCCAATGATGATTCATGTCTTTTTAGAAGGTGTTCAAGCTCCTAAGCCCACTCATAGTTTATATTTATAGCCTAGTATGTCTTACTTAGCGCATGTATGCTTTATTCCAACTTCTCGTTGTTTTTTCCTTTATTTTTGGCCTTTAGTGAAAAAACCACCACCCTTCCTGGGTAGAGGTTATGTAGTTTCCACTCAGGTAGGGAGGCGGTCCTATAATCACTTTGCTCTATGCTAGGTGGTGATCATGTGCAAATTTTCCAGAGATTTCACTCATGTTTTAACATAATATTCTCTCACTTAAATCCCATTTTAAAATGCATTTCTTGCCGTTTTAGATGATTCCAAAGCCCAACTTCCTTGTGGCATGATTTTATTTACTTCTAATTTGTGATTGATGGTTATTAATAGTTTGAACTCCCCCTTCATTTTTATGTCACCCTTTGGCTACCAAGTGGCTTCAACCATTACCTAACCAAATTCCTATAAATACAATGCTTGTATTCAAGAAAATGGCCTGAGAATTTTGTGTATCTTCCATAGTATTGCTGCAACAATATTGCTAGAAATTGCATAGCCAAGCTCATATCTCTTGTGTTATCTCTCTTCTACTTGCATTGTAACCTGATTGCCTTCAAGTTGTCATTGCTAAAGTGTTTTCTCTTGTTACTTCCTCTACATTTCCAAATTCCTTGGACTCACGTGGACACACAGAGAATGAAAAGATAAATTGAGGGGATGAATTACTACACAGTTGGATTTACCTCTATTCTGTGAATTCTAGGTTGGAGTTGTTGTTTGATTTCCTTTATTACTGCAATTTATTATTGTTACATCATATTAAATAGAGTAGAGATCAATTTTTCTTCATCAACAAGAAATTAGTTAATTTCCAAAGGCTTTACATCCTTCATAGCAGCTCCCAATGACAGATCCTCTTCTTTCCATTCTTGTGGATTTGAAGGAGAGAATATATGTAGGAAGTTGTCTACACATCATAGAATTAATTAGAAAAGTTATTTGTTTCAATTTAGCTTAGATTTAATACACAATTACACTGGAAGTTGGCTACATTCGACTGATTGTCTGTATTAGGTTCATTTATTTAGATTAGAAGATTTATTTCAGAATATCAGAAAATAATAAAAAACATTTACTTTCATTATATTAGTTGCTCTTTGCTTCTTTATTTAGTTTATATCTTGGAAAATACAAAAACATAGTTTAGATTTCCTTTACTCAATTAGTTTGCTTCATTAGGTTAATTCAATTATAACATGCATGATAATTATGGGACCTAGAGAACCCAAAGATTTTGTATTCAAACCAATAGTGCCTTAGCCAAACCTAGTGGTTCCATTAGCAGATATTGATCAAGGTCTTAGATTTAACGTATTTCGAACAACTAGAGATTGACAAGCAATCACAAGACAACTAAACGCATTAAACATTGAAGACAACAAGGTATACGAGTTTTGGTCAAGACAAACCAATTATAGATTGCCTTAGATATTCATGACCATTAACTATCCAAGACAAGAGCGCACTTACGAAGGAATCCATGGGTGCCACAACCGAACGGCTCCGAATTACTCACGGACATTAATATGGGACTCTATCTTATTGTCCTTATAACACCGGCTCGATACGCAGAGAAAATCCAATAACTCAACCTGTTAAACAATGCATTCAATCAGGCCTACGAGTTGTAGAATGCCCCTAGAAATAGATTTTGATCATTTACATGACCATACAAGGCCCGCAATAACCAAGAAATTTTGGTAGTGATCCCACCATCCCTGTTGAATGTACCGAGTTTATCACGAGACATTGACTCCATTCTGCGCATGTTTTTTTCCATACATCACCATTGCCACTCGACATTGTATCATAGTTAATAATTCTAAATGAGGAATCCCAACCAACCCTCACATTTTGGAATTCTCCTACTAACCGGATTTGATTATGTGAAACCAAGCCTTTCTCACTTGTTCCATGACCTTGTATGGACATATTTACGAGGCTCCCATTAGTTTCCCGTGAGTTCCACAACTGGTAGAGAGGATATCCGCAAAGCTCGATATTGATTGGAGTCTCCACGAAGCCATCATTTCTAATCCATCCATTCAACCCATTCAGGTTAGAAAGGCTTTCGTTGCACTCGATGTGTAGATTCCATTATTATGATTTGAAGACATTTCATTTCCTTGACAACCTTTTTCATAACATTTTCACACACTTTCATCCATCACCACATTTCACTACCATTTACCCACCCATTTTTCCACACTAACTACCTCGACACAACCTCGGGGAGTCGAGTGTAGGTGGAGATCACGTGTTGATTTTCATTTGTACGAGACACCTCAAATAGTGACAACCTAGTTGTTATGTAGGAACTTAAGACACAAGTGGGTCATTGAAATAATTACTTGAGCGACCATGAGCCATGGAAATCCTAAGAGCATGTCACAATTTTTTATGTCAGGTGCCATAAGGAAAGACACAAGCATGGTGAGAGGAATAGTAGTGACTAGAAGCTTGACATAGCCATAAGATCTAGGGACTGGATATGAGATCTATGAGATTAGATAGCTGACAACAACAAGTAGTGCAATAGAGCATGTGTTGCGATGGAATGATGGATCGATCTTAGTATTATTGATAGCAATAGATCCAGTAGAAGCACTAATGTGCAAGTAATCGAGTGGAGAATATAGCATGGCGATCATAATCATAAAATGAAATGAGAGGTGGATATGAATCGACACTGAGCAACTATAAAATTGAGAGGTCCTAACAAAGGAGGAGGAATAATGTGATATGCATGATTTTTTGAAGTTTCGGTAGCTTTATTTTCATGATTTAGAAGAGATTGTTGAATATTTTAAGCTTTTTGCTTTCATTAACTAGAGGAGGTGTTGATGATTCACGTCATATTCACCAAATGATTTAATAAAATAAAAATAAAAATTTGAACCCTATGACTATTTCAAAGAAACAATAATATATATAACAATAAAGTACGTAGAGTGTGACGCAAGAAATAAGCAATGTAAATGAAATCTTAAGTGTAATGGAGAGTTCGAACACTTAGATAATTTCAAAAATATCCTAGAGGTGTGTGGAAGTGGAAGCTTGGAAGAAAATAAGTGTAGGAACAATAAAGTACGTAGAGTGACGCAAGAAATAAGCAATGTAAATGAAATCTTAAGTGTAATGGAGAGTTAGAACACTTAGATAATTTCAAAAATATCCCAGAGGTGTGTGGAAGTGAAGCTTGGAGGAAAATAAGTGTAGGATGTCGTAACCGAGCCCAGAAAAATGTAGGAGTGTAGGAAAAGCAAGGACCAGGGTGCTTGAGTTGGTACTATGGCGCTTGGGTGCTAAGATCCCTCTCTGGGCATCAGGGTCTGCATAGGAGCTCCAAAAATGAATTTCACAGGGTCACTAAGTTGTCTCAAACCCTCATTATCTATCACTAGAATGTCACACAATGATCGTTGATGTCCATGATAACCTGTAATAAATAAACCACCTACAAAACCCCAAAACACATCAAATCCTAAAAAGAAAAAAAGATGCAAATGGGGAATCGGGGTGTCCCATTTGTCACCTAACGGGGTGACCTTATCATCTGGGTGTTATACTACATTTCAAACTCCATGTAGTTTTGTGTGTGTGTAGAATTGTTCCCTATATGGCTCTTGTGCGTGACACACGTGATAGAGAGTAATAGCTTGATTTAAGAGATGTAAATAGATGTGTGCATGGAAAAATGAACTTCCCCTCCTATGTGTGTATGTAGAATAACCATCCCTTTTCCCTTGGATGGCACTAGATGGATGCAATGATTATTTTTATAGACTTTTGGATGTAACCTTATGTGGTGGTGATAGATGCTTAGAGCTTGGTCCTTTAATTTGATCCCATAACATTGTATTTATATGTTTCCATTGCTTGAATTTTGTAATTGATCACTAAAAGGCCAACCCCTAAAAGATAAGGATGCCCAACAGCTAGAAAAATCCTGAAAAGGAGATAGTAATATACAAAGAGGTCTAGGGCGCCCAGAGGGGATGAGAGCACCTAGGTGTTGGCATATTGGTTGGGTATTAGTGTCCAGAGTGAGAAAAGGTGAAGTATCGAAGGTCAGATTGGGCAATAGGGTATGTAAGGCCAATAAGGGGACTAAAAGGGAACCTAAAAGGCCAAATATAGTGATCAATTAGTAATATTATCCCTAAGGAAACATATGAATGCAATGCATGTGATTAGGACCTAAAAATGTACCCAAGTGCATGATTTAGTGTCTACAATTACATTGCTTATGTTCATCATCTATATATATATATATATATATATATATATATATATATATATATATAAAGGTAAAGGCACTTCTTTAGGTCACTCCCAAGTAAGACACGATCTTGTGTATGAAATCACCCTCGCATTAGCCAATAGGGGGTGAATTTATCATTTACCTTATATGTCATTCAATAAAGTATACATGCCCTAACATGCTCTAGATTTTAACTTCAACCACCATAGTGAAAAATTGGAAATCATGTTTGGATTGTTAAACATGCCACCTAGAGAAATTATTAGAGTTGTTAAAAACCTTAGGGTATGTCATGATTGCCACACTACGATGAAATTTATCTCCAAGATTGTTACAAGAGAAATTATTGTCGGAAATTCAAATTGTTTCCATCATTTAACATGGATAATGTTCTTAAGGAAATTATTAGTGACACTAAATGAAGAAATCTGAAAAATAATAATATTTCCCATGTTAGACCTACAATAACAATGAAGGGACGAGATTTTATTTTCAGTTTCTATAAAATAGTATTTTTTGTTTCATTTTAGGTATTTGGAAATCTAAACCATGTTGTTGGCTTCATAAAATTAGATGCATGGAGAGAAATGCATATCACTTCTTATATACATTGTTGGGGTATCTGTCAAAGACCTTTTTATGATACCATAAACGTTTCATTGAAAATTGCATATGTATGAAATGAAAATTTGAAAGAGGTGGATAATGGGTCAAAAATAAAAGGTGAGGAACACTTCAAGTAAATGGAAAGATGCTTGACCAACAGGAAATGAGTGAGGGACACTTTAAGTAAATTAAAAGACACTTGATCAGCAAGAAAGATAATGTTATAAATTGAAATCTCTCTGCTAATATGCACACATAAGAATTTCATGTTCAACTCGTGTGGTGTTCCCAAGAAAATAATAATTTATTGAGTATGTGTGGTGTTCTTAAAAAAACAATAATTTATAAACATTTGATTGAGTTGCTAGAATTTATGATCAATTTCATCCATATAAATTTTTAATTTTGGTGGGTTCCTAAGATAGTATAAATTTTATTTAGTGTATAAAAATGATGCCTAAAATGAATGAATTGCAAGAAACCCTTCTTCTATATTTGTTGAATAAAGTTAATATGAAAGTTGTGTTTGCCTTCATAAGGGAAATGTATGTAAGAAGGCCATGACCCTAAATAAGGGTAGATTCTTGCTCAAATGGTTTGGGGATGTTTTAGATTGTGGGCTATACAGTGGAAGGCTCCATTTTTTTCTTTTCGTGATTATATATTACATATGCATATTCATTTTTTATTTTTTTAAGTTTACATGTACTACCAAATAATCAAGAAAGAAGTAAAATAGGTATCTAAGAAAGAAAGATGTGAATTTCTAAAAGAGAAGTAATTATGTTTTACAAAATTGCAACACACTATCCTTATGTTAATAACAAAGAAAAATGTAAATCTCAAAAGAGAAGCATGTATGTTTTACAACATTGTAAAACAATATTCTTATGTTAATAACATGCATTATTTGTTGTTAAATTTGTGTCAAGGTAGAAAATTTTGTATAGCTCGATTATGAAGTGAATATTTTTAAATATCAAAAAAATGACGGTCGATCAAAAAAATAAGATAAATGCGGAATAAAATACAATCTCACTAATCTTCTAGAGACTGCTAAAAATTTTCTAAACAATCTTGAAAAATTAAAATCCCTTAAGTTGTTCACAATTAAATCTTGGAGGTGTTCATAATTTAAACATTTATGATATAAAATAATAACTAGCAATAGCAACAAAGGGGTGCAATAGGAATGCCGATAGGTGTAAAAGTAATTAACCATTTCCTACGTAGAGGAGGATATGAAAGAGAAATGATTGATGGAAACTAAGCCTTTAGCATAGAAAACTGAAGATATAGATTTTAGTACAATGTATCATTATTTTGAAGAGGGAATATCAAAGGTGGTTGTTGTTTCACATTCATGATAACATTTGTGCAACCCATGTCTTTCTTTATCTCTAATGTCAATAGTTATGCATATATCATAAAAGAAGGAGAATGGGATGTAAACACGTAATTAGCCATAAGTTTTGTTTTTCATTTTCATTGTGGCCCAAAAGATTGAGTTGAGATGAAAAACAATGACATAATACTATTATAATCACTTACAAGTTTGGTTGTCTATTTTGCAAGCACCTTTCTTAGAGGGAATTAAGGTGGACGTTTCTTTCTTCCAGGAGGCATGGAGACTAGAAAAAAAGGGTCAAGGAGATGGAATTATCATCAAATCAAGATCTTACAAGAGGTTAGGATGGTGTGTACAAGTATTGTCTTAGGTAAGAATTCAAGAGTGGAAAAAAGGAGGTGGTGGGGGAGTTCTCTACCTTGCGACACCTCGTTAATAGTCGTGAAAACAAAACTATGTGAGGGAGTTCTTTCCCCAATGAGACCTCAACATTGGAAGCACCAATGAAGGAGATACATTATATTCGGTCCATTCATTTTAATATTTTTGGGATGAGAGATGACATTTGAACTTGTACAACATAGTATTGGCATTATTTTAAAAATTTAATAATGAAGTGGTTCATGAGATATCCACGTAACAACAAATATGAAACAATTTCCACATGTTAGGAACATGAATGAGATGAAAAAGATAAAGAAGCTAATTGAGGGAAATGTATTAATGTCAAACATTTCCTTTTTCTTAGTACCCAAAGGGACTCTCAAAGGATTCTCCTTTTTTGTTGAGTTAATTCTATACTAATGTTATCTTTAGGGTGAACCCATGATAAGGCAGGAACCAATGAGCAAAAATTATAAATCAACAATCTTTCTTGTGAGGTATAAATCATAACATCAAGCATAATGATGAAAATTTGCATCTCATTTATGTCTATAATAACATAGATATCAGTGGCTTGTGTAAATTTATGAAAAAGAGTAGTTAACAACTATTGTTCTATGTGAATATTGCCACACCTTTAATTCAACAATTACAACCTTAAATTATGATGTTCCTCTTGCAAAAAAAAGAAAAACTACAATCAAGAAAGTAAAATCTATGCCAGGACAAGTAGACATGAAAAATCTATCATCTAAAAAAATCTAGAATTGTTTCTGTTTAAATACTCAAGTCCCACAGTGTTTTTACATATGTAATAATAATATTAATTATTGTTTTATATTCCACAATGTTGGGTGGCCTATTTTTGGAGTGCTGGAGGCAGCTTATAGTCACATCGTACTCATAGTACACATGAGGAACCTAAGCGTGCTTCAAATACAAGGTGTTGGTTGTAGAATTTGATCTTGAGAACAAGTAACAGTCAGGGGACAATAGTCCCTCTTCTTTATGGGAGAGGTTCCCTATTAAACACAAAAGAGAAACAAAAACACTTATTTACAATATAAACTTTTGTTCAATCTTTTATTAAAAGATTTTGATATTTCATATGCCTTCATTCAAAGATTTTCAATACGGGAGAAGGAAAAATAGAAGAACTAGTATTCGAAGCGAAGAGGGAGATAATTTCAGACATATAGATTGCATAATGATATCTTACTTATGCTTGATAAAATAACAAGATTTAAACTATGCATATAAAAACACAGGACATGCATGTATTAGACACAAAGTTCTAAGCATAATATAAACTGAAAGACACAAAGTTATTTCTTAAATACGCATAGCTTCATATGAATCAGACAAGGAAAAGAAAGGCATAGAGCATGAGAGAGAATGAAGATTCTTCTGTATTGATTAGCAGTTCAATGTTTTTACACCCAAGCTATCAATATCGATCCTTTAAAATGACAAGAAAAGCTCTTTAAATAACCCAAAAATGGTTACAAAAGAGCCTTCTCAGTTTCCTTTCTTTTAATCCCAGAAGCTACTATCTAATTAAATATTATAATCCCAATTCATCTCTTGTTTACATAAAATATGACTAAAGAGATAAATAGCCACTTTAATTAAATATTTTAAGAAAGGAAAATATGAACTAGGATGTTGAGATGTTGGAAGAAGTGCTTATAGTCCCTTTCGTCTTGAGCACTTGATTTATGAATATTTTTAATGCTTCTACTATGTCCATGCCCAGGGAATTATTGTATTGGCAGTTGCATGATTCCAACTACCCAGAAAATTTTCCATTTATTTTCCAAACTCTGCATTTTCCAAGAATTATTTATTAGCATTCGTGATAGTTTTCTGTAGTGTGCAAATTTCTTTCATCTTCTCCTTGGATATGGTGTCTTGTTTGATCAAATCTTCTTTAACAAATGTCTTGAACTGGGACTTGATTTCTTGGATAGTGAATTTATCATTTGAAATATCCTTGAAGATTTGGCAGTGAATATCCTAGAAGGCGAGACGTGACACATGATTTAAAGGCTTCCCCCTTTTGTAACATGTTCCTGAGTTCTCCAATGGCTTCTTCAAGAACCTTTATCTTCCAGTCAATGTTGAAGACATATTGCTTAGACAAATTCAACTTTGCATCATCAAATACCTTATTTTCCAAGAGGATTTATACATTTGTTTAACTCATTTGTCTAAGATCTTGAATACATGCACTCCATAATTTCAATTCCCTATCCAAACCACTGAGTGTTGTAGTGAACTTTAGTTGAATCTTAGCAATTCTTTCATATGCCTTGAATGCTTCCTCAATGAAATTCAAACATGTGATTATCAAGTCATCAACCATGGCTTCCATTTCCTTCCCATAAGTGACATGCTTATGAATATCTTTGATGGCTTGAAATTCATCATTAAAAAGAATGGCAAGTGGTGGGATGGAAGTTAGGGGGTTAGGTCAAGTACTTTATCTTCTGCCAATATGGATTTGATGAAACTTGAAAAAATTTGATTTTTCTCCTCCAACTGCTCATGTGTCTGCTTCCCTTTTTAACTCTTTCAATCAATTTAGACACTATATCCCTCAAGTTATGTACCTCACTTTCAGGTGTTGATTCACCAAGAGAAATTCTTGTTAATTCCAAGTCACCCATTGATAGGTCCTTTTCATATTTTTCAAGCTTGGGTATTGCAATCTCCATGAATTACTAGCCTTGAGAGTATGAAACCAATATATATGTGACCTTATCCTTTTTAGCTGGAGGAGGAGTAGTACCCAAAATTTTTGCCACTGCATCAAACTTAGGAGAAACAATACTTGAAGTGGCCTTCCTTTTCTTACTTTCCAGTCATGGTTGTACCCAGGCAAAGGAAGAAATAGAAGAGGAAGGAGAAATGGGCCCAAGTGCAGATGCACTCATCGCACTTAGATTTTGTACAACATCCACTTCCAACACATAGGTCTTAGCTTGGGTGATGGGAGCTTCCTTAGTAGATGTTTCGTAGATTCTGAAACTGGTTTTGTTAATTGATCATCCTTCACACTGCTTTCCTCAGGGATATTTTCCTTTAGCTTTCCCTACTCTTTTTCCTCACTATCATCATCACCAAGGTCCACAATTTCTCCCTCATCAGGTACTATTTCAGTTTTCTTAGGAAAGGGTAGCCTCTCACTCTCCTGAATAACCTCCTCTTCCTTATCATATTTCTTAGCTTATCCCATCTTTGTGTACACCAGAGTTTAAGATTCTGGTGGAGAAGGAATACATTGTTCATGTGCTTCAGGAGCTGATGAAGGTATTTATTTATTAGGGGTGGAAGTATCTTGAGAAGTATACCTATATTTCCTTGCCCTAATCATCTTAATTTTCCTATTGAACCAAAGCCTAGTTCTCACCAAGATAGGGTTGTTGAGATCCTTTAAACCATCTCTCTCTTTAAAAAACCAATCAATGGTTTCAATAGGAGCATGCTCAATTGATCTCTCATACTCATGAGACTACAATTCTTCATCATCATCCTCAAACCCTTTAGGAACACTAAATATACCAAAATCCTTATTTTATTGTAGAGACAGTCTTCCATAGTATCTTCTCCGAGCCTCATAATCATCAGAACAATCAGCCTAGTAGTCTTTAATATCAATAAGGTGTTGATAACGCATTCTGAAATTGGTGGAAATGAACTCCTTAATATCAAAGAAAGTTTTGGGTTTATAAAATTGAAGGGTAAGAGGAGCAATTGTTTTGTCATTATTATTAGCATCCAAAGAAATCTTGCAGTGTAGTTACCCAATGTGTTTGGGAACTGAATACTTGCAATCTTCTTATCCCTGTAGGTTCTATACAACTTATCCAATTGTCTTCATATATAAACCAAATCCATCTTGTCACTGCAGTACATATGGAGTTTCAGGGGTTATTCCTCAAATCTAGCCAGCCATATATATGTGGATTTCTAGAATTGAGTGAAAAACTATCATAGACATTAATCAGTTATTTTTCTTCATCTAAAAATATCCTAGTAGTATCTCCTTCCAACAATCTGACAATGTACATAGTGAATGCATCATTCACCCTCCTGAAATGATGGTTGTTAACCTTTAGAGTTAACTATGGATGGTACTCATAGATGGGAGCATCCTTCTTGTCTTCACCGGGGAGAAACCCAACCATTCTTTGTAATCTGCAATGGTGTACATCAGATAGGAGGTCATGTAGAAGGTTTGAGTCCTTTGAACATTTTCCAATTGTTCAGTTAGGATGTCATATATTATCCCTACCTAGTTCAAGCTTTGTTTACCCTCACATATAATATTTATATAGGGGCACATCCAATAATGAAACTCATTGGTGGAGGGAATTCCCATTATCTGGAAAGGAGAGTGATAACATCTAACAATTCTTCATGGAAATCAACCATGTACATTGTTTTGGGTAACCTTGAGGCTCCTTTCTTTGGGTTCTTAAACCAAGACTTGGCCACTCTGCTCTTATATCATTCACTATCTTGATCAAAAATAAGTTATGCCTGGTCCCTGGTAAGAATGTTTGAGCCTTCAATCATGGGAATCCTGAAGGCATTGCTAATACAATATTCATCGAGTCAATCCACCACCTTTCCTTGAGGGTCAAAAATTTCCTTTATCTCGGGTTAAAAGCTGGGCCCTGTAAGCTAGCATTGTGTCGGCACATTGGACAGAAACTGGAAAACCCCCCGCTTCTATAATTCCACTCTCCTTAATTAGCTGAGTGATAGGATAAGGGTTTTGACAATTAATTCGTGCCCAAAAATTATCCAAATCAAGGTGTTGAGCCGCGCTATCACCTATATCTAGTACAATCATTTTCAAAGAAGATAGGCATTTGTGTCCCTTGAAGTTGATCTTCATTTTATGGTAGGAGTAGAAGGCCTCTGTGAAATAAATTTCCTTAGTTCCTCGAGCAATGCTTTGACAATGCACAACTTCTCTGATACCTACAAATTTTGAAAATAATGGAGCAGGACTCGACCACGGCTACAAATAGTGGAGAGAGGGAACCTAAAAATACTTTAGCAAATACAAGCGAGATGGTAAAATAACCAATTATCCCGACTATTTATGCACATACAAACTCAAGTAGGTCGGCGAGGTGAAATAAATGAGGTAATAAATACTCTATGCCAACCTAAGACAATGAAAATCAGGAAAAGGTGGAACAAATGTGCACAACCACTGAGGGACAATGGGACATGTGGGACGCGTGGAGCTGAAAAGCCATGGTGAATGAAAATCAGAAAAAGTGGTCTTGTGGGGAATTGGAGGTCAGGGGGCACTCGGGACATCGAGACATAAAAACCTAAAATACCCGTATAACAAAGAAAAATCCTCAAAACTCAAAATTTTGAAAAATGACTAGTTTGAAATTAGCTCTTTCTTAGGGGACCCTTATAAGGGCATTTTGATAGTCACCTTACTCGAAAATTTTAAAAATAGAGAAGAAAATTCAAAACCCTTGGGGAGGTGACAACAACTGGCTCATTTTGGGGACATGGCTTGGATTAAGCACCACAACAACAAGACATAGCACGAACTTCAAAATCTCAGGATTTCTAAGATAGACCAGTGCCTTATCCATTAGGAAAATAGAGTCAAGAATGAACAATATAGAAGAGACACCCACACAACACTAGAAAAAGAACAAAAATGAAAACTATACAAAATTGTACAAGGGACTGCCTAGTAACCTAGGATTGAAACAACTTCAAGTACTACCCACTATATGGAAATGGAAGAGACATTCCATCCATATAGTCCAAGTAGATAGAATTTTCTCCAGCAAAGTGTCTAATCTTGAAAGGACCCAACCAAAGAGAATCAAACTTGCCATGACTTCCTCGAGGCTCCCGCCTCTTGTCCCATAGTAGAACAATGTCTCCAACCTAGAATTCTCTAGGTATGGCCTTCTTATCAAATAGGTTTTTCACTCTTTGTTGATGTGCAAAAATTTTATCCACCACTTGCAACCTATCTTCATACAACTTCTACAAGTACATGATTCTCTTCTCCAAAGAACTAGTAAAGTTTGATTCTTCAATGGCCTTCATCAGCTGCAAAGCTGGAAGTTCCATAGTCATCGACAACTGAGCTTTAGTTCCATACACCACTTGGAAATGAGACATCCCAATTTCCCTTTTGGGGTAATTCTCTCTGCCCAAAGAGCATCATATAACTTATTATGCCAATTCCTCTATGATTCATTAACAAGTTTATGAATGATGGTTACCAAATTTTTGTTTGTTGATTTTTCTTGTCCATTTCCTTAGGGGTAGTAATCAGAATAATGTGTAAAGGAAATTCCATACCCATAGAATAAATCCACCATTTCATAAGAAGATAAATTAGGAGCATTATCAGTGACAATTTTACTTGGTACTCCAAGTCTAATCCGAATGTTTTCCTTGATAAAGTTACATATCACTTCATAAGTTATGCTTTTTATTGGAATTTCCTCCACCCATTTGGTGAAATAATTAGTGGTAGTTAATACATGAGTGTGCCCAATACTGTAATTAGGATTAAAAGTACCCATGAAATCTAGTCCCCATTGTTGAAAGGGTTCTTCTATCACCACTGTCTTGAGTGGAAGAGTGGCTAGCTTGGGTTGTCCCACAAAATTTTGGTAAGATTCACATTTACCCACCCATTTAGTGGCATCTCAAAATAGGGTTGGCAGTAGTAGCCTGCACGAAGGATTTTATGAGCACTTACAGTGGATGATATATGTCCTCCACAAGCTTGATCATGAAATGCCCTAGGCAACCTCTTTTTTTGTTCTCTATCCACACATCTGAGAAACCTTCCATCAATCCCTCTTTTAAATAAGGAATTGTCCCAAAGCACATATTGTGTAGATCTTAGCTTAATGGATCTCTTTTCTTTAGCATTTAAATGAGATGGGAATTCTCCATAAGTAAGAAAATAGGAAATATCAACATACCATTCATCAGTTGAACTAATAAAGAGAACATTTGGAATATGTGTGTCTTCTTTGGGAGATTTATATTCAGCACCTGTAGCCATCAATTCACATATCCCTTTTCCCCAAACTAGCTTAGTTGGCCTGATGTCCAAATCATACTCATGCACCTTTTCCACCCAATTCCCTCTTTTCGTCCTGAACTCTTGTTGTGTGAGAATGAACTTAACCGTTGTATCCGGACAAAGACAATAGAGTGAGAAATGAGGATATAGAAATGAAACTATTTGACTACTTTAACCATAGCGAAAGTATGTTTCTCAATCTGAGTATATTTCAATTCATGAGCTTTAAGGAAATAACTCATGAAAGCAATGGGTAGTTCACATCCCTCTGGTTCTTCTATGTCAAAATAGCTGCCAAAGTACTCTCAGTGGCATAATAGTAGACCAAGAAATCCTTCTCAAAATTAGGGAAAGCAAGAACCGAAGTTCGGGAAATGGCCTTTTTGATATTTTCAAAAGCTTCTTTCCCTTCTAGTGTCAAACAAACAAGACTATTTCCCTTTCATGTCTGGGATAAACTTATAGCTAGCTCTGTAAAATCTGGAATAAATTTCCTTAAAAAAATTATTTTCCCAAAGAAAGAATGCACACCTTTTTTTCTTGTGGGGAGAGGAATTCGCTGAATATCTTGAACCCTTTCCAAGTTTATTGGGTGTAAATATCATGACAAAATTTATAAAGTGCAGTGACACGGAGTCTTCGACATGGCCTGGTCGCGCGCTTTGGTGCACGTAAAGGAGTGCGTGACCGAAGTGTAGCATGACAAAAATTACGTGGTCTTAAAAATGCAAAATATGAAGTTTGCCACTTGGTTTTGTTTTATCTTCCCCAGAGTAGATATAGACAAGTGGAAGAATATGGAAATCAAAGGAACTCTGACATTTATACATGACAAAATTTGCACCTTGGCGCATGTAAAGGGTGCATGAGTGTCGACATGACAAAATCCACGCCTTGGTGCACGTAAAGGGTGCATGACACTAGAGTGTCGGTGCGTTGGGCACGTAAAGGGTTTGTCGATGACAAAATTCCTCTCTCTACGAGGTCCCTCTCTCTAGATTCTTCCTATAAAAATGCAAAATATAGTTTGCCACTTTTTGGGTTTCTAGGGTTCTTTCTAAAGGTTGTAACATTCTTGTATATTTTTTCCTCCCTTCCCTCTTCATTCTTTCTATTTGTAAGGTGAATTTGTGGAATTTGTGGAGTTCAAACCTCCCATTTAAAACTGTAATGCAACTTTGCCTCTTGGCATTTTGTAGTGTATTGTATCAATCTTTGGAGCAAATAATGCATGTCTGTGGATGATTCTCAACCCTCTCTGTGTTCATTTGCATCCTCTTGATCTTTCACTGCAAATTTGGTTATCTGTGCATGATCTTGCATTGCATTTTAATGGTTTGTGTTTATTGGCAAGACAGGTGTTCTTCATTCCTCGGTGCATCACCTTTGTTAGTTTAGGTTTATTTTTATGCATCTTCTTACCCTGTCTCCTTGGAAAGTTAGATTAGGTTTTGAGTAAACCCTCTACATTTTTATGTGTGCATCTAAATAGAGGAATAGGAACCGGCCTTCATCCTGGAGAGCTTTCCCGATTCACAAGGTCCCACACTTGGGAAAAGCTCCATGTTATGCAATCGCATTGAGAGTCTCAACCCATCGAGTTGCAGACATTAGGGGTGTTGTGATTCACCATCAATAGTTTTGGCATGCCGGTGGGACAAGAGGTCATTCCATAAGATTTGAAGGAATTTTCAAGAAATTTGGACTAAAAATTGCAGGTTTTACAATTTCAGATTTTTCACCTTCAGGCTGAACTTTGAAATCAATTTTCAAGGGCTTAACTTGCTCAAAACAAGTCAAAATTTCACCAGTTGATAGATCGAGGGGATAATCTTCAAAAGGGTATTCTTATATTTTTGATATTTTGACTTTCAAAATTTCATGGTTTTTAGTATTTCGGGTTTTCCCAGGTGTTGAGCATGTCCCAAGTTCTGACACGGTGTATTTCAGGTTTTGTAAGTTACCTTACATGACCTAAGTTTTGCCTGTACCTTTTGGGGATTAGTAGCTGCACAAAAAACCCGATAACTGAATTGAAGAACTATATCTTCTAGGTCCTTCAAGCTTTTAAATTTCTATTTTTTAATATTGTCAGGTTTGGTGTGTAACTTGGCAGAATCTAGCCTTTTGAGGCTCATTCTCTAACACATCTGGTGACTCGAAGGGATAGAATTTAGTGGTATAGTAGCACAAAAGTTGCCCAGGTACATGAGAAGAATTCGAACCAGGTCTGATACTCGAGAAGAGGGGCTATTTGTCCACTTGCAACTATCACCAGGTAGAGGAAGGAGAGGAAGAAGACCACAAAGATCACCATCTCCACCTAACGGAGGACTTTATCACCCCTCCACTGGTAGACCTTTCATCGCATCAACAAGGGTTCTCGGGCCAATCGAATGGCATCACCAAACCGAATCCCTTTGTCAATTTCTTTAGGTGAGCCCACTTGCCCTCAATGCACGAGAATCCGAGTTCAATTGCAGCATTGAAGAACATTCCATTTTCTTTGGAGAAAATCATACCACTCACTGGTGATCATGTCAAAGACATTGCTAACGTTTGTGCGATCCATGAGATAAATGAAATGGATGTTCTTTGTCAAATTGTTGGCATCTTCATTCAAAGGAAGGCATTGTAATGGTTTAGGAGCCTTGGGTGGTTCTATCCAAAATTGGAATCGAGTTATGCATAGTTCTCCATGAGCGAGTTTGGAGAAAAGGAGACAATTTGTCTCTACTAGAACAATTGACAACTATCAAGAGAGCTCCCAATGAGCAGTTGTGACTTCAACTTCAGATTTCAAAGGTCTTGGGATAGAATTCCAGTGGCCGTTAGGCCAACAGCTGAAGGTGCTTTTCTATACTATCTTAAGGCTTTGAATTCTGATATTTCTATGTTAATTCAATCTATGGGAGGCACAGACCTTACACTTTGCTTATAGCATTGCCATTAGGGCTGAAAAGCTGTCTTATTCAAGTGGTAAGCTGGCTCTAGGCCTCCCATGCCCTTGTATCCAAACTTAGAAAATCCAAGCACTAGTCAAGCACCCACTTTGGCTCCTATTCCCACTCCTAGAAATCAAAGTTCAAATGAAACTTCTACTTCATCCTCTAGTGCTTCAAATGAACTCTAAGAGGTTATGAAACAATTACAGAACCTTGGAAATGAGCTGGTGACTATCAAAAGACAAGCAAGCTCAAAGTGCTAGACCATATCAGCCTCAAGTGCAATACCAGGCTAGGCCCCCATACCAACAAAATAGGCCACCAACTCAGGCTGCAAATCAAAATCAAAGCCAAGTAAGGCCTCCCGCCAATAGACCATTTCAGCCCTATAACCCCAATGTTGCATCTACTTCTAAAGCATTAGTGCCAGTGCAAAACAACATAGCTCAAGAGTATGATTGGTGTTTCCCATGCAATGAACCTCACAACCAATCTATGTGCTTCAATGGTGCTTTGAACCAAGCCTTGATGGTGACAACTACTGGCGTAGAGGGTGAAGTGAGTCAAGAAACAAATCAGCAACAAGGGACATCTCAGCAAAACACAGCTCCAAATGATACCGCACTTGTGAATTGGCAAGCTGAGGATTTTTGTGGCATGAATCAAACAATTTCTCAGAGTGTAGCAGCTAACACAAGATCAAAGAAGAGGAATATTGGTGAAGGGAAGTCATTGGCTCCAAGTGATCTATAACCTTCCATCACTCCACAAGGTGTTGGTAAGCAAAATATAGTTCCAAACATGCAAGGACAGCCCAAACCACCTTCTAAACCAACTCAAATGCCAGTTGTTTGCTGCCCATGCACAAGAAAGGAATGTGCAACCTAAAGGACAACAAAGAGATCTTTCATCCCCATTTAGCATCATTGATCAAATGAAGAAGACAAATGTGAATATATCAATGTGGGAATCTTTATCCATCCCAGGCCAAAGAGATCTTCTACAAGCTGCCATGAAGAATTGGTCAACTTCGAACCAGCAAGTCCATATGCAAGAGAATGTCCTCACAAATGTTGCTCAGCCTGAAGGGAATCATGGAGGACAACAAGGTAAAGTTTTGAAACCCCCTCCATTCTATGTTTCATTAATCATTGGGGATAAACTAGTACACAATTGCATGATTGATTAGGGGCAAGTAGTTCTGTCATGCCCAAGCAAATAGCTGATCAGTTGGGTCTCCAATATGAAGTCATATCAAAGGGGTAGTGCAATTGGATGGGACAGCAATAGCAATGGTGGGAGTGATTAAAGGTTTGAATCTTACCTTGCATGCATGCCCCAACGTTACCGTTTTGCAAGATGTGTCAGTGATAGATTTTCCACCACTCTTTGCCCTATGCTTATCGAGGATTTCACTGGCTAAATTGGAGGCTACTTATCTTTGATTGGTCACACATGTTGTTGAGAACAAGATATGGTACTAAGGTCACAATCAGATCGAACCAATTGCAAACTTTCATATTGAGCCTCATACTCCAAGCCAAATCAATGCCAAACTATTGACATTTGATCAAGAAGATTATCAAGCACGAGATGAAGGTGACACCAAAGTTGGAAGCATCCCAAATTTGACTCTTGATGAATGGGCAAGCAAGGTACATGCTTTTGATCCCTACCCGAAGTAGAAGAAATCGAGCTAGGAGTCTATTGCATACATGAAGAAAACTTGACCTATTCTAGCATCACCAAACCAGACCATAAGGATGACAATGAGGTATGGCAGTTATTTTTTGATGGATCAAGGAGTAGGTAAGGTGCTAGGAGGAGGAGCTATGCTTGTTTCACCTCAAGGCATCAAATATTATTTGACTTTCCGTTTCAGTTTTCTGTCAAACAAACACACAGTTGAATATGAGGCCTTGATTCATGGACTTCATTGGGCAGGAAAAAGGGCATAAAGAACTTGCAGGTGTTTGGGGATAGTGAGCTAATCGTCAATCAAGTCAGGGGACAACATGCTACAAAGAATGACTGCTTTGAAGAACTACAAGAATAGGGTATGGGACCGTTGAGGATTTGAAGCTTTCAACATCGTGTCCATACCTAGGAAGAAAAATGAAGCTGCGGATAGGCTCGCAGTTGTTGGAGCAATGTTTGATGTGGTTGACAACATCAAAAGGAAAAAACACAACCACATATCCATGTGATTGTGAGGCCAGCAGTTCCAGATAATAACACAAGCTGGCAGGTGTTTGAGAATGATCAACAGATCGTCAATTTTTACAAGAAGAGGCTGAATTCTCAGCTAGGAATCAGGACAGACTAGAGCAGCAGTATGGGGATCAAGTAGTGCAGTTGCGGACAAACAAGCTTCCCAAGGGTTTAGTAACATTGGAGTCTATCTTGACCCTAACGACCCAGATTTCCGTAAGGAAAAGGCTAACATACAAGTCAAGAGAGAAGATTGAGCCAATTCCGGTTGGGGAAGGCAAAACACTTCAAATTGGTAAAGTGGCCATTGAGCAGGAGAAATCAGATTTCATACTGACTTTGCCAAGAATTTCCAGATGTCTTCACTTGGAGCTATGAAGACTTGAGAGGATTCAATCCGAAGTTGGCACAACATACCATAGAATTGGATCTAGATGCTAAGCCCATCAGGCAGAAGAAGAGACCAGTCAACCCTCACATTGAGCCTCTAATGAAGAAAGAGCTAAACAAGCTAATAGAGGCAAGCATTATATTCCGATCAAGCACTCAAGCTGGGTTGCAAACTTGGTTCAGTCAGGAAGAAGAGCGGAGAAATCAGGTTGTGTGTGGACTTCTGAGACCTCAACAGGGCATCTCTCAAAGACCATTACCCACTTCCTTAATGGAACAAATATTGCAAGTGGTATCCGGTTCGGAGAGATTCTCTCTCCTAGATGGCTACTCAGGGTATAATCAGGTAATGGTGAAAGAAGATGACTAGTTAGATGGCTTTCACCACAAATGGGGCACCTATGCCTACTGAGAAGATGCCATTTGGGCTATCAAATGTTGGAGCCACTTTCAAAGGGCAATGGATATGGCATTCAAGGGTTGATCAATAAAATAGTTTTGATATATCTTGATGACATCACTGTATTCTCCAAAAATGTAGTGGATCACCTCTTTCATTTGAGGTAGGTATTTCAGAGGTGTAGAAGATTTGGGGTATCATTGAATCCCAAAAAATGCATATTCTTGGCTCACGAGGGAAAACTTCTAGGCCATATTGTTTCAAAGGAGGGGTTGATGATTGACCCAGAAAGAGTTGAAGCAATTCGAGCGTTGCCATTGCCAAGTCACAAGAAGGCTCTTCAAAGCTTCTTAGGAAGGATCAATTTTGTCCGTAGGTTTGTTCCAAACTTTGCGGCTCTCGTAAAGCCAATAACATTGATGTTGAAAAGAGCATGGCATTTAAGTGGACATCGAAGGCAAGGCAAGTTTTGAGGCAATAAAAGAGGCTATATCTCAAGCTCGACTCTCGTCAATCAGGACTTCTCAAGGATTTCATGCTATATGCCTTTGGTGGTGGAGACACAATTTCTGCAATCCTGGTACAACAAAACAAAGAAGGATTAGAACAACCAGTTGCTTTCTTCAGTCAAGGCTTGGAGGAATACGAAACTAGGTACTCTTTCATTGAAAAGCATGTCCTTGCAGTGATCAGGAGCTTAAAGAAATTCAAGCACCTAGTCTCAAACAACAAGATCCAATTATTGGTCTCTCATGCGGGAGTCAAGGACTTCCTTCTAAACAAGGATCTGAATGAGAAACGTGCAGGATGGATCACTCGTGTCATGGAATATGACATCAAAATTAAGGTCACTAAGCTAGTACGTGGAAAAGGACTATGTGAACAACTAGCTTTGAGTCGGAAAGTTGAAGCAGGTGATGAAAAAGAGACTGTCTTGGTACTACAGGATGGTCAAGAACAAGAAAATGATGATGTGCCCACTCCTTGTTGGACTCAGAATATGATACACTTCCTACAGGTAGGCCTATGCCCTCCAGAATTGAGCAAAGAAAAAAGGAGATACTTCAGATTACAAGCCATTCCATATGTGCTTGTTGATGGTGTTTTGTTTAAAAAAGACATCAATGGAGTTCTATTGAGGTGCATTGGGACAGGTCAAATTGAGAGGGTGTTACGAGATTTTCATGATGGAGATTCTGGAGGACATTTCACCCCATGAGTAATAGCTCTCAAGATAATGAAGGTAGGGTATTATTGGCCCACAGTGTTCAATGATTGCTATACATGGATAAGAAAGTGCAAGAAATGTGCACTCTTCACGAAGAAAAGAAAGACTAGCAGCGCTTCCATTGCACCCAATTTTGGTTGACCAACCATTTATGCAATGGGGATTGGACTTCATTGGGGTCATAAATCCAAACTCAAGCCAAGGCCATAAGTGGATTCTCATGGCAACGGACTATTTCACCAAGTGGACCGGAAGCGTAGTAGCGCTCAAAGAAGCAAATGAGTCTAACATACTAGACTTTTATGAAGGAATAGTGACCAGGTTTGGTGTGCCGGCCACTATCATATCAGACAATGCATTGGCATTCATAGGTTCCAAGATTACAGAATGGGCTATCAAGAATGGAATCTATTTGAGCACCTCTTCAAATTATTACCCGCAGGGTAATGGACAAGCGAGTCCACGAACAAGAATTTGCTAAGAATCATCAGAAGGACTCTGGATGAAAACCAAAGGACATGGCATACCAAGCTAAAATCAGCATTATGGGCTGATAGGATAACACCAAAGAGGTCTACAGGTAATTCTCCCTACAAGTTGGTCTATGGGAAAGAGGCAGTATTGCCTATATCATTAGAATTGCCAGCATTGGAGCTCATGAAGCAGTTGGAGTTGTCTGAGTTCGAACCAATGGAGGCAGGTATGCAGAGTTGATGGAATTGGAAGAAATAAGAGAACATGTAGTTCAAGATGATTGAAAAGGATCAGGCCTTAGTAAAAAGATGGTTTGATAAGAAACAAGAAGCAAGGACCTTCAGGAAGGGGACCTAGTTCTGAAATGGGATGCAGATCGGGCAAAACAGGAAGGCATTCCAAGTTTGATGCCATTTGGAGTGGCCCCTACATGGTCACGGGATGTAAAAGTAGTAATGCCTTCTAATTGTCTACATTGGATGGAGAAGAACTCCGATTCGGTTAACGGAATCTATCTTAAACATTGCTACTAAAAGGAAAAGGTTTACCCTTGTAAATATTAGCCTAGATTTCAATTCCTCTAAGTGCGTATGCACATTGTCTTGTTGTAGTTAGGTTTCAATTTCCCTAAGTGCTTTGGCATAGGTTTTGTTGCTCTCAGGTTGAATTTCTACAGTTCAGCGTGCTCTTGAAGAAGGAGTTGCGGTATCAGGCTCGGGATCAGATATCAGGTTGGTTTCAGGTTATTGCTTATGACTCCATGCCCAATGGATTGCTAAAAGGCCACTGATCTTCTACCTAGCAGGTAGGTGATCCCGTTGAGTCACCAAATTGTTGTAAATATCTTCCCCCGGGTAGATATAGACAAGGCAGAAGAATATGGAAATCAAAGGAACTCAAAACCCGACATTTATACATGACAAAATTGCGCATTGGCTCACGTAAAAGGGCATGACAGAGTGTCGACATGAAAAAAATGTATGCACAAGGCAGTAAAGGGCACATGACATGAAAAGAGTGTCGACATGAAAATGGATTCATGAGCTTGGCACAGGTAAAGGGTGCATGACACAAGAGGTGTCGACACAAAATGGATGTTGGCGCGCGTAAAAGGGCGCACATGAAAAGTGTCGACATGAAAAATGGATGCGCAGGCATGCACTTGGCGCACGTAAAAGAGATGTCGACATGAAAAAATGACACAATTCATGTCCAGGGCACACATAAGGGTATGTCAACATGAAGATGGATGCACCAAGGTGCGAGTAAAAGGCGCAACATTTTGAGCCGACAGTGCAAACATGGCGCAAAATGGATGGCCACTTTTCAGTTACGCGCGACATAAAAGGGCACATAAAAATGTGACATGAGCAAAATGGATGCACCTATGGAACAAGTTCTTAAGAGTATGCATGACATATAGGATGATGCACTTTTTGGGTTTGCACCTTAGGCCATAATGACATTTAAATGTTGACTAGAGTGGTTGGCCGTAGATATTCAGATGGCCATAACTTTTCACAGGGAGCTCGGATTCATGCAAGGTTGGACTTTTTGGAAAGCTTACGAGGTCCTCTATCCAACTACATTTGGATATCTTTAATTGGGTGGGAACAAGTTCTTAAAAATGCAAAAATACTGAGTTTGCCACTTTTTGGGTTGCTAGGGTTCTCACCTACCACCATAATGAGATGAATTAAATGCAACTTGGAGGTGGTTGGGGTAGATTTGGATTTCCTCTCTCTTCCCTCTCTCATTCTTCCTATAAATTGTAAGGAGGGGCTTCTTTCTAAAGGTTGGACATTCTTGTTTTGCCCCTCCCTTCTTCTCTTTGGTAGGTGAATTTGTGGAGTTCAAACCTCCCATCTAAAACTGTAATGCAACTTTGCCTCTTGGCATTTTGTAGTGTATTGTATCAATCTTTGGAGAAAATAATGCATGTCTGTGGATGATTCTCAACCCTCTCTGTGTTCATTTGCATCCTCTTGATCTTTCAAAATAGACTTTTTGGTTATCTATGCATGATCTTGCATTGCATTTTAATGGTTTGTGTTTATTGGCAAGATAGGTGTTCTTCATTCCTCGGTGCATCACCTTTGTTAGTTTAGGTTTATTTTATGCATCTTCTTACCCTGTCTCCTTGGAAAGTTAGATTAGGTTTTGAGTAAACCCATGCATTTTTATGTTCAATCTCTCCATTATTTTTCCTTACTAGCACAATATTGGCCACCCAAGATGAGTGATGAATTGGAAAAAATATCTTTGCTTTTAAGAGCTTCTGAATCTCTTAATAAATGGTGTCTGAAATCTTGGGATTGTATTGCCTTTGTTTCTACCAAAAAGGCTTGATTCTTGGTTTCAGAGGAATATAATGTTGCATTTCTCTTGGTTTGAAGGATTTCAAATCATCATATGAATAGGAAATCACATCAACATATATTTCTAATAAATTTATCATTCTATTCCTTTCTTCCTGTGTGCAACATTTGCCAATGTTGACAAGTTTGGGTTCCTCTTTTCTTCCAATATTAACCTTTTCATACTCTGATTGATGAACCTCATGTGATATCTTTGACTTGATATATATGTCATGCTTGTCAAACAAATATTCTAGGCTTACTAGACCTCTGGGTATCTTGTTACCTTTTAAATTAATGCAACCATCCTTATCAGATTCTTTTCATCCCTTCCTTCCTCAGTCATGGTGGATGTTACAAATTCACGAGGAGTAGCTTCACTTCCTTCAAAATACAACTGACTGAAATTATCTTGAAGTTCAAGAAAAGAAAGCAAATGTTGATCATCATTAAATACTTTCCAATTGTTAGCATTACCCAACAGACTTGGCCTATGTATCATTTTGATTGTGAACTTTTCTTGGGAAAAGTCGGGATGAGTGATAAGTAAGGATCCTAAGATGGCCAAAGCATCTGCTCTAGTATTACTTTTCTCTAGGAACCGCTTCTATAGAAAAGGTTTAATAATTCAATACAATCCCACACCATATTTCTATAGTGTTTTAGTCTCTTGTTCTTAACTTGAAAAATATCTCTCACTTTCTTAACGATGAGCTCTACATCTCCTCATGCACAAATTTTCTTAATTCCCATCTCCCTTGCCATTGATAGTCCTAAAATAAGAGCTTCATACTCCACCATATTATTTGTGTTTTCAAATTGAAGCTTGTAGGAGAAAGGATAAGACTTATTTTCAAGGAGAGAATAGGACCACTCCTGCTCAGAACTAGCTGAAGAACAACTGTCATCAAATTCAAGGATCCAAACACCATTAGGGTCATCCATCACACCTTTGGAAGTTTTCATTTCCTCCTCTGACATGATCATGTAGTTCCCATGACCAATGTCTTCATAGAGGATTTGTGCTTTAGGGTCATCAGTTTTCTACACAATGTACTCATTTTGCCTCTCAAGTAACAACTTCTTCATTTTCCCATTAACTAGGATGAGAGCATGTGACCAGTCCATTTGAATTTCTCCACCCACTTCTTTATAGAATTTTCTACTCAGTAACATATCATAGGATGGGGTAATATCTTCTACTAAGATGGTAGCTTTAATCCTTTTCTCTGGGAAAGTAGCAAAATATACTTGTGCATCCTTAATCCTTCCTACCAACGGCACCTACTTACTTTCCATGGAATAACAAGAACCAAATGTGTGTGTTAAAGTTAGGCCTAAAGCATGAGCAACCTTAGCAGGCATCACATTATGAAGCTCCTGAATCAATGACATAATTACTAAGCCTATGACCAGCTATAAGTAAGTGATATAGAAAGGCTCAATTTTCTTAATTATAGAAGGTGTCATAACCATTAGATTCTACTAAGGTGAAGAGGTGGGAGTAGGTAAAAGGATTTTAGAGGTGGTGGGTGTAGGATTGGATTTGGATTTGACAAATTTGACAACTTGAGAAAAGGCATCGGGATGCATCTGATAAAACTCGGCCTCTGAAATTTGAATTTTAGTTTTCTTAATGTGGTCAATTATGTCAAAGGATCCAGAGATAGATGGGGTGGTGTCTGCACTAGAAGGAGAGGAACACTTAGTCCTATCGACTTTAACATTTGAGGTTGTTTTATTCATAGGTGAAGACAAGGAAGTAGAGGGAGTATTAACACTGCTTACCTTTTGAGTAGAAGTGGTAGGGATAGGAGCTCCTCTTTTAGCAACAACTGGGATGGTAACTGGAACCTCCTTGGATCTTCTTGTGAGTTGTACCACTTCCTTTTTCTTACTCATCTATTCTTGTGTCATGACAACATATGACTCGTTGTTCATATCCACCACTACTTCATCATAGTCATCTTTATAATCATTAACTCCCTCAGTGATGATAAATTAACTAAAGAATCATTGGCTTCTTCTGGTGTTTCATCTACTTCCACTTCAAGTTACTCATATCCTTCAGCTTCATCTTCATCTTCCGATTCATGGAATTCACATGTTGCATTGGCAGGAACCTTGAGAGGTGGCCCTTCAATTACGATTTTGGTTGAGACAGGAGAGGAGAAAATGATTTCAAGGGTGAAAATTTCATTCTTGGAATATCCTTTTAAGGAGTATTCTAGGCCAATTGCTTTTTAATAGCTATGAGATCATTTTCCAACTTTTACACTAGATGGTCTGAATTGTTTCCTGAAGAAGAAGCCTTAGTTTTAGTAGGTTCTTTTTAATTTCCTAGACATTATTAAATCATATTCAACACTTATGGCTAAGCATTGGCAGCATCTAGAGTTTCAAGGTTGGCTCTTCTCAATGCATAGCTCACTTCTAGTAATTGTGCATTCGAGAAAAATCATTTCTGAATTCGATCCACAGGGCGGGTGGTAAATGGAATTTTATTAACTAATTTGCTAAACTTGGCAACAAATTCTCTCATAGGATCAATTAGTTCCTTTTTTATCTGAGAAATCTGAGCGAGGAAAGCGTGTACATCTTCTGCCAGTTTGAACTGATCCTCAAATTGGGTTCTCATGGTGGTCCAGTCAGTGATAGCACTAGTAGGGAGGTGATAGAACCAGTCGACAACATTGTCTTATAACGTCTCCACAAAAATTCTAACATAAACATCTTCATGCTCCACTCCAAGGATCCCACATGCCACAATGAAGGCAATAATGTGTTCATCAGGGTGTACTTTTCCATCACCCCTGAATTTAGGGAATCTTTTCTTATTCCTTTTGGGAGATCATGCAATGGTTGAGAAAGGGTCGGAGGTCCAACTTGTTCATCCCCAAGGTAGAGGTGTTGCCATTCTTGGAAAAATGGTTTACAATGGGACTGTGACTCTAACAAACACTAAAGCTTGAATACTATGGCTTGATTGTGTTTATAGGTCTGTGTTTCTTGTAGTTCTATTTTTGACAGGAGGATTACTTATGGATCGTGTTCTCCTTCTTTATGGGGTTAAAGAAAATTCATGTTGTTCCAGAAATAGAAAATCTGGATCTTTAATACCACGTACTCTTTGACCTTGTGTATATCTTTTGTCTTCCAAGGTGCTAATGCTTCTGGTTTGATTGAAGTTGTTTCGGTGGGTATGCACAAAATGTGCCCCTCGGTGGGCACCAAAAATTTTTGGTTGTAGAATTTGATCTTGAAAACAAAAGAAACAATCAAGGGACAATAAGTCCCTCCTCTTTATGGGAAAGGTTACCTTATTGAACACAAAAAAAGAAAAGCTAAAACACTTATTTACAATATAAACATTTGTTCAATATTTTGGTAAAATATTTTTATATTTTAGATGCCTTCATTCAAATATTTTCAATACAGGAGAAGGAAGAATAGAAGAACTAGTATTCAAAAACTAAAGGGGGAGACACTTTCAAACATATAGATTGTAGAATGATATCTTACTGATGCTTGATAAAATAACAAGATTTAAACTATGCATATAAAAACATAGGACATGCATGTATTAGACACAAAGTTCTAAGCATAATATCAACTGAAAGACACAAAGTTCTTTCTTAAATACGCATAGCTTCATATGAATCAAACAAGGAATAGAAAGGGATAAAGCATGAGAGAGAATGAAACTTCTTCTGTATTGATTAATAGTTCAATGTTATTTTACATCCAAGATATCAAAATTTGATCCTTTACAATGACAAGAAAATTTCTTTAAATAACCCAAAAATGGTTACAAAAGAGCCTTTTCAGTTTCCTTTCTTTTAATCCCAAAAGCTAGTATCTAATTAAATATTATAATCCCAATTTATCTCTTGTTTACATAACATATGACTAAAGAGATAAATATCCACCTTAATTAGATATTTTAAGAAAGGAAAATATGAACTAGGATGTCGAGATGTTGGAAGAAGTGCTTATAGTCCCTTTTGTCTTGAGCACTTGATTTCTGAATATTTTCAATGCTTAGCTATGTCCATGCCCGGGGAATTGTTGTATTGGTAGTTGCATGAGTCCAACTTCCCAGACACTTTTCCATTTATTTTCCAAACTCTACATTTTCCAAGAATTCTTTATTAGCATCTATGATAGTTTTCTGCAGTGTGCAAATTTCTTTCATCTTCTCCTTGGATATGGTGTCTTGTTTGAACAAATCTTCTTTAACAAATGTCTTAAATTGGGACTTGATTTCTTGGATAGTGAATTTATCATTTGAATTCTCCTTGAATATTTGGTAGTGAATATCCTAGAAGGAGGACATGAAAACTTATAATATGCTTTCCCCTTTTTGCAACATGTTTCTGAGTTCTCCAATGGCCTCTTCAAGAACCTTTATCTTCCAGTCAATGTTGAAAACCCACTATTGCTTAGACAAATTCAACTTTACATCATCAAATACCTTATTTTCCAAGAGGATTTGTACATCTGTTTCACTCATTAGTCTAAGATCCTGAATACATTCACTCCATAATTTTAGTTCCCTATCCAAACCACTGAGTGTTGTAGTGAACTTTAACTAAATCTTAGCAATTTTCTCATATGCCTTGAATGCTTCCTCAATGAAATTCAAACCTGTGATTATCAATTCATCAACCATGGCTTCCATTGCCTTCCCATAAGTGGCATGCTTATGAATATCTTTGATGGCTTGAACTTCATCATTAGATAGAATGGCAGGTGGTGGGATGGAAGCTAGGGGGGTTGGGTCAAGTAATTTATCTTTTGGCAATATGGATTTGATGAAACTTGACAAAATTGTTTTTGCTCCTCCAGCTACACCTATGTCTGCTTCCCTTGTTTAACTCTTTCAATCAATTTAGACATTATATCCCTCAGGTTATGTACCTCACTTTCTGGTGTGGATTCACCAAGAGAAATTCTTGTTAATTCCAGATCACCCATTGACATGTCCTTTTCATCTTATTCAAGCTTGGGTATTGCAATCTCCATGAATTATTGGCCTTGAGAGTATGAAACCAATATAGATGTGCCCTTATCCTTTTTAGTTGGAGGGGAGGAGTAGTACCTAGAAGTGTTGCCACTGCATCAAACTTAGGAGAAACAATACTTGAAGTGGACTTCCTTTTCTTACTTTCCAGTCATGGTTGTACCCAGGAAAAGGAATAAATAGAAGCAAAAGGAGGAATGGGCGAGTGAAAATGCACTCATCACACTTAGAGTTTGTACAAAAACCACTTCCAAAACATAGGTCTTAGCTTGGGTGATGGCAGCTTCCTTAGTAGATGTTTCTATAGATTCTAAAACTAGTTTCTTTAATTGATCATCCTTCACACTACTTTCCTCAGGGATATTTTCCTTTAGATTTCCCTGCTCTTTTCCCTCACTTTCATCATCACCAAGGTCCAAAATTTCTCCCTCATTAGGTACTGTTTCAGTTTTCTTAGGAGAGGGTAGCCTCTCACTCTCTGAATAACCTCCTCTACCTTATCATCCTTCTTAGCTTTTCCCTTCTTTGTGTACACCAGAGTTGAAGATTCTAGTGGAGAAGGAATAGATTGTTCATGTGCTTTGGAGTTGATGAAGGTATTTATTTCTAAGGGTAGAAGTATCTTGAGAAGTATACCTAGATTTCCTTTCCCTAATCATCTTAATTTTCCTATCAAACCAAAGCCTAGTTCTCACCAAGACATGGTTGTTGAGCTCCTTTAAATCATCTCTCTCCTTAACAAACCAATCAATGGTTTCAATAGGAGTGTTCTTGATTGATCTCTCATACTCAAGAGACTACAATTATTCATCATCATCCTCAAACCCTTCAAGAACATTAAATATACCAAAATCCTCAATTTTTTAGAGACAATCTTCCATAGTATCTTCGAGCCTCATAATCATCAGAACAATCGTCCCAGTAGTCTTTAATATCAGTAAGGTGCTGATAACCCATTCTGAAATTGGTTAAAATGAAATCCTTAATATCAAAGCAATTTTTGGGTTTATAAAAGTGAAGGGTAAGAGGAAATTTTTTTGTCAATGTTCTAAGCATCCAAAGAAGTCTTGTAAGTGTAGTTACCTAATGTGATTGGGAACTTAATACATGTAATCTTCTTATCCCTACAGATCTATGTAACTTATCCAATTGTTTGCATATCTCAACCAAAGCCATCTTGTCACTGCGTAGTACATAGGGAGTTTTAGGGGTTGTCCCTCAAATCCAGCCAACCGTATATATGAGAATTTCCTAAATTGAGTGAAGAAGCTACCATAGACATTAATCAGTTATTTTTGCTTCATCTAAAAATCTCTCTAGCAGTATCTCCTTCCAATAATTGCAATGTACATAGTGAATGCATCATTCACCCTCCTGAAATGATGGTTGCTAACCTTCAGAGTTAACTATGGATGATACTCATAGATGGGAGCATCCTTCTTGTCTTCAACAGGGGAGAAACCTAACCATTCTCTATAAGCCATAATGTTGTACATCAAATAGGAGGTCATGTAGAAGGTTTGAGTCATTTGAACATTTTCCAATTGTTTAGTTAGGTTATCATAGATTATCCTGCCCAGATTCAAGATTTTCTTACCCTCACATATAATATTGATATAGGGGCACATCCAATAATGAAACTCATTGGTGGAGGGAATTCCCATTATCCTAGCAAGGAGAGTGATAACATATGACAATTATTCATGGAAAATCAACCTTGTATATTGTTTTGGGAAACCTTGAGGCTCCTTTCTTGGGTTCTTAAACCAAGACTTCGCCACTCTACTCTTATATCGTTCACTATCTTGATAAAAAATAAGTTGTGCCTAGTCCTGGTAAGAATGTTCGAGCCTTCAATCATGGGAATCCTAAAGTTAGTGCTAATATAATCTTCATCAAGTCGATCCACCACCTATCCTTGAGGGTCAACAATTTCCTTTGTCTCTGGGTTAAAATTGGAACTGCAAGCTAGCACTGTGTCGGCACATTGGATAGAAACTAGAAAACCCCCCACTTGTGCAATTCCACTCTCCTTAATTAGCTGAGCAATGGGAGAAGGGTTTTGACAATTAATTTGTGCCCAGAAATCGTCCAAATCAAGGTGTTGAGCCTCGCTATCACCTATATCTGGTATAGCCATTTCCAAAGAAGATAGGTGTTCATGTCCCTTGAAACTGATCTTCATTTTATGGTAGGAGCAAAGGTCTCTGTGAAAGAAATTTCCTTAGTTCCTCAAGTAATGCTTTGATGATTCACAACTTCTCTAATACCTGTGAATTTTGAAAATAATGGAGTAGGACTCGACCATGGATATAAATAGTGGAGAGAGGGAACCTGAAAAGACTTTAGCAAATACAAGCGAGATGGTAAAAATGTCCAATTACCTTGACTATTTATGTGCATACAAACTCAAGTAGGTCGGTGAGGTGAAATAAATGAGGTAATAAATACTCTATGCTTTGACCTAAGACAATGAAAATCAGAAAAGGTGGAAAAAATTGTGCACTTGATCACTTGAAGGGACAATGGGACAAATGGAATGCATGGAGAAAAATACATAGTGAATGAAAATTGGCAAAAGCAGTCTTGCGGGAAATGGAGGTCTTGGTGCACTCGTGACATCGGGAGAGAAAAACCTAAAATACTTGCATAACAAAGAAAAAGCTTGATCCCACAACCTTATAAAAATCAACACTGACATTTCTCTTGCTGTAGTCGGGTAGCTGAGGAGAGTAGATTGCTAACGACCCACACTTCCTTGAAAGTTCCCCAGATTTCCTCTTTGGTATCGCTGAGAAAGGTGATGCTCACCAATGGCCTCTTGCAGGCATGTGTGATGGAGAACAACTCTCTTATTTTATCATCATAGTAACTGAGAATGTTCCTTTTCCAATGCCCAACTAATCAGCTTCTTCACTCTACCAATGTCTAACGACTACCCCAAAAAAATTGTTTGTGTGAGATGATCGAAGCTCTACCACACGCTTTTTTGGTTGATGTGGAACAACACCCTTGTTGGAAGTGTTGGTAGACCAAACTAGGTTTTCGTATGCATGGATGAGAGCCATATTTTCATCTACTGTGAATTTGAGAGTGCTCTCTACTTTGTGGTGGTTTCCCATGTAGTGTACCATTGGTCATTTTTTTAAGAAGAGCATCTGTAATCCATGGTTACAGACTTGAGATACCCACAAATTCCAATTGTATTGAGTATTATAATTGAAGATATGTCCTACATAACACATGGATGGCATAGGTGTGTCCATAATCAATGCATGTTTTCCACCTATACGATTTTCCATAATTGAGATGGAAGTTCATATAACTAGCAATTGCACATGAGGTGCAAGTTACACCAGAGAAAATAAAAAACATTTATGTTGAAACAGTGTTGTTGGAATTGTGTCACAGGAAAAGAGCCCAGAATTTGACATTTTCTAGCAGGTCTCTCTTCAAAGGAGACACCTCCAGTGTAAAAATTATGAACCCCACAATGTTTTCAGAGGAAACCCCATTCTAACAGGGGGAATGCCAAAGGCATTGATAAATTTTCTAGATCCTACATTTTAATACGGTCGAATGGAAAAAAACCAAAAAATAAGGAAAGTGGACTGCCCTTGTCTTTTTCATAGCGGTCAAAGAGTAGCTCGAGCCATACTTTTAATTTCTACTTCCATCTTTTTTTGTAGCACTGATTCTGTCATTCGAAGTCGCTCCTCCTGATCTCTTTTTTCAGGCTCAACGGGAGCAATAACAAAGAGCCTCTTTGAAGCGCCCTTTTGAACTGGCTAATTTAGGCTGAATCAAAATATTCACTAAAACACATTCTGACTTGAAAGAATCAGTAATGGAAATAGATCTTATGGCCTCCTGGACTTTTCTTGTTGTTTCCCTTTGCTCATATTTGGCCTTTGTTGTTGTAATTTTACACCTTTTCTGGTTTCAGTGCAGGTTCCACAAATTCAATTCATATATGTCTTGGAGTTCTAGTGCTTGAAAAGGATTGTCAAGCTTAATCGTTTTGCAGGTTGAGCTGAAGACTTATCTTTCCTTATAGTCCAATCTTAAATACTATTCAATTCTCTTGAATTTTAATACTGATAATCTAAGTTTTAATATATTACATTATTTTTGTCCATCATCTCTGTAATATATAAACATATATATAAAAAGTTAAAAAGGAACTTCTTTAGGTCACTGCCAAGAAAGACACTAATTTTGTGTATGAAATCACCCTTACATAATCCAATAGGGGGTGGGTTTATCATTTACCTTATATAACGTTCAACAAAGTATGCATGCCCTGGCACCCTCTAGATTTGAACTTCAGCCACCATAGTGAAAAGTTAGCAATCAAATTTGGTTTCTTAAACATGCCCCCGTCAAAAACTATTATAGTTGTTAAGAACCTTCTGGTATGTGATGATTTCCACACTGCAACAAAAATTATCTCCAAGATTGTTGCAAGAGAAATTGATGTCAGAGATGCAAACCATCTCCATCATTTTAAACAGGGAGAATTTTCTTGTGGAAATTATTAGTGATAATGAATGAAGCAATCTGAAAAATAACAGTATGTCCCATGTCAGATCTGCAATAATAATGAAGGGATGAGCTTTTGTTTTCAATTTCTAGATTTGTTTTTGTTTCATTTTGAGTATTTGGCAATCTAAAACATGTCGTTGGCTTTATAAAATTAGATGCATGGAGAGAAATGCATATCACTTCTTATATACAGTGTTGGGGTATCTTCCAAAGACCTTTTTTATGATGGCATAAATGTTTCATTGAAACCTAAATATGCATGAAATGAAAAGTTGGAGGTGGAGAAAGGGTTAAAAATAAAAGGTGAGGAACACTTCCAAGTAAATGGAAAGATGCTTGACTAGTAGGAAATGATTGAGGGACACTTTAAGTAAATTGAATAATGCTTGACCAGTAGGAAAGATAATGTTATAAATTGAAATCTCTCTTGATATGCACACATAAGAATTTCATGTCCGACTCGGTATGGTGTTCCCAAGAAGACAAGTATTTATTGAGTCTGTGTGGTTTTCCTACAAAGACAACAATTTATGATCCTTTTATTGAGCATCTAAAATTTATGATCAATTTCATCCATAGAAATTTTTAGTTTTTGTGGGTTTCCTATGGTAGTAGGAATTTTATTTAGTGTATGAAAAGGATGCCTAAAATTAATGAATTACATGAAATCCTTCTTCCATATTTGCTAAATAAATTTAATATGAAATTTTTGTTTTCCTTCATAAGGGAGATGTATGTAAGAAGTTCATGGCGCCAAACAAGGGTAGATTCTTGCTCAAATGGGTTGGGGATGTTTTAGATTGTAGACTATACAGTGGTAGGCTCCATATTTTTCTTTTTGTGATTATATATTACATATGCATATGCATATTCATTTTTTTAAGTTTACATGGACTACCAAATAATCAATAAAGAAGTAAAACGGTATCCAAGAAAGAAAGATGTGAATCTCTAAAAGAGAAGAATGTATGTTTTACAACATTGCAACACAATATCCTTATGTTAATAAAAAAGAAAAAGAAAGATGTAAATCTCTAAAAGAGAAGCATGTATGTTTTACAACATTGCATGACAATATCCTTATGTTAATAACATGTGTTATTTGTTTTTAATTTGGTGTTATCAATTCCACAGTTCAGGTAATCTAAATCAAGAAAATAGGAAAGACAAAGAATTAGTATAAAATCTTATTCATATACCCAAAATTTTTTTAACCAAAATTATGAGGAAAATAATTTAATACATTAAATGTTTGTTCTCATTGGTAACCAGTTTGAATTTTTCATATAAAGACTAACCAATGCATAACACACAATTTGAGCAGTACAATTTGCTTAGCTGAATTAGTATTCAAGAAATTGTAAAAAATGAAATCGGGATTAGCTATGTGATGAAAACCAAGACGAATCTGTACTAAGATCATCCAAACCTCTAACAGACACATTCATGAAAATGTTGTTAAGATAGGACATATAATTTTCCAAGACATACACTTCCAACGTAACATGAGAACATCCACAACCATTAAATGACATTGACGTCCACAACTCTTCTCAATCTCAATCTGAAGGTGGTGTTGCACATTCTGCTTACTACTAAAAATGCCCCTGAGGACTACTCTACATATCTTTAATTATTGTAAACATGTATTCTCAAGAACATGATTTCACAAGGAAATAAAGTTCACTCTTTCATTTCTCACAAGTGATTAAATGACATTTTCTACACACAAATTTTCATAATAAACTCATTTACATGTATGTCAATTGTGAAAGTTTGGTAGATATCGATAAAGTGTTTGACCAAATGAAAGAACAAGACAAATTCTCACGAGAATATGATTATTGCAGTTGTTGGCTAGATTTTATGCATAGATAAAACATAGGCAGTCATGAGATAAATCTCCCTCATTTACCAGTGAGTCTCCGTGTAAGATTTTTGTCAATTATGTATTCTAATAACTATCTGTGGGTTTTACTTTAACTGTGAAGCTCATGAACCATAGCTAAGAAATTATGTAACAAGTAAGCAATTGTAAAGAAATATTTGCTAGAAGGGGGAATAGTTGCATACGGAAAGAAGGAGAAGAAGATGTGTAATCCAATCAATAGTTTACAAAATTGGTCTCAAACAAATAGATCTCACAATACAGAATCAAAGGAAAGGAAAGCTTCTAATCTAAATCTTAGACAATGCAAAATTTATCTAAAGATCTACACAGAAGTAAGAATCCAATCCACCATTGACACAAAGTTCTATTGAAATCCGTCTCTATTTAATTCATCAACTTTCAGAAAAGATATCAAGGGTTTCAGCACAAAGTCTGAAACTCAAAAATGTTGATTACAAATTTTGATCCTCTAACCCATAGGTTCTTCTTCTATTTATAGTGTATAGAAGGAAATTACAAATAGGAAAGAAATAACTGAACTGACACATGTGGAAGCTATAAAGAAAAAAACTAACAATCTTTCCCCTGAAATTTCTTTCCACATGACATGCATCTAAAGACTAAATCAAAGCTTTGCATGTTTTCCACCTTTTATCAATTAAGGACCTTTTCAGATAACTAAAAGTAATGGCTTTTAACCAATTCCTTTAGTTTTATAATTTTTTCTGAGAGAATAATAATAAGAGAGGAAAGGGAAGAAGAAATAAAATATGTCGACCATCATACTCTACGCATTTTCTTTGTTCTGAAACTAAATATACTTGTCAAACATATGACTCAATGTCTTCCCATCTACCTTAGCAACCGTTTCTTTCTCAATTTTAAACCGCATCAATCCTTTAGACAAAGCAGCAGTGTTAGCCTTTACCTTCTCCAAACTAGGCCCATACCCCAATATCCGCATGAAGCTTTACGAGTCTGCCAATTGAATCTAACATGAAAGGAATATCGGCTTCATCAATCTTATTTTTCACAACCAGAATAAATTCCTCACGGGAAGCAGGCAACTTATCTGGAATGTTCTCTGGTACTTCCCCATCTCGTTTTCCAGCAACTGCATCATTTTCAACATAAGCTTGAGGATCTCCATGCGGAAGGAAACTACTATCTCTAACCGCTTCCACTTTTCTATCAATCCGTCAGGTACAATTTTCTCTACAATTAGCACATCCTTTGGCAATGAATGTATCTTAGCTAAGATATCCAGATGACTTTCAACAAATATGTTCTCATCTTCTATCCTTTTCATTAGTTCCTTTAGCTAAGATAATTCCCGGTGTATATTCTCCAAGCTAGCTAGTATTCCCTTGAACCACTCTGAAGCTTGGTGAATAATTTGCTCTTTCCATTGAGCAATAAATTTGACCTGGTTCCCTGCATCTTCAATCTCTTCAACCAAACAACTGCATACATGTTCCTGCACTAACATGGGTTGAGAAGAAGGTTTGGCAACCTTAGTGATGATATCACATAACTGGGAGATCTGCATCTAAATCATGTATTTTTCTTCCTTCTCCTTGTCGAGTTTAAGGAATAAAGCATCTATCAGTGTCCGTGTATCTTGATTTAATCCTTCTGTGGTGATTTTCCCCAATGGTACTTTGGTCACCAATATATCTGCGATGTAGTTAGTTCTCCCTTTTTTTCCCTTGACTCAATTTGGAACTGACAATTTGGCGTACTTTTTCCGTGATTCTTCAATAATCAACTTTGAAGTTATTTTAGCAGACTTTAAACCTTTTGCCTCTACCTCCCAAGATCATAAGCAGTTGCAATTCTTCCTCTTCCAAGTTGATTTCTTCTCTAGCCTTTGGAACTGTCTGCAAAGCCAATCAAGATGAAAAATTACTCTTTGTGGAATGAGAAATCACTGAATGTACCACCATCTCATGCTATGACTTAACTACATCCGAATTCACCACAGTGTTATAGCTTCCTTCTTTTGAATTATCCAAAGACAGTGCTCTTTTGAACTTTGTCATTTCTACTTTCAACTTCTCTGTAGGGAGAGGTGAAGATCTAGGTAGCTGAGGAACAAATACAAATGATGGTGGATTCAACAATGGAATAATAATATTTGTTTGAGGTCTTGGAGTTGTGGAAGTGATGTGAGTTGATGTTGGAGAAGCTTCATCTGAAAGTAACACTAGTATAATGGATGTAGGCTTTCCTTTTTCCAGTACCTGAGACTTCTTGTATACTTTGAGCTTCTCTGTCCTTCTGCTACTCTCACCTTCATGTTTTCTTTTGCTAGAATCTCCTACACTGAAATTCCTTGCGATCTGGTTTATCAAAACCTCGTCCAAGCAATACCCCTTTCTTAGCAACCAATTTGAGGTATTAATCAGGACTGCGAAAGACCGTTCCTCAGTTGTGTGACAACCACCCACACTCTCCTGAAGAGGAACTCGATATCCTCCCATTTGATGATATGTGTCAAGTACCACATGCCCATCATCTGAGATATTTGTAGGTATCCATTCTAAACCATAGTCAGAAACCTGCTGCATTGATAACTTGCTAAAATATCCCTTTCTGACTTCGTATTCACTCTTGCACTTCATCCAAAATTCTTCCAGTGAAGGTACATGTGAGTATTCTTGGGATATTTTCCTCTTTGCTATCCCATATGGGTCAAAGTTTATTCGTGCTGGGAAGAACTCATGTTCATACCTAGAAAACATTTATGCTTCAATTCCTCTAGCTTTATGGATGCTCTGGCAACTATAATGACCCACTATGACTGGAAAGCTACCTGTAGAATTTTTCCATTTTGACTGTAAGTCATTCAACTCTACGAGCTGCCTGCACAACTCCATGATGACTCACTTATCACTCGGGTATCTTGGAAACTTAACTAGTTCTCCTGAGAAACCACTAACCCTAAGATATGTGAAGTCCGCAAACTGGATGAAGATACAACCGTGTTGGGAGACAGCTTGTCAGGCTTCTTTGCTCACTCTGTTGGTTTTCAGATCACTATTTAATTTGCAAATGAATACGTAGAAGAAGCCATCATTCACTTCCCTGTAATCCTTGTACCATTCAAGAATTGACAACTGAGGGAAGCACTCATAAATAGAATCTTTTGAAAATATGCCCTGTCTATCCAGTTTGGAAAATATCCCCTGAGAAGCTGCTACATATACAAGGTATGAAGTCATTTTGAAGTTGAATGTCTACCTCACACTTCAGATTTTCTCACTGATGTTGTCACTAATGATCTCCACCCAATTAATTATCGAATCAGCTTTGTTGATCTCAATGGTTCTCACAAAGGCATACATCCATGAGCGGAAGTTATTGGTATTAACTTCCCCATTTATCCTGCAAATCAATTTGGTGATATCATTAACTTTCTCGCACAAGATTTATTTTATTAATGTATGTATTAGGAATAGGATGTTGTCAATTATAATTAGTAGTGGCGTCAATAGAAGATAACGGCATTGTCGGTATGGTGCCACCAATAATGTAGAGTACGGTAACAATCAAAGTACAATAGGAATGTTGTAAAAAAATAAATATTTTTGTAAGTAAGTGGTCCGGTAATGTTAAAATGTCAAATTTGGGATAAGTAGAGAAGTAGGGTCTACATGATTAGGAATTAGAAATATTATATTTGTAATAAGGACAAAGAGTGATGTCATAAATATTTTGTATATTTTATTTGTGGAAAAGTCTAAAAAGGTGGAACCCATGTGAGATGATAAGGTTTATCTTATCTTAGAAGATAAGCCTACATGTAAAGGCAAGAGTTTAGGCATGGAATATGATTGGCCGGAAGAGATTTCCTATCCTATCTTAGAGATAAGGTGGATAAGCCTGAATTCCTATAAATAAAGAGGCCACCCCCCCTCATTTAGCATAGAGAGAAGTAGTGAGAAATATTGTATGAGTAAGTGTGTAAAGGAAGCCATCATTTTGAAGGTGTGTTAAAGAAGCCATTAAGAGGTGTAATTGTGAAGTTTCTCCCATAGTTATTATTTGAAGGCAAGTGAAGTTAATAACACTTGAAGAACCTCATGGGTGAGATTGTAACAATTTCATGTTGATATTATAATTTACACTGATATTTCAGATTTATCATTATTCCTTCTTATCATAGTCTATGGTATTCTTGTGTTATGTTTGTTGTTGTGTTTCTAGATTACATCCACCAAACTAAGAGTTGTGCATTAGTTAATAATCATAGCACGAGGAGTTCCGATGAAGAATTATCATAGTGCCGGATTGGTGATGACATTTTGGTTCCGTTGCTAGGACCATTCCTCGTTGGTGGATTTTCTAGAGAAATATTCCCACTTAGTCAAAAATAATTTGGAGGGTAACCTTGTTTTTACTGTGCATAGAGTTACCATGGTAAAGTCACTTTTACCATGAATAGTATTTACCCAAAGTAACTTATTTTTACCATGAATAGTATTTACCAAGAATCTTCACTTTTTATTGAATTTTTACCACAAGAATAGTATTTACCGCAGTAACTTCACTTTTTATTGTGAATAGTGTTTACCACAGTAAAGTCAGTTTTTACCACAGTAAGTCAAGTTTTACCATAGTTTACCATGGTCATTTCTATTTTCTATTATAGTGATTCCAATTATTTGTGCACATAAGTCTTGTTGATTGTACTTGTGGGTTGGTATTTCACTGTGGTTACTTTTGGAAATGGGGAAGATTCTTATTTTTTCAGCCCAATCTAATGAAGATGCTTCCTCTTTCATTCAAGAGTTTAAATGATCTTGTATTTGTAATGGCCTTATAAGAAGGGAACAATGGACTGAATTTTTTCCTACCTTTTTGGATGGTTCAGCCCTTAGGTGGTTTGAAACACTAGGTGATAATGTGAAAAACTCATGGGATTTATTAACTGAAAGTTTTCTTGAAGAATTTGGTGAACAACAAAAATATGTAGATCTCATGATCGATATCACAAAGCTAGCCCAAGGAGAGAAGGAGAAGATAAGGGATTATCATGCTCATGTTCTAGAGCTAAGGAGGAAGCTCGATGCCCAAATCCAGAAGGAAGGATTAGCAGATGGGTTAATGAATGGTGTGGATAATCTCCTCTGTAAGCACTTCATTCTTGGGATGAAGCCAGAGATCAGAAAACGAGTGAAGTATGACCACCCAGCTACTATTGAACAAGAAAAGGAGATTGCAAGAAGGCAAGAAGAAAGCATGGAAGAGGAGCCCAAAGAAATTGTTGCTAAAGTAGAGCCTACACCAGCACCTTTGGTCTAGAATCCACAACCACTCTCGGTGAGCACAAATCCTTCTCCTAGTACATCTACTGAGTATGAAGATCTGCTCAGAAAGATGGGTCAGTTAACTATTAATCTTCTTCAAGGAAAAGAATTTAGTTCTCAGGGAGGAGATAGAGGTCCAAAAAGAAATATTTCTGAAGTTGTATGTTATGGTTGTTATAAAAAGGGTCATTATAAGTATAATTGTCCAGATAGAGCTTCTACATCTGGTACAAGAGATAATGATAAAGGGAAAGCACCTGTGAATTCTTTTGATGTAGTAGATAAGAGCATAAATAATGAAGTAGATGTGTTTGTAAAAAAAAAAAAAAAAAAGATAACCAAGATGGAAATGATCCTAAGAAGATGAAAGGAGAAACTAGTAAGAAACATAGGAGAAGAAAGTTGGGTGTGCAGGATTTTCTGATTTCACAAGGACAAGGACCATACTCCATCTTAGACGATCTGTCCAAAAGGCCTGCAAATATTACATATGGTCAACTCTTGGCTATGTCTTTTGAGAAGAGGCGGGAGCTGCGAAGTGGACTCAATGCTCAACGAAGGAAGGAGGTTGAGGTCCCTATTTTGGAGGCAGAGGTGGATCCCTACGCTCCACAAGCTGAGGTATTATGTAATGGTATTTCAATTCATGATGTCTTAGTTGATGGAGGTGCTGCAGTTAATGTAATGATGACCGAGTCAGTAATGAATATGTTGGGTTTAAAATTGATCGCCCTCAACACTTATGTTAAGGTCATTAAATAAAGGAAAAACTAAACCAGAAGGTGTAGTCTCAAATGTGGCAATATCTGTTATGGGTGTTGTATGTGTGGTAGACTTTTAGGTGATGAAAAATGGTACTGTTACGTACCCAATGTTGTTGGGAAGACCATGGCTAAGGAGAGTTCATGCAAGAAACTACTGGAATGAAGGCTTCATGACACTTGGACATGGTAGAGAGAGGGTGAAGATAAACGTGATCCCTCGGCATCATAAGGCAGAACTTGTGGATTCAAGTGATGAAACTGATGATTGGACATCCTCTGATTACTCGAGTACTAGTGAAGTGGACACTGAAGATGAAGAAAGTGAGGTTGATGTTTCGGTCATGGATATCCTTCCAGTCACACCGACTCATGATCCCATAAAATTATCTGAAGAAGAAATTGATGATCGTCTCCAACAAATAAAGATTGGTGATGTTGTGATGGAGAGTGAGAAGGAATCCTACCTCTAGCTCTTTCGAAGGTACATACACATATTCACTTTTGATTACAAGGAACTCCATCAAGTAAGTTGGGTAGAACATTCTATTGAGCTGGTAGATGGTGTTAAGCCCATAAAGTAAATGCCATATAGAATGAATCCTAATTTTTCCAAGATTGTAAAAGAAGAAATAGATAAGTTGCTTGATGCAAGATTTATATTTTCTGTGGAGAATTCAGAATGGGTTTCTCCCATTGTGATCTCAATAAAAAAGAATGGGAAGCTACACATTTGTGTTGATTATAGGAAGCTCAATAAGGCAACAAAGAAGGATCATTACCCTCTTCCATTCTCAGATCAGATTTTAGACGAAGTAGCTAGCCAGGAGTGCTATAGTTTTGTTGATGGATATAGTAGATACAACCAAGTTCGTATAGCAAAGAAAGATCAGCTGAAGACCACGTTCACCACTCCTTGGGGAACGTTTTCTTATAGAGTTATGCCTTTTGGGTTGTGTAATGCTCCAGCAACGTTCCAAGCGCTTGATGAATAGGGTGTTTGAACCCTACATTGGGAACTTCATCAGAGTATTTCTAGATGATTTTTACATCTATGGGAGCAAGATGGACCACCCGCACCAGATGGAGATAGCATTTCAAAGGTTAGATGAAGCACAAGCCTCACTAAACCCTACAAAGTGTGTCTTTGGATGTTCTAAAGGTGTTTTGTTATGGCATGTTGTATCCAGAGATGGTATTGGTATTGATCCTGATAAAGTTTCAAAAATCAAAGAGTTACCATTTCCTATGAATAGAAGTAAGTTGAGATCATTTTTAGGCCATGTGGGTTACTATAGAAGGTTCATCAAGAATTTCTCAAAGATTACAACCACTAACCCAGCTTCTTGAAGAAGGATGTTACTTATGAACCAGAAATAAGGAGCATGAAGCTTTTGAACAATCAAGGAAGCCCCGGTGTCTTCACTGCTGTTTTAAAGAATCCAGATTGAGCAAGCCATTCATTGTGTATACTGATGCCTCGATGCAAGCACTAGGAAGTACTGAGCCAAAAGGATGAAAATGGGAATGATCATCCAATTTACTTTTGGGAGCAGATAAATGAGCAAAGGCTTTGAGGTAAATTATATCAGAATCAAAAAGAGGCTCTAGCTATCATTTTTGTTGTAAAGAAGTTTAGAAATTACTTGCTAGGGCAGAAATTTATAGTTGTAATAGATCATAGGCTCTAAAATATATTGGCAATAAGCCTAACCCATTAAGGAGGATAGCAAGATGGATAATTTTTGCTACAAGAATTTGAATTTGATATTATAGATAGGCCAGAAAGAAGCATGTCAATGCAGATGCACTCTCTCGAGCCTATGATGGTTTAGGTTCGCCTTGTGATGATGATGATTTCCCAGATGCAACATTGTTATCTCTTGACACAATCCCTAGTGAATACATAGATATTTGGAATTATCTAAATGAATTCAAGTTTCCTGATGGTGCCAATGCAAAGACTAAGAGGAAGATTACTCAAGCCAGTCGTCCATATTCTATTCTGCATGGAGTATTATTTCGAATAGGACCTGATGGACAATACAAGAGGGCAAGTTGGACGTGATCAAGGGAAGGAGATGATAGAAGAATTCCACAATGGTACATGTGGAGGACACTTCTCTAGACAACTTACAACAAGAAGGATCTTGGACGCAGGTTATCACTGGCCCACTCTTTTTAGAGATTGTTATAATTATTGTAAGACATGTGATATTTGTCAAACACATGGTAACCGTAAGACTTCATCAGCTCCATTATGCCCTATTCTTCCACTTGGTCCCTTTGAAAAGTGGGGAATAGACATTGTAGGTCCACTTCCAACTACCCCATGCCAAAATAAGTATATTGTAGTTGCCACAGATTATTTAACCAAGTGGGTTGAAGCTAGGCCATTGAAAACAACTTCCATGGATGAAGTGGCAAGGTTCATATATGAACGCATTGTCACCAGATTTGGTTGCCCATTAGAAATTGTAACAGATCAAGGAAGCCACTTCATTAATGAGGTGGTAGAAGCCCTAGTCAACAAGTTTTCTATTAAGCACAGGAAGGCAACAACATACAAGCCAAGCACAAATGGATAGGTGGAATGAATGAACAAATTTTGTGTTGTGTCAAATTCTAGCAAAAGATGCAGCCTTGCAGTACATAAGTGGGATAAAAGGATTCATGCAAAGCATTGTGGGCATATAGGGCAACATCAAAGTCAACAACAGGATACTCCCCATTTCAGTTGGCTTATGGCATTGATCCAGTTTCTTCCTATTGAGTTTGATATTCCCACTGTGAGAGTTATGAAAATGAAAGGATGGATGAAAGTGATTCAATAAAAGAAAGGTTGGTACATCTTCATTTGCTAGAGGAAATGAGGGAAATAGCGAAGGATACAAGCTATAAGAATAAAATGAAGTAGAAGGAATACTTTGATCAAAAGATCCGTTGGTCTCCATTTCATGTGAATGACTTGGTTCTAGTATATGATTCCAGATACAAAAAAAGAAGACAAAGAAAATTTCTTCCAAAGTGGATGGGGCCCTACAAAATAGCAGTTGTGCATGAAAATGGTACATATCGACTGGAGGAATTAGATGGTACTCCCATTACAAAATGGGTCAACCATGACAAGTTAAAGATTTTCCAAGCACCAGCTTCAGAATGTCCATAAGAGTCTACTCCGAGGACGGAGTAGAAGTTAGGAAGGGGGAAAATGTCGACATTAAAATTTTCCTCCGTAATTTCTATTTTATTAATGTATGTATTAGGAATAGGATGTTGTTAAGTATAATTAGTAGTGGCGTCCAATAGAAGATAACGGCGTCACAAGACGGTGCCGCCAATAATGTAGAGTACGATAATAGTCAAAGTACAATAGGAATGTTGTAAAAAAAGTAAATATTTGTCGTAAGTGGTCCGGTAATGTTAAAATGTCAAAGTTGGGATAAGTAGAGAAGTAGGGTCTACATGATTAGGAATTAGAAATATTATATTTGTAATAAGGACAAAGAGTGATGTCATAAATATTTTGTATATTTTATTTGTGGAAAAGTCTAAAAAGGTGGAACCCATGTGAGATGATAAGGTTTATCTTATCTTAGAAGATAAGCCTACATGTAAAGGCAAGAGTTTAGGCATGGAATATGATTGGATCGTCGGAAGAGATTTCCTATCCTATCTTAGAGATAAGGTGGATAAGCCCCGAATTCCTATAAATAAAGAGGCCACCCCCTCATTTAGCATAGAGAGAAGTAGTGAGAAATATTGTATGAGTAAGTGTAAAGGAAGCCATCATTTTGAAGGTGTGTTAAAGAAGCCATTAAGAGGTGTAATTGTGAAGTTTCTCCCATAGTTATTGTTTGAAGGCAAGTGAAGTTAATAACACTCAAGAACCTCATGGGAGATTGTAACAATTTTATGTTGATATTATAATTTACACTTGATATTTCATATTTATCATTATTCCTTCTTATCATAGTCTATGGTATTCTTGTGTTATGTTTGTTGTTGTGTTTCAGATTACATCCACCAAACTAAGAGCTATGCATTAGTTAATAATCATAGTACGAGGAGTTCCCGGTGAAGAATTATCATAGTGCCGAATTGGTGATGACGAGATCATGGAAGATTCCTTGGGAATTTTGATGGTGCTCTGGGATTCTTCATGTATCTGTTGTTCATTATAACCACGCAATCTACTTTTTATTTTTCTCATCTATTACTAGCATCGTGCATGCTAATTGTAATCACCACTAGCCGTGTCAGAAGTTTAAGGAAATAATTAATGAATTGTGCATCCAACATGATTATTGTCTTCCTTGCAACATCTTGGACTATCCTAGAAAGAGGGTGATAAGACCTTGTACACTCCATAAAAAACTCGGGCAATTGAGTTATGACCAGACACGTTGAAGCTTGAATAATCCCGCTACTTTTAACTGCCCACATAAGGGATGATCTTCAGGTGGCTTTGGATTTTTCAATCAAATCAGTGATAGGTTCAGGGCCCATGTCTGTATCATTGATTTCAGTAAGCCTGGAAACAATACATGATTCTACTTGACCCTTCTCTTTCATCACGCTTCATCATGCCTAGAATAATCTTTGTCTGAGTTCTTTTACTTTTATTTTTCTAGAAGATCTTGATTGGATCAATTTGAGCAGATCCTGCAATTCCTTCTAATTCAGAAGATATATTCAATGTATCTAACGTTGATTTTGACTTATTTTAACCAATATGAGCACCTATGATGAATACCTACAAATGATTCAAACAAATATGGAGTCCATGGCATGAATGCTCAATTTCTATCACCAAAATCTGCTTATAAAGTTTGTTTCCCTAAAATTTGAGACTTTGCTTGCATGCCAAGCAAGCTAAAATAGTATTTAATTCACCTGGGAACTTATACCAACATGCAAATGCTTTGAATAATAAAAAGAAATATTCTCCAACCCTAGGCACCAAAAATGGAAGCTTCTCGGCAATGAAAAATATTCTTTAATGCAAATCACTCCTTCCCTTGGCGCCAAAACTCTCCAGGGAAACATGCTCCATCAAAAAGAATTAATTGTCTCCTCCTTATGGCGTCCCATGCTTATATAGATAACTGCATGCTATATTTAATAATTGTTTCTTCCTATTTTTGGCAATTATTAATAATAAGTTATGCTTTTTCTCTCAATTTGGGCGCCCAAGTTTGCATGCTTTAGCTTACTTTTCCATGTAATTCTTTTATTTATTTTTAGCATGCTTCTTTGTCTTCTCTTTAGCTTTCCTTCATGCTTTGACTTTCTTCCTATTTTTGGTGCCAATTTTAGCTAGGAATAATAAAAATAAATATCATTAAATGCATGCAGTTATGCCAAGGTGGGTTGCACTTTTTGGCTAGAAGACATGCTAAAAATAAGAAGGAAAATCAATGGGAATTTTTACCCTTCCAGGAAGCTCCAAAAATCCCATTTTTAAGTGATTTTTCTTTAATGATGGGATAAAACAACCTTCCAAGAAGGCTTAAAATTCTCATCTTCCTTCCACCACCAAAATTCCCATTGGCAACTTAAAACCTTCTTTCCAAAAAGTGTGACTTGCATTAAAAAGAGCCTCTTTCTTAAAAATGCGACTTGCATGGGTGAATAAAACTTCCTTGATGGGAATTCTTACCCTTCCTAGTAGCCCCAAAATTCTCATTGGTACTTTAAGTGATTTATCTTTTATGATGGGGAAAAACAATCTTCCAAGAAGGCTCCAAATTCCCACCTTCCTTCCGCCACCAAAATTCCCATTGGCACTTAAGTGATTTGACTTTATTGATGGAAAAAAACAACCTTCCAGGAAGGCTTAAAATTCGCATCTTCCTTCCACCACCAAAATTCCCATTGGCAACTTAAAACCTTCTTTCCAAAAAGTGTGACTAGCATGGAAGAAGCTTATTTCACTTACATCCTTCCTTCTTTGTCAGAAGTAAGCACTCCATGATTAATTTATCCCCTTGTCTGAGGTCATGGATGACTTCCAGGTAAATAAAAAAGCTATCTGAGAATGCATACAAAGGATCAAGGGGAATTTAACAAACATATTGCGGAGAAAACCAAAAACAAACACAAAAGAAATAAATAAAAACTAAAAACGTTGTCAGAAGTTGCAGACAATTATTTTTTTAAATAACCTTCCAGATAGTTGGTTCGTAAAAACTCTTCCCTGGTGAATACCCTACTGAGAGGCGGGAATACTGGCATAAAAATCTTCAATAGGGTTCAACTGTAGCATAATTTATTTTAAAGAGAACCTTAGTTATTTAATAAAAATTAAATAAAATTTTCTCAGACAAAACCCAGCAGAGGAATAAAACAAGTTTTAGTATGTGGGTATTTGTCGAAATTGGCTTATATGATTCTCTGCGAATATTTTAACGTAATGGAGACAACTACAGGAAATAAAAACACAAACGGCCCATTACTTTGAAAAGAATAAATTTTTTAAAAAGGGGGTAGTCCCAGATTTCAGAGTGAAATCTGGGGACACCAGTCGGCTCCGTCTGTAGACATTTTTACCTCTGTCAAAATGACAGGAGTAAAGATGAGATCCCAACATCTCTAGTTTTGTATCTTGTCCCATTGGCTGGGTCAAGCAATAAAAGAAACACAACACCGATAAAACACAAGAACAAGAAAAGAAAAACAACCAAAATTTTATTTATATACATACAGGTTTTACCATGTTCTCTCAATTCGGAAAAACTTCAAATGTTACCTGTTGAAAGGAAACAATAGTTCAATTCCATTCTGATGAGAGATTATGAAGCTATCAGTTCCAGCCTAAAGAGTCCTTTTGATTATGAAAGGCCCTTTCCACAGCGAATCAAATTTACCGTGCATGCCCTTTGGTTCGCATCTTTTATCCCATAGGAGGACCTTTCCTCATATCATCATTAATTAATTACACTAAGCTAATTAATTAAGTTGCCTATCCAATAAATACCCTAATTAACGACCTTCCGTTAATAAATCACCCATTCTACCTAGACTAATTAATTATTATTAATTAATTAGCTTTCCCTTCCATTTAACCAATAAATCAATATTTAATTGATTTAATCCCCTTATAATAGCCTAAATCGCACTAATATTCTTCTAATTGTCTTCTATAAGCTTACATCTACCTATTAGTTAATCACCTTTGATTAATTAAAACACCCCCCAACTCCCATGACTTGCTAAACATGTATTAAACCCTTCTAAAGTAAGGTTACCTTTAATAAAGCAACCTTATCCATTCCTAATCATGTTTTACCTTTATCCCACATTCATGAGGATGTGTTGAATCCTTTATCCTTTGGGCTATATAAAGAGCCCTCCACCTACCTTTTTACTTACACCTAAACTCCTTAGAGAGAAAATGCAAAGCATATAGCAAAGAGACTAAGAGCTTGCACCTTGCCCTTTTGAGAGTTCATCATCTTGAAGAGTTAAGTCTCTTTCTTAAAGTGCTTAGGTCATATGGGAGGTGTTAAAGGGGTCTTGTAGCCCAACTTTGATATGCCCTCATTCCTAGGTTACTTGGCATACTAAGGACAACTATTTTGATAGCCATGGAGCTTACTTAGGTCCATTCATTTATTTTTTGTTAGAGAATAGAGGAGTTTAGATATTTAGCATTGTTAGTTTCAAAGTTTGTATTGATGAATGCTAGCATCTAACCCTTGTTTAATTCTTATCTTGATGGTGTTTAGTTTGTTGTTCAATTCTTGCTAAGTTAAGGCTATTTAGGTGTTAGTCTTTACTCATATTAGCATTATTTTGAAAACAAACACATGCACACATTTGGCACACGCCCGGTGGGACTTACTCCATTGTCCTTTGCACTTAATTTCAAGTTTTTGTAGTTAAGTTTCATTTTTGGTTACTAACCCTCTTTTACACATGTTGATCTAACTTGTTTTTCTTAACTTGTTTTGTTGAGTTTGCATGTGTTGAGTCTTCCTTGTAGGTATAAAGGAGGTGAAGTGCTATCAAAATTGGAATTGATGGGAAAATTTCAAGATTTCTCCATGTTTTCATTTTTAGAGCTTACTTTTTCAACATTCTACATGCTAGTTTTGTCAATTTCTTGAAAATTTTAAACTTTTGAGCATGTAGGTTAGTGTTTGATAGTGCTGAGTCTTCTATTTACATATTAATGTGGTGGGTTGCTATCAAAATTTAATCTTGGTGAGAAAATTTCAAGATTTCATCATGTTTTCATTTTTAGAGCTTACTTTTTCATCATTCTACATGCTAGTTTTGTCAATTTCTTGAAAATTTTTTTAAACTCTTGAGCATGTAAGTTAGTGTTTGATAGTGTTGAGTCTTCTATTTACATATTAATGTGGTGGGTTTTGTCAAAATTTAATCTTGGTGAGAAAATTTCAAGATTTCATCATTTTTCATTTTTAGAGCTTACTTTTTCATCATTCTACATGCTAGTTTTGTCAATTTCTTGAAAATTTTAAATTCTTGAGCATGTATGTTAATGTTTGATAGCGTTGAGTCTTCTATTCATATATTAATGTGATGGGTTGTTGTCAAAATTGAATCTTGGTTGGAAAAATTTGCCCATTTTGTAGATTAAGAGACATTTTTTTGACATTTTTTGAGTGCATGTCAAGTGCATACCCGTGAGCATAAGAGCATATGCGTAACCCATCTTCCGAAGGCCATAACTTTTGCTCCCGAACTCAAAATGACTCCATTTTTTTTGCGTTGGAAAGGTATTGAAGTTAACTATGCAATGAAAACATAAATTTGGGATTTATACTTATAGAAATTGTAAGTTTTTCTATTAGTTTAAAACTGGTCATTTTCTAACATGTCTAATGTTTTGATGAATGTTGTATTTCCATGCTTACTCGATTTAGACCAAAGCATGTGTATGCTCTATTCTCTTGCACCTTTTGGTGATCTTGAGAATCAAAAACAACTTTGATCTATATCTTTTAACATTGGGATTAAACTTGGAAATTTGATTATTCATTTTGCTTAAGGGAATGAACCTTTTACAAAGCATTTTTCAATGGTCCTTTGATTTGAAGTTTTCCATTTCTATATAGTTGGGATAAAGTTTTGTGTATGCTCTTCTCTTGCACCTTAGGGTGATCTTGAGAATCAAAAGCAACTTTAGTCTTCATTTTATAACATTTGGTAAATTAGAAACTTCATCTTTCACTTTTGGTTTAAGGGAATGAACCTTTTACAAAACATTTTTCAATGGTCCTTTGATTTGAAGTTTTCCATTTCTATATAGTTGGGATAAAGTTTGTGTATGCTCTTCTCTTGCACCTTAGGGTGATCTTGAGAATCAAAAACAACTTTAGTCTTCATTTTATAACATTTGGTAAATTGGAAACTTCATCTTTCACTTTTGGTTTAGGGGAATGAACATTTATCAAGAATTTTGTATGGTTCATTGATTGAAAAGATTTTCTTTACTTTTTAGTTGGATTATTTGTTGTGTATGCTCTTCTCTTGCATCCTTGGATGATCTTGAGAATCAAAAGCAACTCTTAATCTCTCTTTAAATAATGTGATTTTCTTGGAGAACTACTAACGCTTGAGTGCAGGACCTAAAAACGCTTGTCAAAGAAAGGAGGAATCAAAACAAAATCAAAAACTACTAATACAGTTGTTATACAGGTTGCCAAAAGGTGTTCAAGCAAACCACACCTAATTAAACAAGATAAAAAGAACAACATATTCAAAACACTGTATTGTAGGTTTTAGAAAAGGGTACGTCCCTCTCCGCTCAACTGGAACATAACCCCTTTGGCATAACGCCTTAAGCTACAACAATGGGGGTGGTTCCAGGAACCCCAAAGTAGTCCACACAAGAGGGAACCTTGTGGATGAAACGGGAAGTGCTCCGCACTACCTACTTGACTAGTGATTCCTTTGTGAGATAGCGTTATAGGTTGTCCGTTGTGGTGACCCCAGTGATAGTACACGTAGACGCACTAGTTGCCTTGTTCTCAAGGGGGTAAAGTAAAGCCGAGATACTCCCAAACTAGTCAAGTGTGACTTTTTGGGTAAATCACACTCGCTCGTGGTAACTTTGTAACACCCTAGGCGAGAGAACCACCTAGAGAATATACTTTGGCCAGAGCCCACTTTGACCATTCTAAAACAAAGTGTTGAGTTGTGAACCATATTTTTTTGAGAAACGTGTGACATGGTACTTTCGCCTAGTTTTTACTTGCCTTAGGGTGAGGTGAAACTCTGCCGAAGTGAGGCTAGCATTTTTCATCATTTTTTCTTGATTTACTTCCTTCACATTCTTTTGACACTTTGTTGATCAAAAGAAGGGTGACTACCTTTGTGTTACCAATCGACTATTTCTCTCACTTTTATGTTCATTTACGCCCATCCATGTTTCATGGCTGGGTTAGTTAAACGTCTAAAGTGTGCGGAGGCATTTTCACATCATTGGTAGCCATTGTGATCTTGATACCCATGTCAAGGTCATCATTGTAGTTAGGCGTGGTTCATCACCACGGACTTCCTTAGAAGAGTTAGCTTGTTTGTATCGTATCACTACAATTTTGATATTTATATCTTGTTTCTTGTAAACTCGACATAAATACCTATATTGTATGGTTACGTTGCACACATTTTTAACTATTCCTAGCTATACTTTGAGATTTTTAGTTCGGTTCTATTATTACCTTGATTTCAAAGAGTGTTAGGTGTTACCATTTGTGTGTGTTATATCAATAACACCTCGATATCAATACTTCACTTTCTCACAAAGTGGGTTAACATATCTTGGTGATATTGTTGTGTCATTCGTAAATTGTAATTGGCACTTTTTGAGATATAGGTCTTAATCAAGTTTGAGCTCGCTCATCATATATCTTGATTGGGAGATCACATTGACTTCTTGTTTTTACTTACGTTTTGTTCATTTCCTTGAACTTGGCATAAGTGAAAACATCTTGTTGATCATCTTTGCATCGCATTTTCATATGGTGTATTTCCTTGTTGATTGGCTTTGTGTTTCACACTTGCATGATTGTTCCTTGTGATTATTCATTCAGAAAACTTATTTTCTAGGACAATCCCTCTCGATCTCATCGATATTGCATCATCACGATGTCTATTTTCCTTAGACTTCTTTAGAAAATCACACACGCATATCAATACTTACGAAATGTCTAGTTGGTTGTCCTTATGCTACCCAAATCGACATGTCACTTCCTTCCCTTTGAAGGAGTTCCATCACACTATCTAGATCTAGACATTTGTGCTTAAAAAACAATGCCAAAAATGACTAACTATCGCGCGGTTCCCCATACTTACAAAAATATAGAACCTAGGTTCAGCAATTCAAATCATAGGATTCCCATCACAACTAAACCTCGTTTGGTTCTTCGTGCTAGAGAGCCCATATGGGTAACTCGTTCCCCACCTTCATCTCATAGTCGGTGGTATGATTTGGACATGTCTGATCCAAATTATTATTCGAGTTCCCCCCACTCTTCTTCTAATTCTAATCCAAACATTTCCTCTTCTTCTGAGGATTCCAATCCAAATATTTCCTCTGACTCTTCTGAGGATTCAGATCCAAACTACTATTCGGATTCATCTAATTCGACTCCTAAGTCATCTAATGTGACTCCTAAGTCATGGTCCTCCCTTTCTTTGTAGGATCCTCTTCATCAATCATCTAATGCGACTCTTATGTTGTGGTCCTCCCTTTCTTCGCAGGACCCCTTTTATCAGTCGCCCCAACGACGTCTTCTTCCTTTGAAGATACACGCGACTCCAAATCCCTCCAATCAGAAGTATAATACAATTCTTGAATCACGGTCCTCTCTTTCTTCGCAGGACCCTTGTCATCATTCATCTAATGTGATGCTTGAATCACATTCCTCCCCTTCTTTGCAGGACCTTCTTCATCAATCACCCCCACGGAATCTTCCTTTTGTGAAGATTCGTGTGACTCAAAGTCCTTCGAGACAAACATCTGAATCGACCCATGTGTCACAATCTACAAACTTTGGACTTAATCCTACTATTTTACATATGACATACCATTGTATAGGTAGGTCCACACCACCTTCTTCTACTCCTGAGACATCTAGCTACACATATTCTTCATCCCCCACATCATCTTCTTCTATCAATAATCATCAAACATCTTCTAAGTCTTCCACACCAAGTGAACCTATTTCTTCCAATAAACCCCTAGGGATCGATCAACAACTCATACCGATTGATCTCTTTCAGAATGAAGAAACAATCAGGGCATTTATAGGGGCATATGAAGATATTCCTTTAGTAGATTACAAAAAAGGATTCTCTTTAGACTTTGATGCGTCTGCATATTGTGAGGAAAAGGTTGATTCCTTTGATCAAGAAATGGAGGAAGAGCCTCAGATCATGCAACTTGATCCTCCTCTTATTCTTCCATCTTCACATTCTTCATTATGTGATGAAACTCCTTGGTCTTGCATAGATCCATGGCCTATCTTCTCATCACCCAATAACTCTTCATCTATCATAATTCCTCAATCACAATCTCTTGTGGGGTCAGCGCCAAGTAGCCCTTCATCTTCATCTAGGTGTGGGTCACCTTCTAGTAGCCCTCCCTCTTCTATTTGTGGGACATTTTCGAGTAGCCCACTATCTTTGATTATTGGGGCACGTCCAACTAGCCCCTTATCTTCTATGTATGGATCACCCCGGGTAGTCCATCATCTTCTATTCTTGGGCCACATCCTGGTAGTCCATCATCTTACATCTATGGGTCACATCCTAGTATCCCTTCTTCTTCTATTCTTGGGCCACATCCTAGTAGCCCTTCGTCTTCTATTTATGGGTCACGTCCTAGTAGCCCTTCTTCTTCTATTCTTGGGCCACATCCTAGTAGCCTTTCACCTTCTATCCATGGCTCACCTCCTGGTAGCCCATCCTCTTCAATTCTTGGACCGTATCCTTTTCATCTATCACATATTTCTTCTATCAATGGTTGTGGCAAGCCCACTACCATTTCTATTGTTCCTATCATCAATCGTAAATGTTCACATTCTTCTCCTTCTCGAGGTCAGAAAATTCAAGCATCAGCTTATAAGAAACCCAAACAGGTTCATTATCAAGCTCAGGTCAAAACTTCCAAGAGCTCAAAATCCCCCAACAATTGGAACAATCTCAAAGTTGTAAATCAAGCGCGATTCAAGAACGCACATCAACATAACCATCAAGTATGGCACAAAGTGCATAAACCTCTGGATAGGGAACTCAAGCTCCCACATACAAAATCCATGTTTCAAGATAAATCACAGTCCTTTGTTGAGTGTGAACTCACCACGATCATCGAGATTGGGGAAAACATGACTCTTGATAAACAAACACGCTTAGTCTCCCTTATCAAGGAAGTTGCAAACATCGTTGTTGGATCCTATCACACAGAGTGACTTTGTTAGTAACAACGGTTCAAAAAAAAAAAAGAAAATATCAAAAATCTAAAAATAAAAAACAAGGCAAAATACAAAAATAAAAAAAAAAACATGAGAAAAAAAACAACAAAAATCAAAGGTACAAAGATCAAACATTGCAATCAGGTGTTGCGTACACATGGATATTTCTTTCTTCCCTTCCTTTCTATTCTTCTGCAAGTCTTCCTACCATTTTCATCCCTTTGGTGATATTTTGGTTAGCTTATTCGCATGCATTTTGTGACATTTATCTCTATGGTATCTATTTGCCCCTGGTCTTTTATCACCTTGGTAAATTAAAGAAGAACGATGACCTCATGGAGATCCTATCACATTCAAACATCTAATAAACTTGTTGCGAAGAAATTTTGGACATATTTGTTGACACTAGCCAATGTCATCATCACAATCACTTCCACCTCCTTCCATCAAGCCATCAGTGGTTCTTAACCCCTTGTCAAACAAGAGAGCTGAAATAAGTTTTCAGAAAGCAAAAGAATCAAAATCAATCAAAATCAAAAGCTAAAAGCTACAAAGCAAAAGCAAATTAATATATAACTCTCTCTTGGGGTATTTCCAATAATCTCTATCGGGGCTATGGATGCTGACCGGCAAGTAGAGCAATGTTGTGATTAGAATCAAATACATCTCCATCGGGGCTATGGACGCTTGGCTGCCAATGGAGCAATGTATGGCTATCCTTTCACCCTCCATTCACAAAATCACTTATCAAAATAAATCATTCCTACACATTGGCTAGGGTCTCTTCACTTGTTGTCTATTAAATCTTCACTTCAAGAGGTAATAAAATCCACGTGCACACACTAGATCTCTATGAGTAAACAGGATTAGTATGTTACCAAGTGTCTTTTTTGGACCTTGTTCAGACTCTTACTCTAGTCCATATCTCGTCTCACGATTTATGCCTTTGGCTAATCACTTATTTCATCGCGAGGCTTCTAAGCTACATTCATATCATTCACATCATTCTTCTACTTCATTCAGAACATCCATGTGTATAAGATTACTTTTTTCCATGTTTTGGACACCTTTGTCCCCTTCCACAAAAATAATCTTCTCCTTCCTTTCTATCATGTGCTTTTAGGCCAACTTACGCTGGGGGCATCCTTGCCTCTTCCCAGCACTTCATGGGTTTACGTTCACCATCATGTTGAACCTATCCATAATGGCCTTGGGTCCCATTTCTACCTGTGAAGAGTTTACCTTTGAATACTCCCACCTAATTTTGGGAATTTTTACATCTTCACCTTTCTGGTACGCACGTGGCCTTATGCCCTTGTACATCCCATCTATCGCTAGGGGCATCCACGCTTTCTCATCTTCCTGTACATAGTTTCATAAAACTTTTAAAATCAACCAAAACATTCAAATATGTTAGAGAAAAATCATCAAAAACATTCAAATATGTTTGAAAAAAACTGAAAAGTAAAAATTGAAAATCATCCTACAAAACGTCACTCTTGGTTCTATTTTTCATATCCTATTGGTTTGTCTCATCTTCCCCTGATTAATTGATCGGATCCTTGGATTCACAACCAACAAAAGCTAGCTACTTACTTCATCATCATACTCTGGGGCACTTTTGAGTTGCTCGGTCTATTTCGTAGTGCACATTGCTTTTCCATGGACCCAAGTGTCCTTTTCATATTCCCCTGCATGTATCCTTGCTTGGGGCACCATCATCAACCCTTGTCATTAATTTGAACTTGTGGAGTCTTAATCAAGCTCGATAATAAAAACATTATATTATGTTTCTTCCGTTAGTTGCTTGATTTACTTTCTCGTATTGCATTACATTTTGTAGATGAGCATGGAGTTAGGCATCTTTCACTTTCGTATTACATTGCGTTTTTGTATGTTGCATGGAGTTGGTGTTTTCAGCAATGGACAATTGTTCGTATTATGGCTTTTCATGTCATTCTACCTTTGTCGTATGCTTATATTTTTCATAAGGACCGATGACGTAGTTCTATGGCAATATGATGACATCCAAATTGTTTCAAACAAATACGTGGCTAGAGGCTAAGCTCTTCTCCCCCCTCATCCATATTTCTTCTACACCACTTCCCTTTCACCCCTAATTCTCCCTCTCATTGAGGCATCCTGCCTCGTCCCCCTTCTTCTATCTATATCTCACCTTTTTGATCATCGATCGGCTTCTTTCATCACCCCATCGACACTCGAGGGGCATCTCTCCCTCCTACTAATTTTTCTTCTATCCCTTCAAAATCTCTTCTTGTCTACTATCTTTGAAGTGGCATCACTTACGCCACCCCAAAGAGGGGAAAATGTAGACACCTATAATTACGCCCAAGCAATTTAAATACTTAAATTGCGCTAATTATCCCCTTTCTCGCAAATCAACGACATATCGTCAAAAGCACTCATTTTCCCTCATATCATCATTAATTAATTACACTAAGCTAATTAATTAAGTTTCCTATCCAACAAATACCCTAATTAATGACCTTCCGTTAATAAATCACCCCTTCTACCTAGACTAATTAATTATTATTAATTAATTAGCTTTCCCTTCCATTTAACCAATAAATCAATATTTAATTGATTTAATCCCCTTATAATAGCCTAAATCACACTAATATTCTTCTAATTATCTTTTATAAGCTTACATCTACCTATTAGTTAATCACCTTTGATTAATTAAAACACCCCCAACTCCCATGACTTGCTAAACATGTATTAAACCCTTCTAAAGTAAGGTTACCTTTAATAAAGCAACCTTATCCATTCCTAATCATGTTTTACCTTTATCCCACATTCATGAGGATGTGTTGAATCCTTTATCCTTTGGGCTATATAAAGAGCCCTCCACCTACCTTTTTACTTACACCTAAACTCCTTAGAGAGAAAATGCAAAGCATATAGCAAAGAGACTAAGAGCTTGCACCTTGCCCTTTTGAGAGTTCATCATCTTGAAGAGTTAAGCCTCTTTCTTAAAGTGCTTAGGTCATATGAGAGGTGTCAAAGGGGTCTTGTAGCCCAACTTTGATATGCCCTCATTCCTAGGTTACTTGGCATACTAAGGACAACTATTTTGATAGCCATGGAGCTTACTTAGGTCCATTCATTTATTTGTTGTTAGAGAATAGAGGAGTTTAGATATTTAGCATTGTTAGTTTCAAAGTTTGTATTGATGAATGCTAGCATATAACCCTTGTTTAATTCTTATCTTGATGGTGTTTAGTTTCATTGATGAAAAGGAGACATGCTATGGCTTTCTTTTATGATCATGTCTGCCATATTCATGTCTGCCCATAATGCATCAAACAACTTCTTATGCCAAGTTCTTTGATTTTCGGTTACCAATTTTTGCATGATTGTTACCATATTTTTATTACTTGATTCAGACTTGGCCATTCCCTTGTGGGTAGTAATTGGAGGAATGTACCAAATGGATTCCATGCGTGTAACAAAATTCAACCAACTCCTCAGAAGATAAATTGGGAGCATTGTTTCGTTACTATTTTTCTGGGTATGCCAAACCTTATGACAATATTTTCCTTTATAAAATTACACACCTTTGCGGAAGTGGCATTTTTAACAAATGGCTTCTACCCACTTATTGAAATAATCAGTAATGTAATGATGACTGGCACTAGAAGCCGGGTTGAGTATGCCAATAAAATTCATACCCCATTATTGGAAAGGCTCTTCAATTATAACTGGTTTTAAAGGTAATGCAGACAATTTTATACGTCCAACAAAATGTTGGTACTCTTGGCATTTGGATACCCATTTTGCACTATCTTGAAAAAGTGTGGGCTCGTATCACCTAGCTTGGAGGATTTTGTGTGAAGTGACTCAGACTGAGAAATTACCACCACAAGCCATATTATAAAATTGATTTAATAGTTGATCTTACTGAGCTTTATCCACACATCTGAGAAACACGCCATCAATCCCTTTTTTATATAGCCCATTATCCAAAAGAAAAAAGTCTTTGGCCTTCAATTTAATGGCACACTTTTCCTTACGAGAGAGATTATTTGGGCATTCCCATAGGTTATGAAATAGGCAATATTACTATACCATTCATCTGTCATATCTATAAAGAGAACCATATGCAAACTTTTGCCTTCCTCCAACTCATTTATCTTTGTCTCGGTCATTAACTCACATAAGCCTCTTCCTCAAACCAGCTTTGTAGGCTTAATATCCAAGTCATATTCTTGCACCTTTGTTACCCATGTGCCTCTTAATAACCCTAGTTCTTGTTGTGTTAGAATAGACTTTACTGCAGTATCTAGAACAAGGACTATAATATGTGAGGAAAGGATATAATACCTAAATGCCTTGCATGCTTTCACAACTGCATATGCATGTTTTTCCATAGGAGTATACTTCAATTTGTAAGCCTTTAAAGGCATACTCATGAAAGCAATAGGAGCTTCTACATCCTCTTGATTTTTTTGCATCAAAATTTCCAACATTGTGTGTTAAAGGAATAACAGTAAAGAATAAATTCTTTACTGAAATTTGGTGATACCAAGATTGGTGCTTCAGACAAATCTGTCTTGATCTTCTCGAATGTTTCTTTTCCTTCATCGTTCCACTTGAAATCTTGTGTTTTCTTCATCATATTTGAAATATGATGAGTTAGTTCAGCAATTCAGGGATGAATCTCATGAGAAAATTAACCTTACCAAAGAAGGAATGAACTCCTTTTTTGGAGGTTGGCAATGGCAAAGTTTGAATGGATTTCACCCGCTCAGGATCTATTTTGGTTCCTTCTTTTGAAACGATGTGCCCTAGCAGCTTTCCTTCTATTACAACAAAGATAGATTTCTTGGGATTTAAAGAAATCCCATGCTTACGAACTGGATGAAGACTTCTTCCAGATCTGAAATGTGATTACCCCTTACTTTAGAAAAGACTGTCAGATCATCGAGGTAAACCACTATGCTTTTGTCTTTGAGATGAGAAAATGCCAAATCCATAGCTCTCTGAAATGTGGCTCCAACATTAATTAACCTAAAAGGCATTTTCTGATAAGCAAACATTCCCCAAGGTGTGATGAATGTTGTTTTATATTGATCTTCTTCAACCACCTTAACTGATTATAGCCTGAGAAACCATCAAGCATTGACAGCATCTCAGATCCGGTGACAACCTGGAGAGTATGATCCATAATTGGAATGGGATAATTATCTTTCAATGATGCCTGATTGAGATTGCGAAAATCAACACACAATCTAATCTCACCACTTTTCTTCCTTACGGGAACTATATTGGCCAACCACTCAGAATGATGTATAGGGTAAATTATCTTTGCATCCAATAGTTTCTGAATCTCTACAAAGATAGTACCTGAAATGGTTGGGTTATGCCACCACAGTTTCTGCTTGAAGGGTTTTTGCTCTTGCTTCAATGGGATATAATGTTGTACTTCAACAGGTTGATATGTCTTCAAATCCTGATAAGACCAAGAAAAGACATCTATATATTTTCTAAGAAGCTTTTGAAAGCTTCTTGTTCTGCTTTAGAACAACATTTACCCAGGTTTACTAACTTGGGGTCATCATTAGCTCCCAAATTCAACGACTGCACATCGGAAGAAGATATTTCTCCACATTCTTTATTCTTTTTAGCGTTTGATCATGCTTATCGAACATCTCTTCAAGAGACACTAAGCCTTTAGGAATTTTATTTCCTTTAAGCTGAATGATCTCTTGACCACCTTCAATCTTTGAATCAGCTTCACCCATTGTGGTCTGTCTCGGAAGTGAAGTGATTCCTTCAGTAGTATATCTCTTCAAAGTTGTCTTGTTGCTAGAGAAAAGCAGCAATTTGCTTATCATCATTGAAGACCTGCCATTGTTGAACATTATCAGGCACCTTTGGATGGAAAACCATTTCTACTTTGTAATCACCTTGTTTGAAGAGTGCAGGTGGTTGATCTAGATTCAATAGGGCTAGATAACTTCCAGTGAATCAACTCTAGAGTTTTGATCTCTAGGTATATAAGAAACTGAGAAAACGTGAAATCCAAAGTATCGAATAGACCCGGTCTCTATAATGTCATAGTTTATCTTTTTTACTTGATAGAGACCACATATCTACTTGACAATTAACTCAGCATCCCCTCTTGCATGTAGTAATTTAATTCCCATTATTCTTGCTTGCTCCATTCCTAATAGCAGTGCTTCATATTCCGTTGTGTTGTTAGTATTCTCAAACATTAATTTAAAGGAATGTGCATGTACCTTTCCTTCAAGGAAATACACACAACTCTTGCACCAGATCCAAGTGAACAACAACTACCATCAAACTCTAGAGTCCAAACTTTGTTGTCTAATTGATGTGGCTCCTGAGTTATGGGTTGGGCTTCTTCTTTATCCAACTCTAGGTAGTAGACCTGTGATCTGATTCCTAGAAAAGGATCTGAGATCTAGGGTCTTTAAATTTTGAGACTATATACTTAAGACTTCTTCTCTGGTTCCAGCTTTTGGTTAACTCCTTTAATTGGGATATGTGCAAAAGACCAATCCATATTAACCTCTCCCCTATCTCCTTACAAAATTTTCTGCTTAATAACATGCCATAAGATACTAGAATATCTGCTACCAAGATTTTCATATTCAATGTTTTATCTGGAAAGGAAGCAAGCACTGCTTGTGCATATTTTATCTATCAATGAGAGGTACTTGTCTTTCCATTGAGTAACATCTTCCAATGGTCTTCGTCAGTGTGAGACCTAGAGCATCAGTGACTTTGGATGGCATAACATTATCGGAAGCTCCAGAATCTAGAATGCAATTACTCAATTTGTAACCATTGATAAGTAATGAAACATAAAATGGTTCAATCCTTTCAGAAGTAGCAGGAGAAGAAGTTGCAGCATTATTCAAAGGAGGAGTATTTTTTGGGTTAGATAAGATGCCCCGTGAAGCATTGTTCGGTGAACTATTAGGACCATTACTCTATACATATTTCACCAATCTGCTCAATTGATTGGGAAAAGCCCTCAAGTACTCGACTTCTGACATCTAGAATCTTGGTCTTCTTTATATGGTCAATAATATCGAAAGAGGGAATCACGATACCTTGACTTACTTCAGTTGTTTGTCCATTTGTCCTTTGTTCTTTGGTTAGAGGTACTTACATGCTTGTCTCTTGGAGCAAAAGAAGAAGGAAGTGGGCTGCCTCTTTTCAGAATGGTAACATTTGGTCCAGGATCTTCTCTTTCTCTCCTCTGTCCAGTTGAGGAAGTTTCCACATTTTGACGTGTTTGAGACCTTCGAACACCGCAAATGTATGACCATCACTATCTTCAAAAGATTTGTAATATCCTTCATCAGATTCATAGTCCACGTAGCCAATGTTGGAGTCACCAGCGGGATCAACAAAGTCTTCTTATTCAAGTGATTCATTATCACCGGTAACATGATATTCTTCATTTGTTTCCAAGTTGTTCCTTAGAGCAGCTTCAATTGCCCACCTTTGTGGTGCAGTAGTAAGTCTGTTTCGATTTTTATTTTGACGATTAAAAGTCGAGAAGGAACCATTCTTGAAGGAGTTGCATTTCCTCCTTGAGTTATTTGCTTCTTGATTTATAGCATATCATTGGCTAACTTCTGTAGCAGAGGATCAAAAGTATTTTTTGAAGAAGTTCCATCAGCTTTATGGGCTGATTGCTTGATCTTTCCAGCCATAATCAGGTCATCTTCAACCTTAACCACAACATTTTGTGCCTCCAACAGATTCACAGGTCTTGCCCTCCACAGCTGATATCCAACTTCAGGTAGCAAAGTGTTTATAAAAAACGTCTTTTGATTTTTGTCACTAAGCGCAGCGAAGTAGGGATTTTATATAAAATCCTTTGGAACTTAGCAATAAAGTCCCTCATGTTCTCGTGTGGTTCTTTTTTCAACTGCATCAGCTGGGTGATCAGTGTACTAGCATCTTCTGCAGGTTTGAACCTTTTTAGAAATTGCTCTCGCATGGACGCCCAGTTTGTTATAGTCCTAGGAGCTAATCGATAGAACCATTCTCGGCCAAGTCGTGTAGAGTCTCAATGAAAAGTCTAACCAAAACATCCTCATGCTCCACTGCAAGTACTCCACAAGATATGAAGAATGTCGCCAAGTGATCATCAGATTTTGCTTTCCATCTCCAAATAATTTTGGGAAATTATTTCTCAATCCTTTAGGCAACTCATGCATAGGAGGAGTCAGATTCAGAGGCCCAAAAGTTTCCCTCCATGGGACAGGTACTAAAGGAGCAAGTGGTTGATTCTGATTTTGCATGATGAATGGAGCAAGTCTTCTCGAGATTAAACTTGATAGATAATTCTAGCTACTAGATTATGCTGAAGATGATCCGGATCTAGAGGATTTTGCACTCTTCTTCCTGGTGAAAGACTGCATCTGTGGCTCCTGACTTGAGGAGGATGATTGAAATTAAACTGCTCCTGCAATCTATAAAAACAGTCAATCCTTCCTTGATCCTTGTTGGATCGAGTGAATGGGCGTTCAACTAGGTTGAGATTTCAATATGGATGGGAACTAACAAGATAAGCTTTGGTCTCTTAAAAGGTTGTTGTCCCCAACGGAGTCGCCAAAAATTGTTTGCTAGATTTTATGCATAGCTAAAACCTAGGCAGTCATGAGATAAATCTCTCTCATTTACCGGTGAGGCTCTTGTGTAAGATTTCTATCAATTATGTATTCTAATAACTATCTGTGGATTTTACTTTAACAAAGCTCATGAACTATAGCTAAGTAATTCTGCAACAAGTAAGCAACTGTACGAAATATTTGTAGAAGGGGAATAGTTGAATACGAAGGAGAAGAAGATGTGTAATCCAACCAATAGTTTACAAAGTTGGTCTCATACACATAGATAAAACAAATAGATCTCACAATACAAAATCAAAGGAAAGGAAAGCTTCTAATTTAAATCTTAGACAATGCAAAGTTTATCTAAAGATCTACACAGAAGTAAGAAGCCAATGCACTGATTGACACAAAGTTCTCCGGAAATCGCCTTTGTTTAATTCCTCAGCTTTTAGAATAGATATCAAGGGTTTCAGCACAAAGTCTGGAACTCAAGAATGTTGATTACAAATTCTGATCCTCTAACCTTCTAGGTTCTTCTTCTATTTATAGTGTATAGAAGGAAATTACAAATAGGAAAACAATAACTAAACTGACACATGCGGAAGCTATAAAGAAAACAACTGACAATCTTTCCCTTGAAATTTCTCTCCACATGACATGCATCTAAAGACTAAATCAAAGCTTTGCATGCCTGCCACCTTTTCTCAATTAAGGACCTTTTCAGATAACTAAAAGTAATGGCTTTTAACCAATTACTTTAGTTTTACAATTTTTTCCGAGATAATAAGAATAAGAGAGGAAAGGGAAGAAGAAAGAAAATATGTTGGCTATCATACTCTACGCATTTTCTTTGTTCTAAAACTGAATATACTTGTCAAACATATGACTCAGTGTCTTCCCATCTACCTTAGCAACCATTTCTTTCTCAGTTTTAAACCACAACAATCCTCTGGACAAAGTAACAATGTTAGCCTTTACCTTCTCCAAACTAGGCCCATACCCCTCAATATCTGCAGGAATCTTTATGAGTCCCAATTGAATCTAATGTGAAAGGCATGACAACTTCATCAATCTTCTTTTGCACAACTAGAATAAATTCCTCACGGGAAGCAGACAACTCATCTGGAATGTTCACTAGTACTTCCCCCATCTTGTTTTCCAGCAACTGCATCCTTTTCAGCATAAGCTTGAGGATCTCAAGCAGAAGGAAACTGCTATCTCTAACTGCTTCCCCTTTTCTATCAATCCGCCAGGTACAATATGCTCTGCAATTAGCACATCCTTTGGCAATGAATGTATCTTAGCTAAGATATCCAGATGACTTTCAACAAATATGTTCTCATCTTCTATCCTTGTCATTAGTTCCTTTAGCTAAGATAATGCCACATGTAAATTCTCAAGCATTTATTATTCCCTTGAACTGCTTTGAAGCTTGGTGAATAATTTGCTCTTTCCATTGAGCAATAACTTTGACCTGGTTCCCTGCATCTTCAATCTCTTCAACCAAACAACTGCATACATGTTCCTGCACTAACATGGGTTGAGAAGAAGGTTTGGCAACCTTAGTGATGATATCACATAACTGGGAGATCTGCATCTAAATCATGTCTTTTTCTTCCTTCTCCTTGTCGATTTTAAGGAATAAAGCATCTATCAGTGTCCGTGTATCTTGATTTAATCCTTTTGTGGTGATTTTCCCCAATGGTACTTTGGTCACCGATATGTCTGCAGTAGTTAGTTCTCCCTTTTGTTTCCCTTCAGCTGGAACTGACAATTCATCATACTTTTTCCCTGATTCTTCAATAATCGACTTTGAACTTATTTTAGCAGCTTTAAACCTTTTTCCTCTACCTCCCAAGATCATAAATAGTTGCAATTCTTCCTCTTCCAAGTTGATTTCTTCTATAGCCTTTGGAACTATCTGCAAAGCCAACCAAGATGAAAAATTTCTCTTTGTGGAATGAGAAGTCACCGAATGTACCACCATCTCATCTATGACTTAACTACATCCGAATTCACCACAGTGTTATAGCTTCCTTCTTCTGAATTATCCAAAGACATTGCTCTTTTGAACTTTGTCATTTCTGCTTTCAACTTCTCCATCAGGGAGAGGTAAAGATTTGGGTGGCTGAGGAACAAATACGAATGATGCTTGATTCAACAATGGAATAATAACATATGTTTGAGGTCCTGGAGCTATGGAAGTTTTGTGATTTGACGTTGGAGAAGCTTCGTTTGAAAGTAGCACTGGTATAATGGATGTAGGCTTGCCTTTTTCCAGTACCTGAGACTTCATGTATAATTTGAGCTTCTTTGTCCTTCTGCTACTCTCACCTTCGTGTTTTCTTTTGCTGGAATCCCCTGTAATGAAATTCCCTATGATCTGGTTCATCAAAGTCTCCTCTAAGCAATACCCCTTTGTTAGCAACCAATTTGAGGTATTAACCAAGACTTCAGAAGACCTCTCCTCAATCGTGTGACAACCACCCACACTCTCCTGAAGAGCAACTCTATCTCCTCCCATTTGATGATATGTGTCAAGTACCACATGCCCATCATTTGAGAGATTTGCAGGTATCTGTGCTAAACCATATTCAAAAACTTGTTGCACTGATAACCTGCTGAAATCATCATTTTTGACTTCGTATTCACTCATGCACTTCATCCAAAAGTCTTCTAGTGAAGGTACATGTGAGTATTCTTGGGAGACTATCCTCTTTTCTATCCCATATGGGTCAAAGTTCATTCGTGCTAGGAAAAACTCGTGTTCATACCTAGAAAACATTTCTGCTTCAATTCCTCTAGCTTTATGGATGCTCTAGCAACTATAATGACCCACTGTGATTGGAAAGCTACCTGTAGACTTTTTTCGTTTTGACTATAAGTCATGCAACTCTACGAGTTGCTTGCACAACTCCATGATGACTCACTTATCACTCGGGTATCTTGGCAACTTAACTGGTTCTCTTGAGAAACCACTAACCCTAAGATATGTGAAGTCCTGCAAACTAGATGAAGATACAACCATGTGGGAGACAGCTTGCCAGGATTCTTTGCTCACTCTGCTGGTTTTTATATCACTATTTAATTTGCAAATGAATCCGTAGAAGAAGCCATCGTTGACAACTCTGTAATCCTTGTAGCATTCAGGAATTGTCAAGTGAGGGAAGCACTCATAAATAGGATCTTTTGACAATATGCCTTGTCTATCTAGTTTGGAAAATATCCCTGAGAAGCTGCTGCATATACAAGGTATGAAATCATTTTGAAGTTGAATGTCCGCCTCACACTTCGGATTTTCTCACTGATGTTGTCACTAATGATCTCCACCCAATTAATTATCGAATCAGCTTTGTTGATCTCAATGGTTCTCACAAAGGCATACATCCATGAGCGGAAGTTATTGGTATTAGCTTCCCCATTTATCCTGCAAAGCAATTTGGTGATATCATCAACTTCCTGCACAAGATTGGATCATGGAAGAGTCCTCGGGAATTTTGATGGTGCTTTGGGCTTCTTCATGTATCTATTGTTCATCATACCCACACAATCTTCTTTATGCTTTTCCCATCTATTACTAGCATTGTGCATGTTAATTGCAATCACCACTAGCCGTGCCGGAAGCTTAAGGCAATAATTAATGAATTGTGCATCCAACCTGATTATTGTCTTCCCTGTAGCATCTTGGACTGTCCTAGAAAGAGGATGATAAGACTTTGCACACTCCATAACAAACTCGGGCAACTGAGCTATGACTGGAAACGCTTTGAAGCTTGAATAATCACGCTACTTTTAATTTCCTGCATAATGGATGATCTTCGGGTGGCTTTGGATTTGTCAATCAAATCGGTGATAGGTTCGGGGCCATATACGTATCATTTATTTGGTAAGCACGGAAGCAATGCATGATTCGCTAATCCTTACGTTTCATCACGCTTCATCATGCACGGAATAATCTTTATCGAGTTCTTTTACTTTTATTTTTTCCGAGAAGATCCTACTGATTGGATCAATTTGAGTAGATCCTGCAATTCCTTCTGATTCAGAAGATATATTCAATGTATCTAACATTGATTTTGACTTCTTTTCACCAATATGAGCACCTATGATGAATACCTGCAAATGATTCAAACAAATATGGAGTCCATGGCATGAATGCTCAATTTCTATCACCAAAATCTGCTTATAAATTTTGCTACCCTAAAATTTGAGACTTTGCTTGCATGCCAAGCAAGCTAAAATATTATTTAATTCACCTGGGCACTTATACCAACATGCAGATGCTCTGAATAATAAAAAGAAAACTTCTCCAACCCTAAGCACTAAAACTAGAAGCTTCCTAGCAATGAAAAATATTCTTTAATGCAAATCACTCCTTCCCTTGGCACCAAAACTCTCCAAGGCAACATGCTCCGTCAAAAAGAATTTATTGTCTCCTCCTTATGACGTCCCATGCTTATATGGATAACTGCATGCTATATTTAATAATTGCTTCTTCCAATTTTTGACAATTATTAATATTAAGTTATGTTTTTCTCTCAATTTGGGCGCCCAAGTTTGCATGCTTTAGCTTGCTTTTCAATGTAATTCTTTTATTTATTTTTAGCATGCTTCTTTGTCTTCTCTTTGGCTTTCCTTCATGCTTTGACTTTCTTCCTATTTTTGGTGCCAATTTTAGCTAGGAATAATAAAAATAAATATCATTAAATGCATGCAGTTATGCCAAGGTGGGTTGCACTTTTTGGCTAGAAGACATGCTAAAAATAAGAAGGCAAAGCAATGGGAATTTTTACCCTTCCATGAAGCTCCAAAAATCTCATCTTTCACTTAAGTGATTTGTCTTTAATGATGGGAAAAAACAACCTTCAGGAAGGCTTAAAATTCTCATCTTCCTTCCACCACCAAAATTCCCATTGGCAACTTAAAACCTTCTTTCCAAAAAGTGCGACTTGCATAAAAAAGAGCCTCTTTTTTAAAAATGCGACTAGCATGGAAGAAGCTTATTTCACTTACATCCTTCCTTCTTTGTTAGAAGTTAGCACTCCATGATTAATTTCTCCCCTTGTCTGAGGTCATGGATGACTTCCACGACTTCCAGGAAAATAAACAGGCTATACAGAACAAACAAAGGATCAAGGGGAATTTAACAAACAGATTGCGGAGAAAACCGAAAACAAACACAAAAGAAATAAATAAAAACGAAAAACGTTGTAGAAGTTGCAGACAATTATTTTTTAAAATAACATTCTGGATAGCTGGTTCGTAAAAACTCTTCCCTGGTGAATACCCTACTAAGAGGCGGGAATATTGGAAAAAAATCTTCAACGGGGTTCAACTGCAACACAATTTATTTTAAACAAAACCTTATTTATTTAATAAATAATTAAATAAAATTCTCTCAGACAAAACCGGCGGAGGAATAAAACAAGTTTTAGCATGTGGGTATTTGTCGAAATTGGCTTATATGATTCTCTGCGAATATTTTAACGTAATGGAGACAACTGCAGGCAATAAAAACACAAAACAACACGTTACTTTGAAAAGAACGAAAATTTTAAAAAGGGGTGGTCCCAAATTTCAGGGTGAAAATCTAGGGACACCGACATCATACAGAAGGTCACATTTTAGCATACAAAAGACGTGGGTATCCTTACAAGGTAATCAAACTGTTGCACCTATGCAACAAATAGGTCTCCAACCCGATCAATTTGCATTTTCCAGCATACTCCCAGCGTGTGCCAAATTGGGAGCTTTGGAACAGGGTATGGACATCCATCAAAAAATATAAATTCCACAACATTTGCCAGCGTCCTCCCTGCCTGTGATAAAATACATGCTTTGGAGCGGGTATGGACATCTAATGCAGAGCACCAATGAGATTATCAACCTACTCAATGCACTAAGAAGGTAAATCACCACAAACCATGTTATTGCTTTGCTTGAGGATCATCTATTATTGCCCAAAATGACTCAAACATGCAAAAAAATTGTCTTTTAAGCATTATCTTGCCTCCACTATCAATATACCCTGCTTCATACACCCAATTCAATGCCAAATTAACTTTCAAGATGGTCAAATTACAAGAAAAATTCAATGGTCCTTACCTTCCTTAATCTACCCTTCACTAGCTTCCTAAGAACTGAGTACAAATTAAGCAATTTTGGACTTTTTAGCCTTCACTGAAACTTTCTAACCATGTACCCTGTACCACAAGCTCAATCCAGTGTATTAACAGTCTTCTAAGTGATTGGAAACAAGAAAAACATCAACCTTCTTCACATTCACTCAAATTGTCCTTTTTAGGCTCTTAAGAGCAATCACGTTCCTTGAATCTGGTTATGAATTATCTGTACACACCCAAAACAATATGAGACTAGATATGGGTACCCTTTATGCTCTTTATGGTCCTTTATGCTCTTTATGGTGTATGGTATGTTTTATGTCTCAACTCCCAAGCCTTTTCCTTCAAACACTCTTCTATCCTTCCTAATAGCCCTTCCTTGAGACCTTTTCAAGAATAACTTTTGATGCAGGGACACATTTCACAAACTGAAATCATTTTTTGAGTACCCATTTAGGCATTTGACCTCTGTAGAAAATTTCACTAGACCTTTCGTATGAGAAATTTCTCCAAACTTCACTAATCAGGTTCCTAATTAGGTCTATGACTGTCACAATTTCTCTCCAAGCAAACTGTCATACATAACATGCGAATAATGGCTTCTTATCACTAAAATCCTTGTTAATATGGGTTTACATCACTTCAAGATAATAGCTTCCAATTTTCAATACTTCATTCATTGTTTTGAGGCTTTAAACACAAATTTGCTCCAAACCCTAGCTGTAACCTGTCTCAGCCTGAGAGGGTTAAAATCTTATAAAATGCTAAACACTTCTTTTGAGAACTCATTCTTAAGCTTGCAATATCAAAGTTCACAGGACTTCAAGTTGTATACCCTGTTTCTGTGGCAATGGCGTTGTGAGCCCACTCTTTTCCTCGTAGATACATGAACCCAAGTATCTAAGAAAAATATAGAAAACATAAAGATGAATTAAACAGAAAGCATATACCAATTTCACCCAAGAAATTAAGAAAAAACAATGCAAGCAGCCCCCTCCTCTACATTACATCTTATTCATATACCCAACAATTTTTTTCCCAAAATTATGGGAAAAAGAATTCTATACATTAAATGTTTGTTCTCATTGGTATCCAGTTTGGATTTATCTCATAACGACTAACCAATGCTCAACACAAAAAAATGTGTACTCATTGATAGCAGAGTCAGACACAGACACGAACTACTTCCATTTCCTATGAAGTAGTAATGTTGAAAATTTCTTGTTCAGTGCACTCTCTTCCTTCGATGTGGATATCAGCTTCACCTTCCTACCCAATCCGCTTTGATTGAGTTGCTCCATGAAAAGACTTTTATTCTCCTCTTGAATGTGCATGGTAAACAACATCTTCAACAACTTTGTACAGAGAAGGCTTGTGAGGAATGACCTGCTGTTATCCAGCCAGTTCTTTAAGAGAGTAAGAACGCCTCTCTCCAGTAATTGTTGTTGTAACAATTTGCTTTGCAGGAGTCTGGCCAGTATTGGGAACAATAAGAGCTTATAGAAACAATTTGCTTTGCAGGTTTCAATTTGTTTTGCTTTGAGCTTATTGAAACCCGGTTCATCTTGTGTCATTAACTCACCATCTATAATTGCTCCCAGTTCAAGTCCTGCCATGAATTTTTCAACTTGCAACGCAATCTCCACCTCTTCCCACTTGCATATATTCACTCCAAACCCTAGGCCAGAAACCAATTCCCACATCATTTGTTGGCGGGCAGGTGAAGGGCACTTCCTTTTCTTTGAATTTTCTGGTATTTTCTTGCTTTGCTTTGATGCTACTGAAATCTTTTGACTGGCTCTGTAATCTTTTGTTGTAATCTTTTGCTGTAATCTTTTGACTGGCTCTGTAATCTTTTGAGGTAGAGGCGGACGCTGTTGGAGTACTCTTTCCCTAACCTCGTCATCCAAAGGTTTGATGACTCTGTATATGTCACCTGAGAATTCTGTGTGGATTATTCTTATTTTGATTTTCCTTATTGCCATTGCCTTCTCCTGAACCTCGTCATCTTCATCATCATAGATGGCGTCTCTTCGTCTTCGTCTACGGCATTGGTTACCCTGCTGTGCTATTGCATTTGTGGTCACGAGCATTGGATTACCCTGCTGTGCTGTTGCATTTTTGGGCATTGAATATAACAGCGGTTCCCCTGCTGTTGCTGTTGCATTTGTTGTTGTTGTTGTGGTCATTTTCATCTTCTTTCTGGGATTTTCTCTCTCTGTTTCAACCATCATGGGCATTTGCATCTTTCTTGAATTTTCTCTCCATGATTTATCTGGAGCAACCATCATGGGTATTTGCATCTTTCTGGGATTTTCTCTCTCTGATTCACCAGGAGCAACCATCATGGGCATTTGCATCTTTCTCGGATTTTCTCTCTCTGATTCATTTGGAGCAAGCATCATGGGCATTTGCATCTTTCTTTGATTTTCTCTCTCTGATTCATCTGGAGCAACCATCATGGGCATTGGGTTACCCTGCTGCGATGTTGCATTTGCATTTGAATTTGTGGTCTCCATCTTCTTTCTCGGACCTCTCTCTGTTTCAAACATCATGGACATTGGGGTTACAACAACGCTTCTTGCTTTCAGAACGGATAGATATCCGCTTTCATCTTAATTCAAAAATAATTTTCGGATCTATCTCTGGTTCATCTGGATTATTTGTGGGCATTGGGGTTGCAACAACGCTTGCTTTCACAACAGATAGATCATAGATGATTGTCCGCTTTCTTCTAAATTCGAAAATGACTAACTAGTTCATGTCTTAAAATAGAAAATTCGAACATAGTTGTGTCTTAAAATAGAAATTGGTATGTTGGCGGTTTGCTTACGTATTCAACAAGAAAACTAATTTGGGCGTGCTTCTTTTTTAAAATTTTATTTTTAAAACACTTATTATTAATTATGATGTTATCATCCTCTTTTTTCTTTTTACTTTTATTTTTGCATCGCATTATTTTCTAATTCGTATTTATTAGCTATTTAGGCCTCGTTATTTCGTATGTTGGTAGGCTCTAGTTATTTGTTGTATCTACTACAAAGTTAACCTTCTTAATGAGGAGGATCTCATTTAGATTTAAAACTGGCAATCACACATAGGTTGTGCAAAAGAAATGCCAAAAGGGGAAGGTACAGAGGATAAGATTATGTGGAAAGGACACCGATGTTGGGGGCATAGAATGGCAGAGCCTTGCCTCGTGTCTAGAATGGTAGGTGATGTTGATTCGTTATAAAGCAATAAGGCATTCTTCTTCTTTTTTGAATTTGGCATTCGGTCTGATGAACAATTTAGAGTATAGTTGGAATGGCAAATGGCAAAGGCACAAACTGCATCTAAAATGAATGGCATATGATATTAGGCAATGCCCTTGAGATCAACGGTTCATACCCTATACACCATCATTCTTCCTTCTAATAACAAATGACAAATTTGGATTCATTATTATTGTGTATATATGTGATACCAACAACCATTCAATATGGGATTTGAAAGCCCATCGAGCTATTTTTGATATTTTAAGGATTTGTCCTTCCGTTACAAGGCCTTTAATCATACAAAAGTTTTTTAGACTAATATTGTCTCCTTAAAATTTGGATGTTATGAATGTTTTGTCAGTTTCTTTCATTACATGAGATCACAAGAGTGTCTGGGACCCATCTTCCACCTCACATTATTTTATTGAATCCTCCAAAGAAAGAAGCTAAACCTTATCAAAGCATTCACAGGCATGAGTTGAAAATTTTGCCAGCAAATGCCCTGAGAATTTGTGCCTCGGCTTATATTTCTAACGAAGCCTCTCACATATGGCACAAGTTGTATACAACACAAGTGGATTCAAAGGCACAAGTGAAACTATGAAAGACAATCGCGTAATTGATAGCCCCCAATAGATGAAATACCCCATCCACCATCTCTCAAAGACCATATCGTATGTGATGAATGACAATGCCTTGCTTTAACATCAGTCTCAAGTTTCATCTCTCTTGATGACATGTGCATTATGCCACTTTTCTCATTCCAATGCTACTCAAAAATGCCCTAGGTCCATATGTCAAAATAGGAAAAAATGCATAGTAATATGAAAAAGAGAAATGCATAACAACAACAATCTTGTGCAGGGGTAGTGAAATAACTTGTAGAAATGGGTGTTTATGTGGCCATTAGGTAGCCTAAAGAAACAATCATTTGTTTCCAATCTTAGACTCACAACATATAAAGAAGACCACATATTGAAGTTGGTGAATAATGTTTCTCTAGAGGAGATGAAGGCCCTTCGGTAAATAACAAGACAAAATAATATATTTAAAAATTGTATAAATAAGAGAAAGCTTCTATTATGAAGTTCACAATAGAAGGTGATTGGAGAGTCAAACATATTCTAGAAACATAGTCCAGATCGAAGGAGAGTATTACATAGACTAACCATTATAAAGTCTAATTAAATGGCTTAATATGCACCATCCACAAAGCACCACATAGGCTAAAAGACTAGTATAATAGGAAGAGGTGTGGATGGCCTAGAATAAGCCATGAAAAACTCACATTCAATCAGCCAAATGTTAAATAAAAATTATATAGTTGTTAGGCTTGTTCTATGGAACTCCATCGAATCCATGTTTTTGTGTTAAAAGATTTGTGGTTTGAGTCCCACTCTCCATGCATTTGATTGTCACTCATTTATGAATTGAATGAGATGTTCCATTCCAAGTGGATAAATATGTTGGAGAGAAAGGTTGTAGACACTCAAATTTGGTAATTTTACTCTTTGACACTATTAGTCTTGACACTGCTCTCTTACTCAAACAAGCGTACTTTACCCACTCTCATCCAGTACATCTCTAGGTATTTTTTCTAGCTTGTTTGATCATACACACTCATTTGTCAACAATTTCTAAGAATTGAATGCATAAAATCCATTTAGAAACTCCACTTATCAGCTTCAAACTTCACACTTCAGATTGCCTCTCTAGGGTCAAAAACATACAATAGGGGCAAGAATGGCCATACGGTCTTAACCCTAGTGTATAGTTTTGCACTTGCTCACTTTGGTCCCGAACTTTCAGTTGCACATTATTCTTTGGGTCATTTACTCCTTCTCAACTATACTTTGTAACTTAAATCACCTTCAAAATTATATAGAAGCAAGTGAAACTCACCTCATTTAGAACCTAACACTCTTATGGGCTCTCATTACAAAAGCTAGCACAAAAGGCTCCCAAAGCTCTCTACACTCTACACATTCATTAGGGAAACACCATGTACAATTCTAAAGCTTCCCACTAGATTTAGTGGATTACTTCCCACATTTGCAAACACTCAAAGTCACTTACTCAAATAGATTAGTAAGAGAGAAACTCAAGTCAAACTTTGTCAAAGGAAGGATGTCAAATCTAATTGTACTACAACTAGATATGACATGCTAGGTGGAGAACGACGTGCGGTTGAGGCCTCTTTGAAGTAGTGCTAACATTGGTGGTGCATAGGGGTGCCCACAACCCAACTAATGTTTATTTTATAGGACTTCTCATCCACAGTTAGGGTTTGAAAGATTGAATAGAGCATTCAAAGGCCTCATAGTGTGACGTATGATTTGCATTTGAATTTGTGGTCTCCATCTTCTTTCTCAGATTTTCTCTCTCGATTTATTTGGAGCAACCATCATGGGCATTGGGTTTGCAACAATGCTTGCTTTCGGAACGGATAGATATCCGCTTTCTTCTTAATTCGAAAATAAGTAGTTCATGTCTTGAAATAGAAAATTCGAAAATAGTTGTCTTAAAATAAAAATTGGTAATTTGGGCGCGCTTCTTTTTATTTTATTTTATTTGTAAAACATTTATTAATCATGATGTTATTATCTTTCTTGCATCACATAATTTTTTGATTCATATTTATTAGCAATTTGGGGGCCTTTTTATTTGGTAGTTCGTAGGTTTTAGTATTTCATTGTATCTACTAAAAAATCAACATTTTTAATGGGAAGACCCAATTTAAATTTAAAACTAGTAATTGCACGTGAGACGGTGTAATAGAAATACTGAAAGGGGAAGATACAAGTGGAAGAGAGAAGAAGATTATGTGGAAAGAACACTGATGTTGGGGATAGAGACTGACAAAACCTTGTCTCTTGTCTAGAATTTTAGGGGATGGTGATCCATCGCAGAGTAATAAGGCATTCTTCTTCTTTTCTGAATTTGGCATATGGTTTGATGAACAATTTAGAGTTTAGGTTGAATGGTAAATGGCAAAGGCACAAATTGCATCTAAAATGAAGGGCATATGGCAATAAGTAGTGCCCTTGATATCAATGATCCATATCCAATACACCATCATTCTTCCTTCCAACAATAAATGACAAATTTGGATTCATTATTATTGTGCATATTTTTGATACCAACTGTCATTCAATATGGGACCTAAAAGATCATCGAGCTATTTTTGATATTAGACTTGAAATTTTAAGGATTTGTCATTCTATTGCAAGGCATCTAATCGTATAAAAGTCTTTTAGACTAATATTATTTTCTTAGAATTTGGATGCTAAGAGTTTTTTCTCAGTTTCTTTTCTTACATAAGATCATAAGTGTCTGGGACCCATCTTCCACCTCACATTATTTCATTGAATTTGAATTTGGATGTTAAGAATGTTATGTCAGTTTCTTTGGTTACATGAGATCATAAGTGTCTGGGACCCAACTTCCACCTCACATTATTTCATTGAATCATCCAAAGAAAGAAGTGGCATATAATCAAGGAATTTACAAGCATGCGATGAAAAATTTGCTAGCAAATGGCCTAAAAATTTGTGCCTCAGCTTATATTTCTAATGAATCCTCTCATGTATGGCACTATACAACACAAGTGGGTTCAAAGGCGATCCAATGGGTGAAGCCACGAAAGACAGTCAACCCAATTGATAGCCCCCAATAGCTCAAATCCCCCCTCCACCATCTCTCGAAGACCATATTTCATGTGATGAAAGGAAATGCTTTGCTTTCACATCAGTCGCAAGTGTCGACACTCTTGATGGCATGCACATTTCGCCACTTTTCTCGTTCCAATGCTACTCAAATATGGACCTAGGTTTGGATGTCAAAATTGGAAAAATGCATAGTGTAATGTGAAATAGATAAATGCACAACAAGAACCTTGTGCAGGGGTACTGAAACAACTTGTAGAAGTGGTTGTTTACATGTGTAGCCTAAAGAAACAATCATCCATTTCCAATCTCGTACTCACAACGTATAAAGAAGAATTCATATATTGTTGGCATGTAAATTGTTTAGGAATTCAACTTGACAACCCCATTGAAAATTTTTCCCCTTTTCGGCCAACCATTTCAAAATTGTCAAATTTGCAAAAATGCCTATTTTCAAAAGTTGACTTTGTTGGAAAGTTGTCATTTATGTCAGGGTAGTGTTGTGCATGATTGCTGCCATGGAGAGTTTTTTGGAAAGTTATGTTAAAGGAAGTTGAAGAACATAATAGATTGATTGAGTCTTTGATGTCAAAGGTTGTTGCATGATTTAACTGACATAGTAGAGAGTTGTTTGTCACTTCGGAAGTCTCATACAAAATGCTTCAGATTCTTTCCAAAGTTTGTTCAATTATTTCAGAGCTTTTCCAAAGTCTGTGGTTTGTCTTGGTATGAGACCAATAGTTTTGGACAACTGTTGTAATGCATACTTCGAAGTATATTCTATTTCTTCAGTGTATGTCTGGAGTATTTTATGATTCTTTGGAGTTTGTCTGAAGTATGTTCTATTTGCTTGGGATTCTAAATTGAATGCTTTAGAGTCTTTCTAAAGAATGTGGTTTGTTGTGATCTGGGACCAATAGAGTGGTTTGATTGTTACAATGCATTTCTAAGTTTGATGGTACAGTTTTTGTGATCATGTTTGGTCAACCTTCAAAGAATTTCAAAGAAGATTTGTGAATTTCTTGTTGTTGGCCGACAATCTCTATTTAGCACTAAAATGTTCCATATGTTCTATTGTCTAGCCAACTTGGATGATTTGCTAGAGATAATGGAGATGCAAAGAGGAAAGTACAAACTGACAAGAAGAAGAGCAAGAGAAAACTCAAGCATATGGAGATTGAAATGACATATTTGGGTCATGACAGTTCAGAAGAAGCCTATGGTGTAGTTACTCCATGTTTGTCAGATGTTTTATATGTACGGATGACCCATATGTTGTTATACTTGCATAACCGACCTATGTTGATATGTTCTTTGAATTTTTTTATTATCGACCTAATGCATCATGGCCGACCTATATGATGTTTTGAGCTTAAGATAAGTATATAAGCAAGACAATTTTTAACTATTTGTGTTAAAGGAGAGTGCATGGAGAAAATTGCAAGCTTGAAGAGATGGAGAGAGGTGTATGAGGTCCTAAATACCATGAAGAATGTATGTATGTTGAAAATATGAAGGTGTCCAACTGTGAAAGGTAGTTTTTCTATGATCATGAGAAGGTGAAGAAGAAGATGAACAAGTGAGCAAACAAGGTAGTATGAATAGTCTTCATGAGTAGTAGAGCAAGGGTATAAATAGAAGTTGATGATTGAGGATCAGTGCATGTGTTAGAGGGTTGAATACATCAAAGATAAAGAACAGACCATGATGAAGAAGAGAAGAAAAGAGAGAAGATTATAAAAGTCCATCATTCGTTGCGATAACAAAAAGAAGAGGTGGAAAACATTCTTAGGTGAATGAGTTGGTGCTTTTTCTTCCTTGTAGAGTTGGCGCTTCACTAAAACCCTAGGGATTTGGTGTCTCCTTGCAAGTTGGTGCTTCTAGAGTCATGTTGGTGCCTGATAAATTAGGGGTTTGGTGTTTCCTTGCAAGTTGGTGCTAGATAAATTAGGGGTTGGTGCCCCTTGTGGAGTTGGTGCTTCACTAAATCTTGATTTTTGTATATTAATACAATGATCAGTGAGTTTTCTTCCCCTTGAGGCTTTCCCACCTATATGTTGTGCTCATGTGTTCTCTTTATTGTTTCATATTCTTGTGGATGGTTGTTTCATGCATGATAAGTTTAGAATGGTTAATGAATAATTGAATGGTTTCTTTGATGATTCACACAAGTTAAGTAAAAGTAAAGATAATTGAAGTTAAATTTTTGAAGACATTGATTCACCTCCCTCAATGATTGCACTTCCAAAAATTGGTATCCAAAGATGGTCCTTCGGTACAATTTTAACGGCTTGAAGGAGTTCTTTGAAGCATAAAATGAATTCTTATTTGGTGTCATTAGGGTATGACATATGGAAATCAATGGTTCAGAGGAAAGTCAACATAAATAAGTCTTTTAAAAGGAAAAATCTCTGTAGCACATCTGAAAGTGAAAATAACAGTGATGGCAATGAGATCATATTCATGGCCAAAGAAGTAAGGAGTGAGTGCTTGAACAATATCATGGAAGATTAAGAAGATGAAGAAGCTGAAGTTGACTTAGAAGAAGAGTTGGAAAGTTCCCTATATGAATTGAAGATGCAAAGTAATAAGGACCACAAGTTAAAGTCCTTTATCAAAGAGTATGAAGAAAAAACCAATTGCATGGATAGTCAACATGATGAGATCATTAAGGAGATGGAAACTCAAGTTGAGATGACGAATGTTGGTCTAAAGTCCAAGAATGAAGAATGTAACGATATTATGATAGAGATGGAATCCCTAAGATCCTATGAGAAGTTTGATGAGGTCACTAAAGCTTTGAATGACATGATGAGTAGACAAAAGTCTTCCAATAACAAGGCATGTCTTGGTTCCATTGGAGACAATAAGAAGAGAAATGGAGATGAAAATGATGGCCATAGTTTCCATTAGAAGGAGAACATAAAGGATGATGACATGAACAAGAAGAACAACTTCAAGAGAAATATGAAGCCAAGGTATGTTAGACAGCGAAATGATATTAGGTATGCTAGATCATTTCATGGTTACTGTTAGACATGTATTATGTTTGGTCATAGAGCAAGAGATTGTAGAATAAGACCCTCCAAGAATGATTATGCATGGTACTATGGAAGGAATCACGAGTAAAGAGGTATGTATGATGTTGTTTGTTATAATTGTCATGAAAGAGGCCATGTTGCTAGATTTTTTCATCAGTCACTAGACAAAGCAAGAAGACTGAAGCTCCTAGAGTTAAGAAGATGTATGTCAAGAAGGTTGACCATGTCAATGAAGTAAAGGAGGAATAAAGTACAATCAAGAATAACCTGACATTAGCTCCTGTAGACGAAGCTAAGAAGGAAGATCCTAAGACATTCAAGACAATCAAGAAGTCAAAATATGAATTTAAGTTGAAGTAGAAGGAGATAGTCAAGAACAACAAGAATACATACCATGTAAATAGAGTGAAAGATGAACAAAAAACAGTCAAGATAAATCATGATCTGTCTACAAGCAATGGTGGACTATTTTTCATGGAAGAGCATAAGCCAAAATTCGAATAACACTAAGAGTACATGTTATCAACTCATGTAGAGGAGAAAAAGGATGTTAACATCAAGCCTAAAGTGCCTAAAAAGAACAAGATGATCCTAAATATAGATTACCAACCTCATGAGTGCAATAAATATGTGGAGATATGGGATTCTCCTATATTATGTTGTTTTAGAGCCCTGAGAAGCATGGGGTGTCTTTATTAGGCTTCATGAAGGCATTCATCATTCAGTAGAAGCAACAGTGAGGTATGTTTCTCATATTGAAGACCTGGTACAACTATGAGAAAGGAAAGAGGTATGTGTAAAGCATTTATTTGATCTATTCAGTTTAGTAATAGAGTTATATTCCATTGTGAGGTGCATCAAGAGCCCTTAAAAGGTGTATGAAGGATTGATGATAAATGGTGGCATGATAAAGTAGTAAACATATATTTTGGAAACTAATCTATCTATTCAACATTATACTTAACTAGATCTATAAGCGCTTAAAGGTAAATCATTATGAAAATAATAATATGCATTGATAAAACACATCAAACATTGTTTGTTTGGCCAATTTTCTTTATCTTATTCATCATACCAACAATACAAAAGCTTCATACAATACCAGGCATGCGTGCATGGATATGTTATAATTATCCAGTCGCATGTACTCATGTTTCTCTCATTCTTCAAAGCATGTGTCTCTCTCCTCTATCTATCTATCTATGTCCTAAGTAATTCATTACATATGTATATATAGGGTGGGGAACTAGCCCTTCACCACTTAACTCTACCAGAAATAGGTCGCATGCTAATAACAGCCACGCGCCTTTTTACAACTATAGCCATACATGCAAGTATGCTATCTATAGATCACTGATAGTTAACTACAGTGGTGGATCTATTCTTAGCTTATGCCCATGCAAGAGTGAGTTGTCATGCTCCTCAAAGAATCTCCATGAAGAGTGGCACGTGCAAATCTCATGGCATCGCTTTGTGTGCTCCGCACGCCAATCTCTAAGAATAGACCTGATCTCCAAAATTGGCTAAGTCCTTGAGAGTCTGACTCTACACCTCCATGCGTGACGCCTTCCTATACCTTCACGCTTTTGCTCCTGTGTTGTTCTTCCACGTGGACTCTGTGTGCAAGTTCAACTAAGTGTTTTCTCTTATCAACATTACCCCACACTAATCTCATTGTCACCCCGACAATGGCGATGTCCAAAACTTATACAAAGAATGGATAAATAAAGAATGGTTGAATAAAGAATTTTGAATAAGGAATTTTGAATAAGGTATACATAGCTAACAAAACTGTTTAAGCCTCAGGCCCCTCTCGTCTCATCCTGAAGCAGCAACTCTATGGATATTCTTCTTTGATATCTGCTTCAGTGTTCTCCACATGCCATTAGCACCACTCTCCTGTTATCTCGTGCACATGTCTACAATGATGGACTACAACTCTTCCATGGTGAGTTTCCTTGCTCATTTTGTATCACAAGCATTACACTTGACATAGAGGTTTGCACCCCTTCCAATACATCCATCTTCTGAGCAATGAGCTTTCCTAGCTCCTCCAACCTCTCCTTATGTGGTGCCTGCACTGCAGCTAGTGCCTCACGCTTTTGCTTTACCAGGACTAAGCATTCAAGTGGCCTAGGGAAGCATCCTTCATCGCCTTGTGTACTTCATTTTCTTCCTCCAAGGTTTTTATCGCGATCAGCGCATCTGGGGCTGTGCATATTGTTAGCGCATGATCAGCTTTCTTGAGCTCATCATGGGTGGCTTGTAGTAGGCCTTCATAAGTAGCAATCTTCTTGGCTACTGCAGCCTGCCTTTTTCTGTCTTTTCCCTGAGTCCTTGGGCTGTGAGGATACATGCCTTTTCATCTTCCAACACTAATGTTATTATTGTCTTTACATAATGCATTGTAGAAGGAAATTATTTTGGCACTTGGGATTCCAAATGTGGGCATACTTTGAGGACATCATCCCCAATTTCCTCTACCATACTAACAAAAGTGTCATATTTCCTCTTAATCAAATCCTTTTCCTGTACAAGGCATGCTATCTCCACATCCTTGGCTTTCAATTTCTCCATCAGCGCCTTGATGGTAGCAGATTTATCTATGTTTCTTCTTGCTACTTTAGAGGATACTTTGACCAGAGCATTGCTCACCTGCTCATCTGACATCATCGTTGGTTTGATTGTCATGTGGCATTTTGGTGCCTTCTTCAACACCTTGATGCACATGATTCTTCACCGACATCAAAGTCGGGCTCATCCATATGCATGTGCATAGACCATGAAAGTTGCTTCCTTGTGTGCAAAGTCACCTTGTCCTCGTCCATGAGCCCATCCGAATAAATCCTTCTGCTCGATGGTGCTCTGGAACCGAGCGTGAATAATCAGCTTTGGGTCTTCTGCATACCCCATGGTATGTGCCTTGGCATCCTCCCCTATTCGATGGGATCTGGGCCCTCTTGGAATGGCTGCATCAAGGTTAGGAATACTAGATGTATCCCCACCCTTGTCTTGTGTAGCCTCTGATTGATCCCCCTTCTTCTCCTTCCATCTTCTCCTCCTCGTGTTGAGGCTCTTCTTCAGTTGGAGAGGAAGGCGCCTTCTCCTCAGATTCTTCTGTCTCCTCACTCAGCCTGAGTTTTCTTCATTTCTTCTCCTCTGGCTCCTTCACCTGCGGGGTTTCTCCTTGCACCCTTGTGTGCTTAAACACCTTCTTAAATATTTGTGCACCCTGCTCCTCCCCCGTAACTCCTTCTCCCCGGGAGTCATCGTGCCTCCCCCCGGCCGGATGATTGCTGCTTCCTCCTTCGCACCAAGCCACCACTATCTTCGTGTTCTTCATCCTCTTCCTCATCATCTTGCTTGGGCGCAGAGGGCCTAGGTGCCGGAATGTTCTCCATAGTATGCTTTCCCTTTGGTGGCCCTGGAAGCGTGAATTCATTCTCCACATACTTGTTATTCTCCATTTTAGGCTTCAGTTGGAGGTATATTAGCGCGGCCCCGATATCCACAATGGCCACTGTTTCTAGCTTAATGCTCAAGATCTCGAGATGTTATTCTTGTTGTATGCATTCCTCCCTGGATATCCATATGTCTTCCGTAGGGTGTGATATTCACAGTCCACCTTGTCTGCATTAAACACCAACCTCGTGTGTTGGTGAACCGATGAACTACAACTTGGAAGTATTGCGTGGGAAATGCATATGGTAGTTTGCACCAAGGGCTCCATGACCCATCTATCATTGGAAAAGCATGCAATATAGAAGTGCTGGTAGACTGCAAATTGTACATGTTTCCCTAGGATCAAGGCAAGTCCTTGGGTATACGCCATTCTTCTCCAAACACCGCGTGGAGCCTATCATACCACATCTCTGCTCGCTCCTTCACCTCTTCCATCATCGATCCTTGCAGAGATACTTGCTGAATCACTCAACTGGAGACTTGTTATTTATGGGGTATTCCCATATATTCTCTTTTGGGCCATCTGGTACCCCAATCTCCATGAAGACCAAACTTAGTAGGACGTAGCCAAAACTTATCTTATTCCCTTTCACGTGCTTCCTCTACTATCCGCTCTGCAATGAAGCCGACAATGTTATAAGTGGCTCCTTCTGACATGCGCTTTGCCACATGTAGCCACATAGAGTTAACTTGTGACCAACATTCTTGGTCATTCAATTTTGTGGTTAGATGTGTGCTTTCCTGTACTACTGGACAATTTTTCAATTTGTCAATGTCCATCCCACGTGGTCCTTTCTGATAGCCCAACACCTTCTGTGTCTCCAAGATGGCACTTTTGTCAGCTAAGTCGGTCTTAATATCTTCACCCGATGCCCGTAATCCAGTAACTGTGGCAATAAGGATGGGTGTCAATCTTACCCTCCATCCTGCAAAGTAGAAGAAGTCCTCATGGACTCGGCTCATCAGCCATCTATACAAGGGTGCATACTTTCCAAAGTATGGAAGCTCATAAAGTTGGTAGACACCATTTCCTTTTAGTAGCTTTTCCCGGCATCATCATATATCGGCATGCCATCCTCAGTGCACCTATTCATTCGAGAAGTGAGGAGGTCATCTAATTTCTTCTGGTTTTCATTGGTTCGTGATTGTATTCACTTATCTTACTCTGTCTTATGTGGGTATTCCATTCCTGCCCCACAATAACTTCCTCAGGGTACTGCATTTTGGAGAAATTGCTCTCTCGGGGCCATCTCCTCCTCTTCTTCCACCACCACCTTCTTCTTTTCCTTTACCGGTGTTGCTTTCTTCTTTGGTGCCATTCTTCTTTCAGGGTTTTGTTTTCTAGATTTGTATGTTGTAAGTTTTTCGTGGTTTGCTTCAAACCCTACTTGATCCAACCGTGCCCTAATTTGTAATCATGAACTTTGCACACCCTAGCTCTATTTTGTTACTCTGCTTTGTCAAACCCTTTTCCTAGGGGATTCAAGCCCTTCTAATAAACAAATCTCTTCTCCACACCTGGTTCACTTGCTTCGTACCTTGAATCGGTTAGCTTTATGCTCTTCACGTGTAGGCTCTTTGTCAAATTCTCATAGTCGCAAGGGTAAAAATGAAATCGCATCCCATCCTTATATAGATTTCTACTTTTTGTTGCATTAATTACTCCTCCACCTACCAAATTCTCCTCATTTATTACCCATTTTTATCATTTCGTGGTATATCTTCGCGCCAAAAGCTATAACCTTCTAGCGTGCCTCTTTACCCTTTGTCACAGACTTCTCTTCAAGCATGCACCCTAAAGACCCGAGTACCTCATCACTGCATGATCTCTGGTAATTACCATGGCCACCGCTTACCTCGCGTTATACGTTCCCTCATCCATCTTCATCCTTTCTTATCTTGAGAAGCAATCTTTATCAGTTACCCTTAGCAACCTTCTTTCTCAACACCCACAACATGACATCTTGCAACATATACCTGAGAGTCACCAACAATCCACCCCACATGAAAAGGATGTGTAGTCCTCTATGCATCAACATGCTTCATATTGTAGTTAGTTTCATGTGCAAGCATGCTTATTACACAAACAAGAGTGAAAATTGACAAAGCATAGTGATGAGGAAAGAAATACATTAAGGAAATGCATAAAGGGAAACCTAATTTATCTAGAAATACTACCTTATTACAAACACCAAGAAGACTTATTTATAGTAGGGCTTCAACCTACTCCCGTTAAAGTAACCAGGAAACCTTGTGCCATCAATTGTTTCCAACTGGAAAGCACCTGACTCAAGTATATGAGTGATAACATATGGCCCCAACCAATGCACCTTGAGCTTTCCTAGATGGCACAGAAACTTGGAGTCATATAGAAGTACCATTTGTCCCACCGCAAGTTTCTTATCCCTGATGTGTCGATCATGCCATGCCTTTTGGCGTGCTTTCTCCTATTTTTGACTCCAGTGTGTGATGGCTCGGTGCTCATCTAGTTGAACCATCTTCGCAATCCATTCTTCCAAGGCTTGCTCATCAGCTAGACCTCCAGCATGCGCAATGCGCAAAGAAGGTAACATAAATTCTATAGGAAGAACAACTTCCGCGCCAAACACCAATTGAAAAGGTGTGGCTTTGTTCAATCTTTTGTATGTTGTTCTATAAGCCCAAAGAACAACAGATACTTTATCATCCCAATCTTTCCTTCCAACATCACAAATCTTGGTCAATGTGTGGCTCAAAATCTTGTTAAAAGCCTCAAGCAGTCCCATTTTCCTGAGGGTGATAGGGTGTAGTTTTATGGTGGGCAACCATAAACTCATCTAAAAGAATTCGTATTGTCTCATTTAAAAAATGTGTGCCCCTATCACTTGTTAAACTTAAAGGACAACCATACCTTGTAAGAACATTCTCCCATAAGAACTTTGTTGTAGCCATTGTATAGTCCTTTGTAGGTGCTGCTTCCCATCGGGTAAGATAATCTATACAAGTGATGATATAGCGTGATCCAGTCCTACGCGTGGCTGGTGAAATAGGCCCGAAAAAGTCAATTGCCCATTTCTCAAAGGGTTCTGCACTTGTTATTGGTCGTAGGGCATCTCATCCCTTTGTCCTAGTCGACCGAGACATTGACAATGGTCACATGTCTTACAATACTCTTTACAATCCTTGTACAATGTTTCCCACCACAAACCTAACAAGTAGGATCTTGCACGTTGTTGCATCACCTGCATAGTGGCCACCTATAATACCACCATGTGCTTCTTCCATTATGTCCTTTCATTCATGCTCCAAGACACAACGGTGTAACACCTCATCTCTACCTAACTTGTACAAATCACCACTAATTAACATGAATGGTGCCGCGTGAATAGCAAGTTGTTTCTTCTCTAAAGCTTTCATGCCTTCTGGTGCCATACCAGTCCTTAGAAAGACAACAATGTCCTCCAATTCCGATGGCACGTGTCAGTTGTAACCTATACAATTGTGCATCAGGCATGGTCTCTTCTATTGTTTGTGCCTCTTCTCCTGATTGAATTCTAGACAAGTGATCCGGTCCATAATTGCTTTTGCCTGGTTTTACCACAACTGTAAAGTCAAACTCTTGAAATAAGAGTATCCATCGGCATATGTGCCCCTGTAAAATGGGCTTGTTCACCAAATATTTTAATGCCATGTGATCTGTATAAAACACAAATGGTGTAGCCAACAAATACTGACAAAATTTGTGCAAGGCATAGATCATGGACAAGGCCTCGCGCTCTGTAGTGGTATAATTATGTTCTGCAAGGGTCAACTTCCTACTAGCAAAGAAAATGGGATGATCAACAATACCTTCTCCTGGTTGAGCTAAGACAACACCAATGGCTGTGCCAGAGGTGTCCACATGAACATGAAAAGGTTTATCCCATGAAGGAAAATGCAAGATAGGTGCGGTAGTAAGTTTCTTCTTCAATATCTCAAATGCGTGCGCTGTTGTGACTCCCCCTAGTAGAATGTACCTTTTCCCTGGAGCAATTCTTCCAAGGGCGTGGACAAATTTTGCATACCCTTTTATAAACTTCCTGTAATACCCTGTATGACCCAAAATCCATGCACCTCATGCTGATGAATGGCAGTGCTTTCAAGCCAATGATGACTGCAACTTTAGCTGGATCAACCAACAACCCTTCCTTGCAGATAATATGTCCTAAAAGTGTGCCAAAGGGAGTAGCAAAGATGCACTTCTTGATGTTTAATGAGATACTCAACTATCGACATCTTTCAAACATTAAGCATAGATTGTCACAATGATCCTTAATCAGCCCATAAATGGTCCAATCATCAAGATAGACCTGTAAGAAGTTATGAATAAAATCCTTGAAGGCTTGTACCACTATCCTTGAAAATACAAGTAGGTGCATTCTTCAATCCAAAGGGCATCACAATATAGGCAAAGCTTCCCCATTCAGTAGTGAAGGTGGTCTTCTCTTGATCTTCCGGGGCAATCCTAACCTGATGATACCCTGAAAACCCATCTGTAAATGAATATATTTCATGCCCAACCACTCCTAATATTTCCTCCATGAATGGCGTAGGAAAGGGATCTGTAACACATGTTGCATTCAACTCCCTATAATCAACACAAATTTGAATCCTACCATCCTTTTTTATGCTTATCACCATAGGACTGACCCATTTTGATTCATCCAATGGTCGAATGATCCCGGATTTCAACATCTTGTCAATCTCCTCCTTTACTTTCTCACACAAATTGGGATTCATCCGATATGGTCGCTTCCTAACAGGGTGTGCACCTTCCTTGAGCTTTATCTTCATTTCTCCGAGTGATATATGCACGCCTTTAAGTTCATGGTATCCCTCTGGGAATAAGTCCTCATAGTCTCGAAGTAACTCTATGATCTTTGCTACCTCTGATTCTGACCATTAATCCCCAATTATCACCTCCTTAGGTTCAACTTCGTGCCTATATTGACCTTTGTTGTCTTCATAGGTTCATGATATGCGCGCATCTACATCCACACTAGATAATACTTCACGTGTTCCATGTGAATGATCCACGTCCAAGTGCTCAACTTCCTCCTCATCAATTATGTAAACCATCTTCCCCTTATCTTTTTCTAGAGAAGCGCACTCAAGTAATATGATATCATCTTCTTCATCCACAAAATGTGCCCCTGTCTCTATCTCACCAAATAATTCCTGAATAAGTTCTTCCACTTTCCCACTATCTCCCATGGTTAAGCACTTGATAAAGCTTAAAGTTGTGTTCACTGGTGGTGTAGATGAAAAGAAGTCAAAAGTTTGGATCATCCTACAATCAAAGTTTTCCAATTTCTAGTGTCGCGATGTAATTCAGCATAGACATACCAAGCACACACGTGCAACCTTGTAGAGTAGAATAAAACCGATGCACCCAAAGTGAGGGTGGTAATGCTTCCTATCCTACTATCTAGTCTCTCACACTACTGGATATGATGTTGAGTAGGTTGATCACCATGATAAGGGCTTATTTTTGTAGGTGCATTACTTTGAAAACTGGTTGATAAGGTGGTCCCAATCATTCCCCATTCTAAGAGATTATCCCTGTGGACTACCCACCAGCGCGTGGCCGTCCCACCCAAAGTATATGATAACATATCTCATCGTTTAAGCTGGTCAACCTAGTTTGTTTCCATGACCTGTAAAAATCTAGCCAAATCTTCAGATCCAGTATAGCGGGGTATTGTGTGACCTATACATCGAACAAAGTGAAAACCCATTTTGCAAGTAACCACGTGCTTAACTTCACACCCCACTAGTTCATAAGTGCCATGAGCCCAATTATCACAAGCAATACTAGTAGTATCATTGATTGACTGAGAATCTTCCCAATGAAGGATTCCTTCCTTAGATGGATCATTGACCTCTGGGTCCCGAATAGCATGCGTATATAGATTCTATTCAAGTCCTCTTCACTTAAAGGTTCCACATATGGCATGGATTTCCCATCTTCATCAATGGTATTATGACCCTTTCCTCCTTGTTCTCAAAGCTGATATACCCCTTGTTAAACCTCAAATCAGCATTGTTCACATAACACCAAGGGCGCCCAAGCAGAGCTGGGAAGCTATCGGCTTCTGCAAGCGCTAGTACTTCGAAGTCTCCTGTGAACTTGGCCCCTTGTATAGTGATAGATGCATCCTTCAAAACTCCTATGGGAGTAGCTTTCATTTTGTTTTCCATGAACAATACATTAGATGATGGCTGTAATGGGGGTCTCCCCATTTGTTCCCACGCATCTAATGTAAGTACATTTACTTCCGCACCTGTGTCAATCAAGATATTGCTCAACAACCACCCATCCACAAAAACATTCAAAGTGATCTCCTTGTCGTAGTCAATGCTATCGGGGGAAGATTCACATGAAGTATTTGTCTCTTAGTTTAGTTCCACGCACGTGAGTATTCCCTTTCAACCAATTTCCTAATAAAGGAATAATATTCTCTGGCAGCGCAACGTTCTACATACCTCTCTGATGTCATCAATATCCGATGGGGCCTGTTTTGTATCCTTGTGCTCCAATTTCTGAGACTACTCTTTTAAACCTTGTATCTCACCTTGAAGGCTCCTAAGGACCTCCATTGTTTCTGATAGACTTCTTTTTGATGAGCTGGATCTAGATATCTAGCATGCAAAACCTCCTCCCTAGTGATTGTCGGCTTTTGTTGCAACACCTCTCTTGTGCGTGCCACCTCAGCTCATGTGGTTATCTTGACTATTACACCTCAAGTTTTGGTGTTAACTTTGGCATCCACTGATTCTCTATCACGTGCTAGATTCTAACCATCCCCGTGCCCTTGTTTTCTTGCTTGTGCTACTTACTGAGATGCTCATACAAGTCCGGACACTCTTCATAACTATGCCCCTTTCCACAAAATGAACAGGAAATATTCTGTGGGCATTCGCGCCTATAATGGTCAGGTGAACCACATGTATAGCAAGTTCCTCGAGGGAATTCACTCCTTCCTCCACCTCGGCCTCATCCTCCATATCCACCTCGATATCCTCGTCCCCTTTCACGAACCCCTTCAAACCTTCCGTCATTCCTGTCATAGCACATTTTATTATAATCCCTATCCTGATGCTCATTCTTCCCTTTAGAATTATCAGCCACACTCACTGTCTTACCCCAATATCAATGGCATCATGGATCTGGCCAATCAATCTATAGTCCTCAGTATCATGGGTCATGGACCTACAAATTTTACAAAAGGAGGATACATTCTTCCTGATCGCGTTGTTGTAGTAGGGGGCAGTGACTAGCATCATGATTCAAATGGAAAATCTCATAGTCTAATAACAATGAACGTATAGATTCTATGAGGGAAACTATCCTTGGTGTGCCCTTCCACTTCACAATCTATACACCAGATTCCTGAGCACGTGTTTCATGAGTTGAGTTTGCCGATAATTTCTCTAACTATTTTTCCATAGCCGCTATCTGAGCTTCCAAAAATGGACTAACTCTAGTGTCAATACTCCCAACTACTTCAGCATGTAAAGTGGCTTCCAATGCTTCACACATGGATTGGTATAAGTCTTATGTGACAGTGCTCTTTGAAATGGGGTAATCAATCCCCGACAAACCATTGTGCATGCTGACTTGCATGAATGTCATAAGAGAGTTTGGATAGAAGTGTTTTAAAATGCGCATCATACTCACGTACACTTTCAGTAGTGCCTTGCTTTATATCCTTGAGTGTGCTTATACTCTTCTACTCAAACTCTGGGATGTGGAACTCTTTTAAGAAAGCATCTTTCAATGCTGCATAGTCAATACAAGTTTGATTGGGATCAAACTTCCTATACCAACTATGCATGCGCGTGCCTGCAATGTAGTAGCAAATTGACTTGCCTTGCTCAGAGGCCATAATACCTTTTTGCGCCACAATATTTCACACATATGAACATGCTTCAGTAGCATCCTCGATACCTCTATATTTTGGGAGATGAAGGGACATCTCCATATAAATGTTCTGGGGTTGCTGCGGGCCTTGACCACCCGACCCAGAACCTCCTTGGTTTCCTCTTCCTCCAATACCACCCAAACCACTAGAACTAGAACTACCCATACCACCCGATCCTCCTCTAGGATTTGGAATAGGGCCCATGGATGCACTCCCCGTGCCCCAACAGTGGTACTATATTGGACCCCTATAGTCTGGGAAGTAGTCCCTGTTCTCCAGAGGTGAATCCCACACTGGCGTGCACTCATATTCTGTGTAGATGATGAGCCTGAAAATGTACCCCAAAGAATAATGAAGCTTTCTATGTGCTGCCATTGATGTACTTGTTGTCTGACCTATTTCTGTGCTTTCACTTCCTAAATTAAAACTATTTTTACCTATTGTACTAGATACTGGAAAACCAAGCGCAAGGGCTAGGTCAAGCAGGTTGGCTTAGATGCACGCCCGTGGCCCAGGTCATATCTACTGGGCATGCTTCCATGTGAGGCTGAAGAGGGTTCTCTATCATGCTTTCCTAGATGGGGGAGTTCCTGATGCTCTTGCCCTTCTTCCTCCCCATGAGCCTCAAATCCTTCACGAGCCATCTCTCTCCACAACACCATCCATTCTGCAATTTCTTGTCTCTTGCATAATTCCCTCACACACCTCATCATACTTCAGCCGCCTTTCTTCCCTTTTTCGTGCTGCCACTAGGTCTGCCATCTTTCACCAATCCTGTTCCTGCCCCCGCACGTGGAGATTTTTTTAGCTTTCCATGGGTTTAGCTTCCAAGTTCAACGTTACCATTAGTATTTTGATTTCCAGTGGAATACCTTGCAAATACGTCCCTCTAGGATATCGTAGGAACTGGAACTCGCTACCTCTATGGGCATGAATAAGTCAAAATTGAATACTCCAAAATATAGCTATTTAGGACACCACGAAACTAGGTATCTACCACGTGAGTCCAGCTTAAGTCAACATCATATAGTGTTTGAAATTCCTCCTGTGTCCAAACAAGTGTGCGATACCTCCAATTCCACTTAGATGCATATGTAGTCAACCATTCGTATAATTCTACTAGAAAGATAACAAAGAAGCTTTCATATAAACTGTCATACAGATTCTGCTCTACCCAAGTGCGTGCGCTAAATCCAGATCCTAGTGTCAAACCTCATGCATATTCTTCCTCCAAATCATGAATCCATTCTTCAATGCTCACCAAAGTTAGCGGTATGTCTTCATCACGAACCATTCTAAAACAACTGAAAAAGAGGTCCCGCAATGGAACCAATGATGTAGCCTAGAATTGTTAGTTAACACCTAGTCGTGTTGGCACATCACTCAGCCTAGGCTGAGCGCTCACCCGAAGTGCATGCAAAGGTACCGGGTTCCTCTTAAAGGTTGCTGTAGTAGAATGGTGGCATGATAAAGTAGTAAACATATATTTTGGAAACTAATCTATCTATTCAGCATTATACTTAACCAGATCTATAAGCGCTTAAAGGTAAATCATCATGAAAATAATAATATGCATTGATAAAACACATCAAACACTATTTTTTCGCCAATTTTCTTTATCTTATTCATCATACCAACAATACAGAAGCTTCATATAATACCAGGCATGCACGCATGGATCTCATTATAATTATCCGATGTACTGCATGTACTCATGTTTCTCTCATTCTTCAAAGCATGTGTCTCCCTCTATCTATCTATCTATCTCTAAGTAATTCATTACATACATATATATATAGGGTGGGAACTAGCCCTTCACCACTTAACTCTACCAGAAATAAGTCACATGCTAATAATGACCACCCATGCCTTTTACAACTATAGCCATACATGAAAGTATGCTATCTATAGATCACCGATAGTTAACTACGGTGGTGGATCTATTCTTAGCTTATGCCCATGCAAGAGTGAGTTGTCATGCTCCTCAAAGAATCTCCACGAAGAGTGGCATGCAATCTTGAGAGAGAGAGAGAGAGAGAGAGAGAGAGAGATCTTATATGGTAGAACGTTCTAAGTTTAATAGTCATGAAAGGAAGGACATAAAAATAAAATATGGGTATGTAGAATATAGGTCTAGAGTTACTTATTGTAGATATTTATATGAAGAGTTGAAGCGTTTGAGATCCAAGGTATGGTTGTATTATCTCAAGCTGGAATATTATGAAGAGAATAAGGTTTGATAGAGATCTATCATAGAGAAGTATGCATATGAAGACTTAGTGAACAATGAAATGTTATAATGGGACCAGTTGATAGTATATGATGCAAATGAGGTGTCATGATAATTTTTGTGAATTATAGGAGGATGATTGACCTAGGCACGACATAAATAGTCCTTTTCTTGCATGGTGGTTTGGATTTTTCCCATTGGAACAATATTCTTGGTTGCAGGAATGATCTAGATGCTTTTGGAGTCCTAATGAAGAAATGAAGAGTTTGAGGTCTGGTAGCTCAAAGAGGAGAGTATGGCCTTAGGGGGGCTAGTTGGCTTTGTGTGTTCAAGGTATGCAAAGATTTATTGTTTCATTTTTTTTGCATAAGGTCTATGGAGGTGCTCATATTATATTTTTAATAATGTATTTTACAGTGGCTTTAAGGTCTGAGTTTGCACATCTATGAAGACAATGGAGGTCCTAGTTCTATGTTGAGAAGGTCTATTTCAGCAAGCAGTAAGAAATTTAGTGAGGTTGCATTATCTCAATTGGTGTCAAAAAGTCATAAACAAGATAAGAAGCAAGGGGGAGCTAAGCAGTTGTGTATCTATCTCCATAAGCAAGTCTGAGGTGCCAAGAAGGCATGAGAGTCATGAAGATATGTTGGATAAGTTGACACAACTAGAAGTTTTGTTGAAAAGGTAAGCAATTTTATTTCTCGTTTCTAATAGTTGGTAGATTATTTGATCCATTGGTATCTGACATGTGATTAGTTTGAGTTGAGAAGATGCATTGGTTCGAGTCATATGGTGACCTAATGTGAAAGAGGTCTTGATCTTTTGGTCTTGAGTTCATTTGAAGAAGATATGCATTGAGTAAGGGGGAGCTTGTCATGTTTGTTAGTGCCTCCATGTTTGGTTGATGTTTCAAACCATTGCTTCCTTATATGGCGGTTCTTCATATGATTTCAAAGGAGGAGTGTGTTTCTATAATGATTGGTATCATGATTGTTGAGCCCTTGTTGCAAGATGGAAATGTGTAGATGGAAAATAATAGGTATGATCATGTTTGAGCAGTTTCAGTAGAATGTTAAGCTCACAGGAGCAGTTTTTGTTTCCTACAATTGGTGTCTTGTGCTTAAAGGTCCTAAGGTGAATTTTTTGTTGCTATTGGTTTTAATCGGATGGTAGTTTTAATAATACCCTAGTGTGTTGAAGACCTTTTTTCATTCATGTCAAAAGGGGGAGAATGAGGTGATGACACATGTAAGTATCGAAAGGGAGAATTATAAAATGCAAAGTATCATTTTGAAGTGATTTTTGTTTGTAGTATGTTTGTCATCAATGTGTTTACCATCAATGAAAAAGGGGAGATTGTTGGAAAGTTGTCATTGATGTAAAGGTAGTGTTTTGCATGATTGGTGTCATGGAGAGTTTTTGGAAGGTTGTTGTCATTAATGTCGAAAGGATTTGAAGAACATAACATTAATTGAGACTTTGATGTAAAAGGTTGTTGCATGATTTAACTAACAGAGCAGAGTGTTGTTTGTTGCTTTAGAAGTATGATATAGAATGCTTCAGATTCTATTTGAATTTTGTTCGATTGCTTCAGATTTTTTCCTAAGTCTATGGTTTTTCTTGGTATAGAACCAACAATTTTGGCTAACTGTTGTAATGCATCCTTCAAAGATTATTCTTGATTTGTAAACTAGCCATTTTTTTTTTCTGACCAACAGATCCTTATAGGGAACTTAGTTTTATTTCTATTTTTACCCGAAATAAATCAACTTAAACAAATGAAATGAAAGAAAAAGAACCAACACTACAAAAGAGTTGATAACAAATTTTGAAAATTGCCTACGTCTCCGGGTTCACTAATAGATGAACCAATTCATTATAACATTCCTATTATAAGTACAAATAAACTTACAATTCTATAATGAATGTGTTGACTCAACCCGAACTATGACGCCAATCGGTCTGAAAGATCCTAGAATGGTCTTGGAAGCTTGCTCAGTTCTCTGGCACAACTTCCCAATTTTGTACCTCCCGATGACTTATCCTCTATTGCACGGCCTCTAACCTCTACACAGAGCTAAGTAGGAATGTGCTTGGTGTCACCGAGTGCCACCTTACTCTTGAATTCTCCTCTATTGCATGGCTTCCATCCTCTACATAGAGCTAAATTAGATCCATTGTCATAAACAAGCTCAGCAACATGAGTCTCCTCCATGGCCTTAAAGTAAGGAACTTGGTGATACACCCAGTGTATGAAGAATTAGAGCTTTAGTATACTTTTCTAGTGCTTGATCACATCCCTTGGGCTCCATAATTGAACTCGCATGAGAATATTAAGGCGTAATATGCCTTTACAACTATCAATGAGTTAAAAATAATTAACTCCCAATTTTACAATGTTGCCTATAATAATAGGTCTTTTATAATTATTATGCCTATTAAATACTAGGTCTTATTTCTCCATCATGCCTATTAAAAAATAGGTCTTTATTTTCTTCACAATATTGCCTTATATTTCTTAAGGTTCCTCCTCTCCTATTCTCCTTCGTACTTTTTCTTGGCTTGTGAGGAGCTTGTGTGTAGAATGGAGATTCTAAGGGCCTTATATAGGCTCAATCAGCCCAAAATTAAAGGATAAAACAAATATCCTTGGGCTTACATTTAGCCTTCCTCATGTGGCATAACAATTCAAGCCTATTATTTAGCTCGACTAGTCAAGGGTTCGAATCCCCTCCTTGGTGCATGACATTTATTTTGGGATTAAATCCCTATTTTTTTAGCATATTTAAATATGCCACATTCACGTGGCTTAGCCTATGAATAGGCTTATCCATTCATATGGCTACCTTCCACGTAGCATGGCCCTTATATTGGTGGTCTGGTGGGAGAATATTATCCCACATATGGTGGTCACTTATCAAGGTAACCTTTTAAATATGCTCGGATGCTCCACTTTACATGGTCATGGGGATCAATTTTACCTTGTCTTTCTCCACATGGGCCACTTAGCACTTATGATGGAATGTTTAAACCACCCACTGCTTAGACTTTTCGAGATATGTTGTGAGATGGATTTGGTTTGGTCAATTAACTCACCCATGTTTGTCTTACACAACTCACCAATGAGCTTGGTTCCTTGATAAACTCAATCAAATCATCAAGTAGCTCAGTTTTTGAGCTCGCTGAGTAACTCAAATCAGTATTGGCCCATCTTGATGAGCTACTTGGAGTACTACGGTGGTCGGGTCTCCTTCCAAAACAAAATTGGGCCCTTACCTGACCAATTTCTTAACTATGCCTATTTAATACCAGAGGTTTGAAAACATTTTACTTATTATATTTGATACGATGACCCATTTTCCATTTGTACTTGTGCCGAGTCACCACGTCACCGTGTTTTGGTCTTGTCCTACGAACACCTTGTTCCTGACTAGACTGCATCTAGAGTGTACAATATCTATTTTATGCATTCCAATAGGAGACAAAAAGATCTTGAAACCTTCTACCATACTATAATGATCCCGAGAGATTTAGGGAAACTTTTCTTGATGATTTGATCTCTAGATCACACCTCCCCACTAAGGAGGATTTTTGTCCACAAAAATCTTCTTTTCCTCCACTTCTAGATCCAAAATTTGTGTTGTCTCGAAGAGATATATACAATTGAAAAAATGGTCTTCAAAATTCTGCTCTTCTAATCAAACAATCAATTCGATCCCTGGGACTTGTGGCACTTGCAACCACTACCTTCTACTATGCCACTCGGATGTTGACATCACCAATTTGGGATAGATAATCTTCATCTGGTCTTCATGAGGAATTCTTAGTAGAACTTTGATTACCAATTTTGCAAGAAAATACTAGGCATGATAAACCTATGGCGAAGTGTTCACTTAATTGGTAGCTCTACTCGTGTGTCTTCTCCTTAAAACAAGGTAGATTTTCCATTGTCTTCATCGCCACTAACCCTCTTGGCATGTTTCTTTTGCTTGCCACACCAAATCACACAATGACTATTGGATCCATAATAAGCACATGTATATGTCCATAATAGCTCGAGGTTATAATAGGTTCCTTATTGTAGTCAAAGAAGACACAATCATACCTCTTAGGGTTGTCAACTTTGCCTTTGATCTCACCATTCCTCATAGAATCTAATATGTTCCCTTCTACAGGATTCTTTAGGAGGACTGGTGTCCTGGGATCTATGCTCGACGTTTTCTTTGAGCTTTCTCTTGCCTCATTTTTTCCACTGTTATATCCTATACTTGTATATAAAGGTATTTGCTCCACCTGGATAGGGTTAGTGATACCTTGGCTATCCACACCAAGGATTTTTCCTTCATATCCCATTTTTAAAAGAAATTTTGATCTTATACCTCTAGTTTACTTTTCAAATTCACCAAAAGTAGGATTTATAGCTTCATGGGAAGGAAATTTCATTGAATCACTTACAGTGTTATTATGGGTGGGTGTACCTTTATTCATCTTCTCTTCACCATCCTACAATGTTGTTAGGATCTCTCCCTTAGCTTACAATTCACGTTGTAAATCTGTGAGCACTCCTCCAACGAATTTTTCCTAAGACTCAAACTTGTCTTGCAGATATTACTTCTCTAATTCCACGAGATGTAGACATTTCCTCAATTGAGAATCCTTCTCTGGGATATAGTGTGTTTTCTGAGTTATAGATATAGTAGGTTGATTACTATTGGTATTTTTGAGCTTCTTTTATGTTCCACCATTCGACATTAGAACCACCTTGGTGATTATTTTTGGAACAAATACTAACATTTTTCCTTGTCATGGACACTTATAAAGCAATTTGCACATACTCAAGGACCATCTCATTCTTCTTGAGTCCCTTAGTGATGACATTCTTCTTGCAATGTATATTGTAGGAGTTACATGCTCCATCTCACTGCAACAATCTAACATGCGTGATCCTGTCAATGTAGATACAACATGTGTAACAAAATACCCATTATAGTGAGTACAACGGGCCATAGGATGAACTGGTACAAGTCCATTTCACTGCAACCACATGTGAAAACTCATTTCTCAATATAAAACTTTCTTGAAGATAACAAGTTTGTAGGAAATATCTTACTCGAATACCAAGCTTGACCCATAAAGTGGTCAATTTTTTTCCTGACCAATGTATCCTTAGACAAATTAATTTTACTTTTGATTTTACCCCAAAATAAATAAAATTAAATGAATACAATGAAAGAAAAAGAATTGACATTACACATGAGTTAACAACAGAGTTCAAAAATTTCCTACATCTTCGGGTTCGCTAATAGTTGAACCAATTAATTATAAACTTTCAATTATAAGTACAAATAAACTTATAATTCTATAATGAATGTACCCACTCAATACGAAATTTGGCACCAATCGGTCTGAAAGATCCCAAACTGGTCTTGGAAGCTTGCTCAGTACTCTGACATAGCTTCCCAATTTTGTGCCTCCTAATGACTTCTCCTTTGTTACACGTCCTCTAACCTCTACACGGAGCTAATTCAAAATGTTTCTAGTGTCAAAGAGTGCCACCCTCCTATTGAATTCTCCTCTGTTACATGGCCTCTAGCCTCTACGCAAAGCTAAATCAGATCTGGTGTCGTCAATGAGATAAGCAATACAACTCTCCTCCATGGCCTCCAAGCAACAAACTTGGTGATATGACCAACGTATGAAGAATTAGAGATCTAGTATACTTTTCCAGTGCTTGGTCATGTCCATCGGGCTCCACGATCGGACTCCGCATGAGAAAAATAAGGCGTAATATGAATTTACAACAATCGATGAGTTAAAAATAATTAAATCCTAATTTTACAATGTTGCCTATAATAATATTTCTTTTATCATTATCATGCCTATTAAATAATAGGTCTTATTTCTCCATCAAGCCTCTTAAAAACTAGGTCTTTATTTTCTTCACAATATTTCCTTATATTCCTTAAGGCTCCTCCTCTCCTATTCTCCTTTGTACTTTCTCTTGGCTTGTGAGGAGCTTGTGTGTACAATGGAGGTTCTAAGGTCCTTATATATGCTCAATCAGCCCAAAATTAAAGGATAAAACAAATATCCTTAGGCTTATATTTAGCCTTCCTTGTGTGGCGTAACCGTTCAAGCCTATTCTTTTGTTCAACGGTTCAGAGGTTTGAATCCCCTCCATGGCACATGAAATTTCTTTTGGGATTAAATTCCTATCTACTTAGCATATTTAAATGTGTCACATTCATATGGCTTAGCCTATGAATAGGCTTATCCATTCACATGGCTACCTTCCATGTAGCATGACCCCATTTATTGACAGTTTGGTGGAAGAATATTATCCCACATATGGTGGGTGCTTATCAAGGTAACCTTTTAAATAGGCTTGGCTGATCCACTTTACATGGTCATGGGGACCAATTTTAGCTTTCCCTACTCCACGTGGGACGCTTAGTGCTTATAGGGAATGTTTAAACCTCCCACCTCTTAGAATTGCTAGGATATGTCGTGAAATGGCTTTAGTTTGGCTGGTTAACTAACCCATGTTTGTCTTGCACAACTCATCAATGAGCTCGGTTCCTTACTTGACATAATCATCTCGAGAAACTAATTAAGCATATCAACTTAGGCTTGGCCTAGCTTGGTCATCAACTCGATGAGCTACTTAGAGTACTATGGAAGTCGGGTCACCTTCTAAAACAAAAGTGGGCCCCTTAGTTGACCATTTTTAAACTATGCTTGTCAAATATTAGAGGTTTGAAAATGATTTTCTTTTTCTCTATGACATTAATGACGTGTTTGAAATTAAACTTGTGCTTAGTCACTGTGTCACCTGTGTTCTGGGCTTGTTTTGCGAACACCTTGTTCCTGCATAAATTGCATCTGGAGCGTATGATTTCAGTTTTTCTCATTACAATAGGTGCTTGAAAACTCTCAAACCCTTCTACCGTATTATAATGATCCTAGGATATTTATGGGAAAAACATTCACTAATTTGATCTCTAAATCATTTTTATTGCTTTGGTTTATGTCTGGAGTATATTATAATGCTTCAGAGTCTATTCTATTTACTTCAAAGTTTGAACTGAATGCTTTGGAGTCTATCCAAAAAGTTTGGGTTGCTATGATATATGACCAACGGAGTGGGCCAACTATTGCAATGCATTTCTAAGTTTGGAGGATTAGTTTTTGTGAGTATGTTTGGCCAACCTTCAAAGAATTTGAAATCATATTTGTGATTTTCTTGTTCTTGGCTGAAAATATTTGTCTTTGGCACTAAAATGTTCCATATGTTCTATTGTCTGGCCAACCTAGATACTTTGTTAGAGATAATGGAGATGTAAATAGGAAATTGTGAATTGATAAGAAGAAGAGAAAGAGAAAATTCAAGCACATGGAGATTCATGACATTTCAGAAGAAGCCTATGGTGTGGTTACTCCATGTTTTTCATATGATTTTATATGTATGGACAACCCATATGTTGTTATACTTGCATAACCGACCTATGTTGATATGTTCTTTAAGTTTTTGTATGGCCGACCTAATGAATCATGGTTGACCTATATGATATTTTGAGCTTAAGACACACACACACACACACACACACACACACACACACACACACACACAAGTAAGACAATTTAGACCTATTTGGTTTATAGGAGAGTTCATGAAGAAAAGTGCAAGTTATGAAAGCAAGAGAGAGGTGTATGAGGTCCTAAAGACCATGAAGAATTCAGGCATGTTGAAAATATAAAGGTTTCCAATAGTGAAAGGTAGTTTTTCTATGATCATGAGAAGGTGAAGAAGAAGATGATAAAGTGAGAAAACAAGGTGGTCTAAATAGTATTCATGAGCAACATAGCAAGGGTATAAAGAGAAGATGAAGATTGAGGATCATAATATGTATTAGATGCATAAGTACATTAGAGATAGAGAGCATAACAAGAGGAAGAAGATAAGAAAAGAGAGAAGTTCAAATAATTCCATCATTTGTTGAGATAACAACAAGAAGAGGTGGAAAACATTCTTAGGTGGTTGAGTTGGTGCTTGGTCTTCCTTGTGGAGTTAGTGATTCACTAAAACCCTAGGGGGTTGGTGCCTCCTTTTAAGTTACTACTTTCTAAATTCAGGTTCGTGCCTAATAAATTAGGGGGTTGATGCCTCCTTGCAAGTTGGTGCTTACTAAAGTCTAGTTGGTTCTAGATAAATTAGGGTTGGTGTTCCTTATGGAGTTGGTGCTTCACTAAATCTTGATTTTTGTCTATTAATATAATGATGAGTTGGTTTTCTTCCCCTTGAATTTTTCCCACCTATATGTTGTGTTCATGTGTTCTCTCTATTATTTCATATTCTCAAGGATGATTATGAATCTCACAATTAATGAATGATTGAATGGTAGCTTTGATGATTCACACAAGTTAAGTACAATTAAAGATAACTAAAGATAAAGTTTTGTAGACACTGATTCACCCCCCTCTCAGTGTTTCTGGTTCCAAAAAACTTCTAGGAAATATTTTGGGAGCCTTATATCATTTTGGTATCTCAAATTATAGTCAACAGAAAGGTTTCAGAGTTTTCTTTGTATAAGTATCATCTAGAAGATATTTTGTGAGTTTCAAAGTGGTCTTGGAAAAGCTTTCTCTCTAGGTGATTTTTGGGAAAAGTCAGCATGTGAGCACTATAAAAGTGTCAACTTATGGTAAAGGTTTTAGAAACTCTATATGGTTTTGGGAGCTCAAATTCCATTTATCATAAATCTTACACGGTTTACTACACGATGTAATATGTAAGTCAATTTTGGGGAGGATAAAAAGATTAAACCTTCCCAACTCTGAAGTGCAGTGGTATTTCTGGACAAGGAATTTACACTGAAGGTTTTGGGAACCTTAAGAAAATTTTGGATCCTAACAAAGGGACAAGTTGAAGAAAATTTGACCCCCCTTCATAACCCAAGTGATTCATACTTGTTCCAAACTCCTTCAACAACCCAGCTTAGTGGCGCGTATTCTTAGGAAAAAATGGAAAGTTGACCAAAAATTCATTAAGATATAATTTTAATATTTTATAAATACTCACATTGGATTCATTGGCATGTTTCCAATCCAAATCATATATTATACGACTTGAACTGGTTAAATTTTACTCCCGGGACAGAAAAAGCATTGCCATCAGCACACTACTTAAGTGAATGACGAGATTTTTTACCTCAATTATCCCTTGACCTTTAGTGCAAGGGGAAAATGGGGACAAAAATGTGTTCCCACCTTATTTAAGAATAAATTTTATCACTTGAGTTACATCTTGGGCTGCTAGCACAACTTACAATCTTGTTTTAGACCAATTTGGCCCCTCCTCATGACAAAGGCTACCCTTGGCACACTTTTTCATGGTTGTTGTTCCTTGCCCCTTTTTCCAACATACAAGGTGACATTTGGGGCAACAACATATGCCCCCTTCATCCAGCTACCCCGATCACATGAAGAACCCCATCTCAGCTCTCGGGAGCCTATTTTTAGCCTCTACATCTATCTCACTTGCTCCCACATGGTGACACTTGTCACAATCTCATGAAAAGTGCATTTTAGTTTCCCCATCATCCACTCACCTCAATTTTCCCCTATTTTCATGGGTGAAACTCACCCTTTAACCCCTATTTGACCCGAGCTAAGCCATGTTGGGTTAATGGTGAGTTAAAGTGCTAAAGGGAGAAATGGTTAAAACTCCAACACTAAGTCATTTTTGAAACCTAGTTTTCCCTCCAAAAAACCTCAAAATGAAAATTTAAAAAGTAAAATATGAAACTCCACTAAAACTTCATAATTTTCCTCCATGGAAGCCATTAAAACTAATTTCGTACCCCAATTTTGAAAATGGTCTTTTTCTCATTGTCGATGATTGCATGGTCAAACAATTTCAAAACTTTGCCAAAGTGATCCATTTGAAAATTCCTTTCAGATGATCTATCACTTGGGTGCTATCATGACATGATTTATTTTTATTTGAGAAAGAATTTTCCAGCCAAAAACTCCATTTTTCTAGAAAAATGAAAATTGTTTTGCATTTTCCCAATGATTCGACGAGCCAAATTTCCTAAAATTTATAGAAATGTTCCTCATAAAATAATATTTCATTTGATCCATTTCTTGAATGCTGAGGTGGATTATTTTTGGAGTTATAGAGGACTGATTTTTCTCTCAGTATTTTTCCCACTTCATCAAATTTTGTACTTTCTCATCGATTTAAATGAGAGAATTATCTAAAAATTGGAGAATCACTTCATATCGACAATATCTTTCAAAAGAATCTATTCTCAAGTGATTTGGATAAGTCCTTCATATGTAATTACCAAATCCATGTCATGTCTGAATGCATCATTAAATACCATTGAATACATTTGGATAAGAAGGAAAACTCATTTAATAACTTGTGTCAACATCCACAAGAGGATTGTTGAACATGAAACATCCAATTAAATCATTCGAAAGCTTTTACGACGGGAACCATGGTGCTAGTATGTTCTAGATCTTTGCACCACCCTCTATTTAAGAGACAAGATATTATGTGCTCATATTCTCCAAGAAGACATTGCCCATCCAGTTATTTTTGGTTTCATATCAAAAAGAGGAAGTGTTTCCATTTTATAGGATTGTCATGTTTCCACTAAGGATTCTCATGAATCTTTGATACCATTAAATACAAGAGGATGTTTAATCCATTCAAAGAGATTTTTTGTATGTGTGATGACTAGGGTTTAGTAGTGAAAGACACATATAGGAAGGTGAAAAACCCAAAAAGTTACAGAGGTGGGTTTAGAGAAAGTCTAAGACCATAAAGAAGGGGTTGGACTATACTTGATGCACGGTCATGACCTTATAACATGGTATTTAATCAGTTGTAGTTTTGATCTAGTTCCATTTGTGATGGTTACCAGGATTAGATATCCCGGTTTCAAAAGTATTTCATGTCTTTGATCTCTCTAGAAATAGAAATCTATTAAATGCTTCTATACCTTTATTTTGTGTTTTTCAATTGTGTTAGGTTAATGTGGTGTATACATATTTATTTCTATTTGATATGAGTTAAAAATCTCAATTAGTATTTCTATTGTATCATCTTTGTTAGATTTGTAAATCAGCTCTATTCTAATCTACACCTAACTAGCAAAAGCATCCATAGGTGCTTGTGAAAGGCCAATAGGCAAGGTTAATATAGAATTTATATTCTTTAAAATGTTCTAAAATGATTTTTTTAAAATTCAATTGAAGTTTTTTATATTTAGAATAAATAAATTTCTACATAATAGTATTAAAAGAGGATTTGTATGGTAGTAGTCAATTTAATATTGTTGTATTACAAATTATTCTCCAAACAAACAAAAGAATATATCCAAGAAACAATGTTACAAGGAATTGACACAACAATTTTGCCCTAAAGGTGTACAATGAGTTGGAAGGCATGGTTGGAAAGGGAAAAAGTATGAGAGAACCTTCCTTTTCTGTAGTTGGTGGTATTGACGAGAATAGTAATCCTTTACCTAGTCCCCTCATATGGTCTCTATTTCGGGTTAAACAAAAAACATTCTATATTATTCTCTCTATTTACTTACTTTCACGGTTGGGAATTCAATCATGTTTGGTTGTGCAATATGAGGTGTAGGGTGTGGTCGGAAATGATAAATTTGACATCTACTAATCTAATACTCAATAATGTTTCTCCTACTTCTACAAGGTTTCATTTAATTCTCCCCATCACAACATGGTGCTCACAAAAAGTGGGTAACTCTCGGCCAATAATGGGAAAGAACCCAAAAATCTCAAGTTTATTCAAAATCAGCCCATTCACATACTAAACAATGCCCGAAAGTGAAAGAATAAATGACAAACAACCAAAATATTTCACACCCTTGAAGACCTAAATAAACAATCACACAATGTGAAGAAAATACTGAAACATGTGAACCTACCTTCAAAATGAGGAAGTTACTCACCTCTGTGAATTTCACTCGCCAAAGATGCAATTGTGTAGGAAAAATGAAATATCTTGAAAATCTGTAACCATCCTATTGATGATTATATATGATTTCGCTAATCGCCTTTATGGAAATCTATTCTCTGGACGGTCAAATCTTATTCCTTTCTCTATACAACAAGGAATGAGGAAAAAATATGCCAGTAAAACATTATTCTTCCTGACCAGCGATGGAGCTCTTTAACCTATGGCACTCAGTGCAACAAAAGATTCCCAACTTGAAAGAAATGTGTATACCCCAAGCGATACATGTTGCAAAACTGCAAGGTGGGTAAAGACTAAGCATAACGGGAGGATCGCCACACACCCTCTTGTTATTTACAAATTGACACTAATTAAATTAATTATTTTAATTTACTTATTTAAAATTAATTAATTAATAATATTATTATAATTAATGTTATTAATTAATTGAATTTTAATAATTAAATTAGTGTTATTAATTCTAAGTAATTAATTAACATTAATTAGTTAATTAATGATTCATTAAATTCATGATTTAATTCTTAAATTAATGGTGATAATTTTATAAAAAAAAATTAATTAGTTTTTTTAATTAATTAAACTAGAAAATACCACTTCACAAGAACCATGCAATGCAGAAATTTTTTCCCAACCATCTACGGGGGAGTTATCCAAACGCCAAATGGAAAATTTTAATCCATTTCCCATCTCTTTCTTGCATTAACTTCCCTACTTCATGTAATTGGTGCAAAAATTTAGCAGAGGCAAGAAATTCATCAATATTATTTTTCTATTCTATTCTTAACACGTCAAATATTGAAGAGGCCAATATAAATGGCACAAGGTGAAACCGTAGGCACCAAAACATGAAGAAATAGTTCAAAAGAATCTGAGTAAATGAAAGAGGGAAGGAATAAATTATAATGTAGAGATTCTATTTGAGAAGAATTCTCCTCCAAGTGTCTAAGGTTGAAATTTGTGTATGATATAGGTGGAGAATTTTTAAGTCTTGTGAAACTTACCACTCTTGTATGTTGCATATTTAGATGGCTTGGTTAGAGCTTGAAACATACAGACTTTTGTAGTTTTTTTAATTGATAATTATTGGAAAAGTATCCACGGACCATTTACACTAGATATGTCATTAAATCTCATAGATAACAAAAAATAGAAACCAAAGGCCCGAGTCAATAAGACCTTGACTTAATACTTAGACCATCTATGGTCCGCTTTGTTTTGTCTAGATGGTTTGACTCGGTTCTATTGGTTTCTCTTGTTAGCCTATATGCCTTGGATTTTTTTTTGTATAGGATTTTTTTAGTACATTCAAAACTAAATATTATTACCTATCTAAAAAATTAAGACCTTGACTCACAAAAGGCCCAACCATAAGACAAAAAACCCTAAAAATAGATATCAAACCTAATATATCAGGGTTGCAAAAAACCAAAATAAAGTTGGCCAAAAGTTAGCAAAAGGTATGCCTATGCAGAGTTCCTTCTAGTCCTCGAGCTCATTCCATCATGCTTCATCTGCCTCTGCTTAGGAGCCTCGTCTTCATTTGAACTGCTCAACATCAATTTCATTTTCTTACCTTTATCTAGCGCCTCTTTATCCTGTAAGATATCCAACCTCTGCATTCGTCCTCTGTGCATTCCTAATCAAATTTTTATTTTCATCCTTGATTTGTGTCATAATATATTCCAATGCTTCTATCTTGTTAGCAAGTAAATTTATGAGATTGTTTCCTTACCTAAACCACGAAGAGGATCCCCACCAAATTCTAAAGAGAAATTACAACATCAAAATATTTTTGTGCTTTCATTTTCGTCTACATTAACTTTGCTTGATCTGCCAAAGAGTGGAAATCTTTCCAGTTTTCTCCCAAGATAGAACCTGAAACCCTAGTACTAGGAAAGGGGGAAACAACTTTCACCAAAAGTAGAATGAGGCTCTTCTAAAGAGGAGCCACCTCCTTTTTTGCCAGGAAATCTGGAATTGAGGCTTATAGAGAACAAAACAAAAAGAAAGGAATACTGACTTTCTTATTATGATGAAAGTGATTTAGTAGGGTGAAGTAGTGAGTGTGCAACTTTCTGTAGTTGTTATCTAATATAATTTACTTCATAAGGTGGAAAAAATATTTAGGTCAACGGCTTGGTAAATTCATTCTGGCAATGCCATCATCCATGTAATGATTTTTTTCATCTTCATTAAACAAGGTTTCAAGCTCTTGGGTAAGCCTTTATCGTCCTTAAAAACCTTGATACCTTCATACTCCATACCTATAACCATGGTGATGAAATCTATAGAGACCGAATATTAATCCCGAGGCGTAACCACACCATTATCCCATGCCATTGTGAAATCCATGGAAAGAGTTTCCTCATACCCCATTCAGCTTGAGAAGATAACTTGTAATACCCCATACTTGAAAATCTCCCAGATAGTATTGTCTCTTTGTAACCCCACACAAGAAGAAGGTTCATATCTCACTTTGTTTGCCCCATGCTCAAAATATGGAAGAAAACTTGCAACCTGCATAACAAAAATATGGAAACCAAAAATAGGGAACCCTGTTTTAACTTTGATAACTAGTACCTTCGCATGATCCTGAATGACAAAGCTAAAATACCATATCACCATTGCACACTCCACATAATTATTATTTATCAACATTTAATATAATTTTGGTGTCGATTGGTAAGTTTTCTTCCAAGCTCCATAATGATTTGGATAGAGCATGAACCCCATAGTTTTCTAATGTGTTCGCACAATGATTAGCTTCTCTACAAAACATGTTTAATATGTAAGCATTCAAACTTAGGATAGAGCCAATATATTTCCTCCATTATAATTTGAATGTTGATATTGGACTTAGCTTCCCTCTTTATTGCTTGAATTATATAAAAAGATTCACCTTTTATTTGAAGATTTTAATCTACAAGTAACTAGCCAACATAATACCTCTTAACACTGCATATGTGATCTGAAAATGCAAGTTATAATTTTCAAACTTTAACCATTCAGAAGGATCTTGGAACTCAACATCAATTTTATGGGTTTTAAAACTCCAAAACTGATTAATTCCTTGATTTAATTATTTACCTCAATTTGATTTTCAATCACAACACTAAAATGTACATACTTTTAAAACTTTGTGGATTATGGATACTGAAAATCACACTCAAGTCCAATTTCCCTTTTTAATGATGATTGCTTAACCAAATTAATAAAAATCCATAACTGATTTTATTTGATTAAAAGCTTCATCAAAACTGAAATAAAAACATCCACAAAATGATACGATAATGGAGTTCATCCAAAGGCTACGTCTCCGGATTCACAGAAAGAGAATCAATCTATTAAAAATCCAATGAAGTATAATTTACCTTCACTAATGAAAAATAGACCTTTGAAACCTATAAATGGGTTGATATCAGACTTTGGGAACTCTGTAATTTACCAAAAACTATTCACAAGTCCATATGTGGCCCCTACAGTGTCTTCACAATATGACCCCCCTGCAATTGTGCTAGAAAAACACCTACAAATGGAGATTTACAAGCATTACATGAAAAAAATTACATATTTAGAATCCTCATGAAATTCTAAACACTTTTAATTTTTACTCCATGGCCTTGGTTTGACCCCTAAGTGCTCAAAAATTAAGATTTTCTCCAAACTGCCATGCCTTACCTTCTCCATTTGCTACGCAAACCAAATTTTATCTTTGATGGGATTAATCCCACATTCATGGTGGGAGGAGTATCTTTGATGTTTTTTAATAGGCGTGGAAGCCTATCTACATGTGCCTTTTGCCACAACTTATGCTTTCTATTCAGCCATACATTTCCCTATCGATCTGGTCTATACTCGCTTCCTGTCTATCGAGCTATGTGTCATTGCCACATCCCTGCATGTGTTGGAAATCCCATCTTATGTTGTGCATTTATCTTTTAGCCGAGTCATAGGCTGAGGTGAATTTTGATTGCGTCCTACAATGTTTATCTGCTGAGTTGTTGATTTAACTATGCAACGTAGACTTATGTGGTTGAACTATTAGTTGTTCAATGTTGCATCGTGGATGTGGGCACTGAGCTGCCTATTAGTATATCTAGCCTGAGTTATATGGGTAGTTAGAAGAGACCAAGTTATTTGTAGAATTGGACGAGTCATTTGATAAACTATGGATCTTGAATAATGTGGAAATAATAACAATGTGATGAACTCGGTGGGGTGTTGATCACCCCAACAAGCTAATAGATAGCTCACCCGAGATGGATTTAATCTTGCAATGCACAATTCAACTCTCCAAACATATATAGTTCCACATTGACAATGTTAGAGAGATATAATGCATATATAAGCAAAAATGACAATATGAGTAAAGGTGACAAAGGCACCCATCTTACAAAAGAGTGTGCAAAACCTTGCTGAGGGCCCCCAACCAATAAATAGTGGGGCCCACCAATTTTTCGTGCATCAAATACTGGAGGCTTGAAAACAAAAAAAATTAACCTTTTGTCAAACTTGACATGTGTAAACGTGTAACTCGCCAATTGACCCATTTTGACCCGTTTTCAAACCAAACTTTGACCTGTGATATCTTTTGCTTATGAACTCCGACTACGGACTTATGCATACCATCAGAAAGGTCTCAGAACATTCTACAATGCGGTCATGGTTTAGGGAGGTTTAGGAAATTTAGAAGACAAAAATATCCTCCAGATCACTCCTCCCAACTGGGAATGTTTTTTTCCACAAAATGTTGTTTATCAACATGAAAGCACCCTAAACTTTACAAAGCAAATAACATGATTAAATAAGGGAGGATAACACCAATATCATGTATAAACAAGGATTTAAGTCTAGGAATGTAACACTAAAGATAAAATCTTAATGGAATGTTAACTAACATGAATATAATTCAAAATCTAGCTAATCATGCCTACTAATATATTGAATTGCTAAACTAACAAAGACCTAAATAGATCTAAGAGGGCAATCAAATTGGTATGGTTACTACTCCAAAAAAGGTGAAATTTCCTCTCCAAATGACTACAAGGTCATTTTGGATATCCATCTACTAACCCTATTGAAGACTTTAGGAAAGCATTGAGCTTGGCTATAAATCATATTTCTTATATGAGATGCAAATCAAAGCATGGTGTAAAGTTGGAAGGTAGTACTTAGTCTTATTTATAGTTTTCCATTTGGGGAAAACTTGCATCTTGGTGCATGTGGGACTAAAAGTACAAAGAAGATTTAGAATTTCTAATCATGATCAAGACTTACTAATCACAATTAGTGAATTATCAAGTGATTAAGATATGATGAGCCTTAATTAACCACTTAGGGTCAACTAGGAGGCTTTGATAATTTTTTGAAGCTTGCTGAGATGTTGTGGAGAGAAGTGGGGTGATTTTGAGTTGTTAGAAGAGGGGTTTGAGTCAATAATAGGGAATATTGATCAAAATATGAGCAAAATAGGATTAATTAGCTAATAAATGCTAATTACCTATTTTAAAGAGGATTCTAACTTATGATTCGTTGTAAAGTGGCATCTTGAATGTGAAAGAGGTTAGGTAATCAAAAATATGTTGTCAATTGGCCAAATTGGTAAGAAATGTTAGTTAATTAGTGAAAATCACTAATTATAACGGAATTGGCAAGAATGAGAGTGATTTGTGTGTGTTTTGGCAATAATACATGCGAGGGGAATAATGTAGGACACACGTAGTCCCATTGAAAAGATTTTGTGCACTATAACATAGTCTCTGACAACTCATTGTTACACGGGAGTACCGACATAGTAAGCAACCTAGCTTTTGTTAATGGAGGTAGACCACAATGATATGCAAGTCATTTGAGACCAGAATAAGCAAGAACCTTAGAAATATGTTTTTGTAGGACAAATTTTGATGTTCGAGGACAATGTATTTGACACAATCCTTAATTGTATGCATGTCGTTTACCAATTTTTGAAAAAAATAAATTTTTGCCATTTTTTTGGATTTTTAATGATTTAAACAATTTTTTTAGGGTTTTGAAATTTTTACATTGTTTTAAATTTTTGTATTTTTAGGAAGAAGATATTGTAGAAGAAATAATGAATCCATGACACCTCATTAAAAGTCTATGCAAGGAAAAAATATTCCATAGGTAGTAGAAAAGGTTTTCGGGAAGCAAAACATGTCCCAGCGTAGTAAAAACAAGCGTGAAAATAATTATTTATTTAAAATAATCATCACGGAGATTTGTAAAAGAATGTATAAGAACCATGATGGCTCTAGGACACCTTGGGAGTGAGAAACATGTCGCGTGAGGTAAAAATGGGTATATAAGCCATCACGACCAATTCATTTATCACATTCAGTTACCATTTTACTGTTGATTTGAGCTCTGACCTACGGGAGGAAATGACGAGGGTGTAGAACTGAAGACACCATGCGGATCGTGTGATAGACTACATGAGGCTCCCAGCGGATGGAACACAGGTACACAAATCTCCCCTTTTTACCCTGGTTTTTTAAATCATTTAAATTTTGGTTAAAATGTATTTTTTTAGGGTTAAAATGGGGGGGTGTGCCTAAGCTAGCGCCTACATGGGCGTGTATGCAATGGTGCAAAAATGGGTGTGCCTATGCATTATATTGATTTCAATGTTTTTTTGTGGGGGTGCACATGTGTTAGTGCACAAAGGGGTGCATCTATGCACCATTAGGCAGGGTTTGCATGGGCACACTTGTATTGGTGCAAAAGGCATGCGCCTATGTAAATGTTTTTTTTTTTTTTGGTTTTTCCAATGGAGCATGGGCACGCATTTGTTGGTGCACATGTGTATGTGCCTATGCAAAATTTCTTAGGGTAGCGAGGGTGCATATGCACCTATGCAAAGAAGAGTGTGCCTACACAATGAGGGTTTTGAGGAGAAAGGAGAATGCGCCTATGCACTGAGGAGTATGTTGGTGCAATAAAGAGTGTGTTTGCAATGGGTGCACATATGCACTAGGGGGTGCACTGGTGCACTCAGGGGTGCACATATGCACAAAAGGAACTTTAAAATTTCCTTTAGAAGAAATAGAAGGTTTTTGGAAACCCCGGATGATAAAAATAGATGATTTATAAGCAAAATAGAAGAGTGTGATGATAGAATAGACAATTAGATGATATAATAGTAGAATAAGATCATAATAAATGACTTGATTGGTTCTGTAGGTGGATTTAGATGTGTTAGAGTCGTGGGAATGACATGGGTGACTCCGGGCCTATGATTTGACGTTTAGCTGATGAGACCAAATTTTTTTGGAGATCACCCTGGAGGTGACTAGTTTATCTTACATGGCCAACATGCCATGGATTACCTTAGATCACAACTTGCTCACAACCTTAGTTGAGAGGTGGCGGAGTGAGAGTCAGACCTTCCGCCCGCCTACTGGTGAGATGAGCATTACATTGGAGGATGTATGGAAGATCTTATGAGTTCCTATCCAGGGTTGCTTGATCACCTATGATGGTCACCATGACTATATTCAAAGATGTATAGATGAGATATTTGGAGTGAAAAAAATACCCCATTGAGGTATGGAATTATTTATTGGGAGGTGTATGGCCGATCAACATTTGGGACGGGTACCTATATTTTTGTTAGCTATTTTCAATGACATATTGTTGTTCCTGACAAGACTGGTGGTCGATTACCTCTAGGCCTTATTGGAGTGATTCATGGCCTTCTGTAGGGAGATGTTTATTGTTGGGATCAATGTATACTGGCTCATTTATACGTAGATTTACACATGATAGCTTATCATGGACAGAGGTCAATGGGTCCTACCACATTGTTACAGACATGGGATTGGGATCATATTGTGATTGGATGTCATTTAGTAGCATTGAGAGCTCATGTTCTTGGAGAGCCATCTGTCATGCATTGGATTCTGGATGGGGACAATATTCGCAGCCACTAGGGGAGACAAAAATTACTATAGGTGAGAGTTTGATGAGGTATAACTATAGACACCAAATTTGGGTCACACTCCCCTTGGTACCCTTTAAGTAATTAACGTAACGTGTTCACTTAACCATGATCCCTTACCCCACATTCATATTAATTTAATTATTTACAATTGAATTATTGTTCATCCTCACATTATTAATTAATTTAATTACTTTAATTAAGTTAATTTACACCTCACCTAGCCACATCACCTATACACCTCACCATGGACTTATTCTTAGTCTATTAATTAACTAAGTTTGAGTCTCTACTTATCTTAACCAACTAGGACTCTTTCAAACCCTAAAATTAAAGTCTTGTTCCTTCTCCAACAACACTCCCACTTATCTAAGTTCTAACCCTCACTTGAGACCCGGACTGACAATCAAAGCATGCCAAAAATAGCAAAGATTTTCCTATTTTTGGAAAACTTAGGATTTCCCGCCTTAATCGATGCCGGTTATCCATCAACCAATGTTGATCACCCTAACCGTCATCGGTTACCTTATATACAGTTTTGTAACCTTTTACCGAGGTTGGTCATTTTTTGAGTTCTGAGAGATATATTGCATTTAAGCACAAACCAGAGACTTCTGAGCATCTAGAAAATGAAATACACTCAACCATAGGCCCAAGCAAGCACTAGATACTCATCCAAAGGCATTAGAATATTCACGGGAGAACTCTAGGAGTATTTCCACTGAACTACCCAAAAATTTCTTCACGGATCAACCACTACCTTCCTTCACCTACCAGAACTACAAATATAAGTAAGTGTATTTGATTATCATCATTTTGTACTTGTTTAAAGTGTAAGTTCATTATATTTTGTTATTGTATCTTATTCTTTCCTGCATTCCTTCATTCCCACCTTCTCACCAATCTACCCATTTAACAACTCACAACCTTCTAGCTCTTTGTACTTGACCTCTATGCATTCCTGAGTCTTCCTGACATTATTATGAACCCAACCATCCTCCCTTCATCCTATGTGCAATCACAGAGAAGTCTAAATCTACCTTTTATTTAATTTCCCCTACCGATGCGCTCTATTAACCGTCATCAGTTTCCCCTCTTCATCGGCATCTCATCACCCGACCGACATTGTCTTTCACAAATTTCACCAAAACCTCCCCAAAACCTCACAAAACCTCACCCAAACCTGATACCCCACCTACAACCTCACAACAAACCTTCCCAACTCTTTATGTAGACACAAAGAGAGCTTGGACACCCATTTTGACATTCTACCATTTCCCACAGTAACCAATATTAGTTATACCATAACCGAAATCAGTTATACCTATATTGACATTGGTCACCCTAACCGGCGTCGGTCTCTGTACCTAGTAAAATTGCCTTAGACCAACAAGCTTACTAATCACCACAAACCAACTCAAACTTCACCAAATCTCATCCAGACCCCATCTTTGACCCTTAGACCACCCGCCTCCAAACCCTTCGCACCCCGACCCCAAACCTTCATCGTTTAGTTATCAAGCATTTAATTGGATTGACATGGATAGTAGTTTGAGACACCTAAATTAGAACACTAACATTAGATTCTTTTATTTGCATGTTTTGTTATTTTATATTGAGGTATATATCATTAGATTGACAACCGTTGAAGAAGTATCACACTTCGTGGATCTAGCTCACGCTAGGGAATCCACTAACTTTTGTTATTAATTATATCTTTTGGTCTTGCTTTGTATTACAAGTAGTTTCTCCTAGCCAAAAGGAAGCTCACACAATTAGTCCTGGATCAGAAATCAGAAACGCACATACTCAACCTTCGACCAACGTAATAACATGTATTCCTCCTTAACTATTTACCTTATATGTTTCATATCACACAACAATTTAGTGAAACAACAACTTCACATGATCATATGATGGCCCTACAAGTTGTACCAGTGGCCTCAGGATGTTGTTGAGTTGAGCACTGATGTCATGGATCATTTCATTCTCAAGATCAGGAGCTATATCTTAGAGTGGTACAGAGTGCATAGGGTCCAACATCAATTTGGTCTCATCCAAGGGATTCCTGGTGATGAAATGTGGTATGCACATGTATTCAGGGAGGTCTTCCACATGGGGCCTCGAATCAGGTTGGGTCGCGAGCGCACTAGATTTTTATAGGTGGTTCCACATCCTTGGGTACAATAGGTGAAGAAAGTGGATCTAGGGATGACCCTAGATTATGCAGCGTGGTATGCGACAGTGCTACCACTTAGATTGACTATACCACATGAGGTATTATATGTAAAAACATAGGGGGACATCACCCAAATCCTAGGGCACATGCACATGCTCAGGTATAGGTAGATCCATAGGGAGGGCCACATATAAGGGTACCAATATAGCATCTGCTAGTCTAGCAGAGGGTCCTAGTACAACAAGAGTAGGTAGTGGTGCAGCCACAGGTGTTGGCACCATAGATGCCCCTTCAGGCTCCATTACGGGAACCATTATAGGAAACCTCATCATCCCCTTATGTAAGTCCATGACATATTCCACCAAGAGGTGGAGGAGATGGTGGGGGTGGTGAGGATATGGAGGAAGATGTTTAGGATATACAAGCTTGTGGGCAGGTGGCTTCCTTACAAGTAGTACTTACAACAAGTGACAATGTTACAAATCCAAGTTGTAGCTGAGAGGGACCAGTCATTACTCAGAGAGACCAGGATATCGCAGATGGGGATCAGCTCGTGATAGAGTGAGATCAAGCTAGGATGGAGAGATTACGAGGCCATGAAAAAGTGAGATCAAGTGATCACAGATAGTCTGCAGTTGCACATAGAGAGGGATCAACTAGTGGTCGATCAAGTTTATTAGATGACAGAGCACACAAAGGTTTAAGAAAACATAGCCAGAGTGATAGGAGAGTGTGATGCTCAACTGTGGGAATCATCATCATTTGGAATGCTAGGCATATTAGCAGATACTATGATAACTAGTGGTGAGGCCTCCTACTATAAGGAATTGTACCACTAGGTCATCCTAGAGGGATAGAGGGCTACCCCTTTTGATAAGTTAGATGTTAGCAGGTCCAGATCTAGATCCCAAAGGACCTCACGATCAACCAAATTAGTTCAACAACCTACTAGTGCAATAGAGTGTAGCTACCTCTGTTGGACCATCACATCAGCAACTTCCTCCTTAGGGCCCTAGGACAAGAAGTCACAGAGAGGGTGAGATTTGTGGTTGACTCTATGTACTAGATGTTATTTGTTTTTGGTGGCATAGTTTTGTATGGATGCATATGTATTATTTTTTATCATGCATCGTGATGAAGGAATTTTTTTGTATAGATTCCCATTATATAGTGTTTTTTATTATGCCTCATGATGAAGGCACTTTTTGTATATATTCCCATGATGGCTTATTGTATCAAATGTACTTTTGAGACACACGCTTGTTTTAATACACGAACATTTATATTTTACGATGATGTATGACGATTTGATGGATTACGATGTACCACATATTTCCTATGAGATATCATGTTTAATATGTATGTTTTATGTTTGTATCACATGTTTTTTAGATTATGAGATAGCCTTAGCTGATGTCATATTGCATGTTGATGAGATACTTTGAGTAAAACATACTTTAATTTTTGATATTGGTATGGGAGGGACAAATTTTTGATCATGCACAACCCCTCTTGCCCCGTTGATGATACAATACTTGATGATTATCTTTAGCATACATGTGTGATATATAATTAGCATTTATTGATATATGATGTATAGATGTGATGGTTTATTTGATATGATGATGAAATGACAACAAAATGTACAAGTAAAATAACAAGCACACAATAAACAAATCTAAGCAAAACAACACATTTATCTATAAGTATGAAAGATAAAATGAACTCAATGCAATGCACCACAAATTAAAATAACATTCAATCTAAGTAAGCAAGTGAATCCAACTTAAAGTACACAATACAAAAAAGCAATGCAACTAAAAACCATACAAACCAACAACTAAAAGTAAGAAAACTACTACTTTGTTTTTGTGGGACAGTTTTGGGACGTTTTTCGTTGTTTTTGGGTATTACCTCTAAGACAATTTTCTATTGTTTTAGAGTTTTCTATGAAACATATTTGAATGTTTATATTTTTCCAAGGAATATATCTATATTTTTTGGGGTTTTCAAACATTATATGAATGTTTTTGATGTTTTCTAAAACTTTTCCGAAGCGAACGTGCAAGGAAATGAGGAAACATTGATGCTCCCAATGTTAGATGGGATGTACAAGGGCATAATGCCATGTGTTATATGCCAAAAGTGACACTGCGGGGTTACCCCAAACGTGAGATGGGTTCATTCAAAGTCAAATTCTCCGCATTTAGAAGGTTGGACCATCCGGATCGGGGAAAAGAGGAGTAGGCTCATAAGGGACTCAGACGGGGACAAAAGATCACCTTAGGACAAAGTTTTCATACTCCTAAAAATGAAATTATTGTGAACAACGGACCCTCCTTGGCACCGAAAATTGGTCTTCACCAAAGGACTTGTCCAAAGTGCCGCCATTACGTGGGTTCACTATTGGACACACATGTTTATCTATATTTTTCTTTTTCTATTTTTATACTTTTTTGATCTTCTTGATACTTTAGAGACCCCATACTTAAGAATATAAATTATTAATATGCATTGCATTCATGGGTTCTCAAATCTCTTGGCCATCTACATTAGAAAGCTTATCGACACTGAACCAAAATTAGTAACCACAACATATGGTCCTATCCAATTGGGCTCAAATTTCCATTTCTTTTCACAATCCTTATTGGTGTTCTTCTTATTCTCTTTTAACACCAAGTATCCTACCTAAAATGTTTGAGGTATTACTCTTTTATTGTAGCTTCACCACACTCAATCTTGATATACTTTAAGGTGATTGAGGGCATGAATTATTTTCTCATCTAATAGCTCAAACTCTTCCAATCAAGATACTCTATAGTCCTCCTCTTCATTTAGGTAGTCCCTTGGTTCAATGCACAAAGAAGGGATCTCAATCTCTAAAGGTAGTATGGCTTCAATTCAAAATACTAAGGAGTATGGAGTGGCACTGTGGGGGTGCAAATAGAAGTTTCGAATGCCTAGAGGTCAGGGTGAATTTGTAGATGTCAATCACGGCATGTATTTCTCACCATCTTCTCCATAATGTGAATAAGGGTTTTATTGGAAACCTCAGTTTTCCCATTACCTTGAGGGTAATAGGGGGTCTAGAACTTAAGTGAGATTTGAAATATTCTACGAGTTCTTTCACAATTTTATTTTTAAATGGATTACCATTATTAGTGATAATAACATAAGGGATATTATATCAACAGATGATATGGTTCATGATAAATTTAGAGATTTGGGCACCTTCAACATAGGTGAGAGGAATAACATCTACCCATTTCATAAATTATTCAGTTGCAGTAATGATGAATTTATGACCATCTAAAGAGATAGGGTTAACTTTTCCTATTAGATCGAGACCGACTTTGAGATTGTGGCTAAGGGGTTATGATAGGTGGAAGGATTGTCTTTGATGCATGTATCAAATTGTCGTAATCTTGACAATCCATGAATTTCTTCACATGGTTACATTATTTATGCTCCATGATAGGCTAATAGTATCCTACTCTGATTATTTTCTTCATAAGGAAGATCTCATTAGTATGAGCTCCACGAGATACCTTCATGCACCTCCTTGATTTCTTGGATAGATTCATCCGAACTTAAACATCGCAAATGATTCCCATCATAGCATCAATGGAAGAGGGTGCTCCCAATTAGGGTTTAATGGGCTATACACTAGATAGATGGGTGCATTTTTAGCATGTGAAATGTTAGTGGGAAAGGTTCCATCGTGGATGTAATTAAATATTTCAGCATACCACATGGAAAAGGGACCAACAACATCACACACCAAACATGAATCTGGTATGTCATACACTGACGTTCTTATATTCTCTATGAAGAATGGTATATCATTATTCCCTAACAGAATACTCAACATGGATCCTAATGTAGCCATAACAACAATTGCTCTATTCTAGGATCTTGGTATTTTATCAAATGTTATCTGCTCAAAGAAATCCTTCAAAGAATCAACCATCCTTTTGTATGGGAGAAGTTTCTTATCTTTGAACTTGTATTCATCTTTGAATTTTTTTATAATGAGCATTGAATCACCAATGAAATTGAATCATTTGATTTCCCACTTGATGGCTAGGTCCATCCTGTAATGAGAGCTTCATACTCCGCTATATTATTCGTGCATGGGAACCTAAGACAAAATGCTTAGAGAATCAAGTCTCTTGTAGCGATGATTAACACCACTTCGACACCGAACCATGAAAGTTAAAGTAGCCATCAAAGTATGGTTTTCAAATGATAGATTCCTCAAGGTACATGATAGATGTATCTGGTAGTTCCGCATTCAAAGGTTTAGTACCTGGTAGTGGAGATTCTACTAGCTGATCTACTAAGACTTTTCCTTTCACTTAATTTTGATGTACATACTCAATTTTGAACTCACTTAATAAGATGATCCAATTAGCCATCTTTCCAGTTAGGGCAGGTTTTGACAATAAGTATTTTAAAGGATCGACCTTCGAAATAAGCTTGACTTTATTATTGAGAAAATAGTGGATTAGCTTCTAGAAAGAAAACACTATGGCTAGGAAAGCCTTTTTGATCTGTGGATAGTTGAGATCATATGCTATCAATGTTATGCTCAAGTAGTATACAAATTTTCTCTCTGCTCTTTATCATACTGGGCCAATAGTGTCCCAATTACAAAATGTGTAACATAAATATAAATCAACAAGGGTTCTCCTGCCGAGGGTGTCATGAGAACAAGGGGTTTAGTTAAGTATTCTTTTAGTAGAGAAAACGCTTGTTGTTGTTCTGGCCCCAGGTGAAATTAACATATTTCTTAAGAAGATGTGTGAATGTATGAAACTTGTCTTCTAGCTATGAAATAAACCTTCTGATGGCCTGAATTTTCCCTTAAAAACTATCTAGTTGTCTAATATTTTTAGGAGGAGGAATTTATTTGATAGTCATGACCTTTGCAGGGTCTATTTCTATTCATCTCCTTGACACAATGAATCTTAGTAATTTCCCATATAGCACATCAAAGACACATTTCTTTGAGTTAAGGTTGACTTTGTAGTCCCTTAGGTGCTGAAAGATACATCGTAAAATCTCTGGGTGCTCCTCCCGAGTTCTAGATTTAGCTAGTATATCATCTATGTAATCTTTCATGATGTCACTTATCATGTCATGAAAGATTACAATCATCACCTATTAATATGTGATGTCTGCATTCTTAAGGTCAAAGGACATGACTTGGTAGAAGAATGTCCCCCATGGGGTTGTGAAAGATTTCTTGTGTTGATCTTCCTCCACAATATTTATCTAATTATAACTTGAGAAGCCATCCATGAGTGATAAAATCTCATAACCAATAGTAGAATCGATGATCATGTCAATGTTAGGAAGAGGAAATTCATCTTTGGGAAAAGATTTGTTAATATCTCTGTTCAATCGGTACACACTCTAATACTGACTACTTTTTCTAAACTAGTACCACATTAGAAATCCACTCTAAGTAGTCTATATTCCTGAAGAATCCTACTTCTAATAACCTTTCTAGCTCTTCCTTTACCAACAAGGTGACACAAGGATGCATCTTCCGAAGCTTTTATTTGATGGGATTGGTGTCCAGGTGCACAATAAGATTATACACCACTAATTTCAGATCAAGTCCAAGCATGTCTGCATAAGACCAAATGAAGATATCTGCATACTATCTCAAAAGTCCTGTAAATGTCTTCTTCTCTTGAGCTGAGAGTGAAGCTCCCAACTTAACTATTCTAGGAAGCTCCTTTGTGCCAATGTTAACATCTATTGTATCTTCCACTAGTATCTTTGACTCATCCTCCATGTGTGTATGATCAGGAGGGCGATTGATATCCTCCTCTACCAAAGGTGGTTCATGGAGATCCTCATCTTTATATGGATGATAGAAAATGTTTTGAACCATGAGGGTCTGCTTTGAAGATTATACTCTCCATAGCCATTTCATACAAATTTTATCTCCCACATAGCAAAAAGAGATTCTTATGTAGACACACTATTGTCACTAGAATTTAGGGTGTCTGAATCCACTCGTTAAGCGAGGGCCTATTATTAAACAAGAACACCAATATATGTAGAGGGACACTAGTAGATGGTGGGAAAATAACTTGGCAATGCTCTGTAATGAGAAAATGGTTGGGGATCCCCTTATATAGTAAATTTATATTCTTCATGATTCAAATTTAAACACATGTGATACGTTGATTGCACGACTTGCATGGCATGAATCCATGGGTGACCAAGAAAGATGTTGTAAGGGAGATCTAGGTCCAAGACATGGAACTTTGTTTCATGGGTTATGGGACCAAATTCAAATGAAAAAGTGATTATTTTATATGATTGTCTTTATTCATTGTCATACACCTTTATGGTGATGCCCTTTATCTCCAAATCAGCCTCATGCTTAGCCTAGTTGACAAAATAGTTTAGGAGTACAAATGTTGAGACCCAATCTACCACCCACAAGCACTCTCTTGACCTTCTTACACTTGATCATTACCTCAATATATAAGGGCAAGTTATGGGAGGGATTTTCAGTTAAGGATTCTTTCGGGTTGAAGGTTACGTATTTTGTAGGAGTGATTTGTGCTACCATGGTCAGTAAATGCATTGGGTCAATATCAAGAGATACTCACGATCCTTGTAAGGTTTTGCAAATTATATCCTTATGGACCTTAGAAATATTTACAAGGTCTAAGATTGAAATCTTAGATATAGTCTTCTCTAATTGATCTAACACATCATAGTGACTCTCTTGAGGAGGAGGGGATGTAGGTTTTGAGATAACAAGGTGAGCTTGTTGCGTTTCCACGACACTCTGTCTTGTTTTAATTCTAATCGTATTGATTTTCTCAATGAGTGGATCAACATAACCTATTATGAGACGATGCTCCCGATCTAAATTTTTCTTTCCTTCATGATTGGGAAAAGGCCCTTTGAAGATCCCTAAGTTTGCATTTAGAGATTTGGCGGTGGTAGTGGAGTCTACTTACTCGTATCACCATTGTCGAATAGGTCTTGAATGTAGTGTTTATATCTTAAACACTTTTCAGTTTTGTGACCCTTTACACAAAGTGAAATCCACAAAATTCATTATCCCTAAACCATGATGGTTTAGGTGTTTTTTCCCTGTAGGATTTTTTTTCAAGGTACTTAACGATGTTAACGGCCTCTAACTACTTTAGTATGGACTATATGGATTCAAATAGAGGCGTAAAGTACGGCGTTTATACTTTGTAGGTGGATTTTCCTTTGCAATCTTCAAAGGCATGTTGTTTTGAATGGATTATACTCATTGAAATTCTACTATCCATTCACTAATGACACTTTTGTTCTTATTATGAAAAAAATTTGGCCTGTTATATTTGGAATCATTATTATCATGGGAGAAAGGTGTTAGAGTCCCTAGCTAAAAATGCTTTTTCAATTTGACACCATTTTTTTATCACCTCTTTGACCGTGTTTCTACAATGCATTTGCAAGTGGAATGTTATATATGGGTGGAGGTTGGGAACAAATATGCTTAACAACTATTTTTCAAGTATGAAACAAGGGAAACGACTAGCTAACCCTCTCCATATTTGTAGGAAACCAATGAAGTTTTTGTTGTTTTATATTACAGAGATATAGCATGGTAACGTCACTCTCTATATTAAAAGAAAATTGACATACAAAATTTTCAACTAATTCCGTCCATATGAATATAGACCCCTTGGGGATTTGTATAAATTGTTCTAATGCATGTCCTCCTAAAATCCGTGGGAAGAGGCGTATAAGATAATTATCGTTAAACACCACGTCTTGGCATGCCGTATAAAAATATTTGATATGGTCATGAGGGTCACCTTTTCCCTTATACTTGTCAAAATTTGGAAAATCCAAGTGTCGTGGGAAAGGTACCTATAGTATGGCCCTATCAAACGGATAAGGAACAACTCATCAAAATGGTATTTATTACTATTACCAGTAATAAAAATCCACCGAAGTGAAATTGTTGAAATGTCGGTTCTCCCTTGATCTTTGGAATTTATAGCATGATCTACCATGTGTTTGGGATGATAGCAAAATGTTTTGAACCATGAGGGTCTGCTGAAGATTATACTCTCCACAGCCCTTTCCTACAAAGTTTATCTCCCACATAGCAAAAAGAGATTCTTATGTAGACACACTATTGTCCACTGGAATTCAGGTGTCTGAATCCACTCATTAAGCGAGGGCCTATTATTAAACAAGAACACCAATATATGTAGAGGGACACTAGTAGATGGTGGGAAAATAACTTGGCAATGCTCTACAATGAGAAAATGGTTGGGGATCCCCTTATATAGTAAATTTATATTCTTCATGATTCAAATTTAAACACATGTGATACGTTGATTGCACGACTTGCATGGCATGAATCCATGGGCAACCAAGAAAGATGTTGTAAGGGAGATCTAGGTCCAAGACATGGAACTTTGTTTCATGGGTTATGGGACCAAATTCGAATGAAAAAGTGATTATTCTATATGATTGTCTTTATTCATTGTCATACACCTTTATGGTGATGCCCTTTATCTCCAAGCGACCTCTGTGCACCCTAGTTGACAAACTAGTTTAGGAGTACAAATGTTGAGACCCAATCTACCACCCATAAGCACTCTCTCGAACTTCTTACACTTGATCATTACCTCAATATATAAGGGCAAGTTATGGCAGGGATTTTCAGTTAAGGATTCTTTCGAGTTGAAGGTTATGTCTTTTGTAGGAGTGATTTGTGCTACCATGGTCTGTAAATGCATTGGGTCAATATCAAGAGATACTCTGATCCTTGTAAGGTTTTGCAAATTATGTCCTTATGGACCTTAGAAATATTTACAAGGTCTAAGATTGAAATCTTAGATATAGTCTTCTCTAATTGATCTAACACATCATAGTGACTCTCTTGAGGAGGAGGGGATGTAGGTTCTAAGATAACAAGGTGAGCTTGTTGCGTTTCCATGACACTCTCTCTTGTTTTAATTCTAATCGTATTGATTTTCTCAATGAGTGGATCAACATAACCTATTATGAGACGATGCTCCCTGATCTGAATTTTTCTTTCCTTCATGATTGGGAAAAGGCCCTTTGAAGATCCCTAAGTTTGCATTTAGAGATTTGGAAGTGGTAGTGGAGTCTACTTCTGTATCACCATTGTCGACTAGGTCTTGAATGTAGTGTTTTAATCTTAAACACTTGTCAGTTTTGTGACCCTTTACACAGTGAAATCCACAAAATTCAATATCCCTAAACCATGATGGTTTAGGTGTTTTTTCCCCGTAGGATTTTTTTCAAGGTACTTAACAATGTTAACGACCTCTAACTACTTTAGTATGGACTATATGGATTCAAATAGGCGTAAAAGTACGACGCGTTTATACTTTGTAGGTGGATTTTCCTTTGCAATTTTGAAAGGCACATTGTTTTGAATGGATTATACTCACTTTGAAATTCTACTATCCATTCACTAATGACACTTTTTTTCTTATTATGAAAAAACTTTGCCGATTATATTTGGAATCGTTATTATCATGGGAGAAAGGTGTTAGAGTCCCTAGCTAAAAATGCTTTTTCAATTTGACACCATTTTTTTATCACCTCTTTGACCGTGTTTCTACAATGCATTTGCAAGTGGAATGTTATATATGGGTGGAGGTTGGGAACAAATATGCTTAACAACTATTTTTCAAGTATGAAATAAGGGAAACAACTAGCTAACCCTCTCCATATTTGTTTGAAACCAATGAAGTTTTTGTTGTTTTATATTACGAGATATATAGCATGGTAACGTCACTCTCTATATTAAAAGAAAATTGACATACAAAATTTTCAACTAATTCCGTCCATATGAATATAGACCCCTTGGGGATTTGTATAAACTGTTCTAATGCATGTCCTCCTAAAATCCGTGGGAAGAGGCGTATAAGATAATTATCGTTAAACACCACGCTCTTGGCATGCCATATAAAAATATTTGATATGGTCATGAGGGTCACCTTTTCCCTTATACTTGTCAAAATTTGGAAAATCCAAGTGTCGTGGGAAAGGTACCTATAGTATGGCCCTATCAAACGGATAAGGGCACAACTCATCAAAATGGTATTTATTACTATTACCAATAATAAAAATCCACAAGTGAAATTTTCGAAATGTCAGTTCTCCCTTGATCTTTGGAATTTATAGCATGATCTACCACGTGTTTGGGATGATAGCAAAATGTTTTGAACCATGAGGGTCTCACTGAAGATTATACTCTCCACTGACCATTTCCTACAAATTTTATCTCCCACATAGCAAAAGAGATTCTTATGTAGACACACTATTGTCATTGGAATTGGGGTGTCCGAATCCACTCGTAAGCGAGGGCCTATTATTAAACAAGAACACCAATATATGTAGAGGGACACTAGTAGATGATGGGAAAATAACTTGGCAATCCTCTCGCAATGAGAAAATGGTTGGGGATCCCTTATATAGTAAATTTCTATTCTTCATGATTCAAATTTAAACACATGTGATACGTTGATTGCACGACTTGCATGGCATGAATCCATGGGCAACCAAGAAAGATGTTGTAAGGGAGATCTAGGTCCAAGACATGGAACTTTGTTTCATGGGTTATGGGACCAAATTCGAATGAAAAAGTGATTATTCTATATGATTGTATTTATTCATTGTCATACACCTTTATGGTGATGCCCTTTATCTCCAAATTAGCCTCTGTGCACCCTAGTTGACAAACTAGTTTAGGAGTACAAATGTTGAGACCCAATCTACCACCGACAAGCACTCTCTTGACCTTCTTACACTTGATCATTACCTCAATATATAAGGGCAAGTTATGGGAGGGATTTTCAGTTAAGGATTCTTTTGGGTTGAAGGTTATGTATTTGTAGGAGTGATTTGTGCTACCATGGTCTGTAAATGCATTGGGTCAATATCAAGAGATACTCTGATCCTTGTAAGGTTTTATAAATTATATCCTTATGGACCTTAGAAATATTTACAAGGTCTAAGATTGAAATCTTAGATATAATCTTCTCTAATTGATCTAACACATCATAGTGACTCTCTTGAGGAGGAGGGGATGTAGGTTTTGAGATAACAAGGTGAGCTTGTTGCGTTTCCACGACACTCTCTCTTGTTTTAATTCTAATTGTATTGATTTTCTCAATGAGTGGATCAACATAACCTATTATGAGACGATGCTCCCGATCTGAATTTTTCTTTCCTTCATGATTGGGAAAAGGCCCTTTGAAGATCCCTAAGTTTGCATTTAGAGATTTGGCAAAGTGGTAGTGGAGTCTACTGTATCACCATTGTCGAATAGGTCTTGAATGTAGTGTTTATATCTTAAACACTTTTCAGCTTTTGTGACCCTTTACACGGTGAAATCCACAAAATTCATTATCCCTAAACCATGATGGTTTAGGTGTTTTTTCCATGTAGGATTTTTTTTCAAGGTACTTAACGATGTTAACGGCCTCTAACTACTTTAGTATGGACTATATGGATTCAAATAGAGGCGTAAAAGTACGACGTTTATACTTTGTAGGTGGATTTTCCTTTGCAATCTTCAAAGGCACGTTGTTTTGAATGGATTATACTCACTGAAATTCTACTATCCATTCACTAATGACGCTTTTGTTCTTATTATGAAAAAACTTTGGCGCTTATATTTGGAATCGTTATTATCATGGGAGAAAGGTGTTAGAGTCCCCTAGCTAAAAATGCTTTTTCAATTTGACACCATTTTTTATCACCTCTTTGACCGTGTTTCTACAATGCATTTGCAAGTGGAATGTTATATATGGGTGGAGGTTGGCAACAAATATGCTCAACAACTATTTTTCAAGTATGAAATAAGGGAAACGACTAGCTAACCCTCTCCATATTTATAGGAAACCAATGAAGTTTTTGTTGTTTTATATTACAGAGATATAGCATGGTAACGTCACTCTCTATATTAAAAGAAAATTTACATACAAAATTTTC